>VXBA01002171.1:2008368-2315669 GCA_013399895.1 Serilophus lunatus
GCGCGGGGCGGCCCGGCCTGCAGCCCGCGGTAGAACCGCACGAACTCCGCGCCGCGCAGCTCGGCGGGCGGCGGCGCCTTCTCCTTGGTCTCGTAGGGCGGCAGCGGCGGCACCGAGCGGCGCAGCAGCTCCTCCATGGCCGGAGCCGCGGCCGAGAGGAGCCGCGAACCCCGCGCCGCCCGGAGCAGCGGCCGCGGACACGGCCGGCTCNCTATCACAGTATTGGCAAGGTTCGGAAAGACCTGTGAGATCATGGAGTCTGACCCATAACCCAGCACCAACCCATCGTCTAAACCATGGCACCAAGTACCTCACCGGTCTTCTCTCCAGGGACGGAGACACCGCCTCCTCCCTGGGCAGCCCATTCCAGTGGCCAATCACTCCTTCAGTGAAAAATCTTTTCCTATTATCGAGCCTAAACCTCCCCTGACGGAGCTTGAGACTGTGTCCTCTTGTTCTGCCACCGGTTGCCTGAGCGAAGAGACCAACCCCTGCCTGACCACAACCTCCTATTGGGGAGTTGTAGAGAGAAATAAGGTCACGTAGAGAGTGATCAGACATTGGAAGGGGCTGCCCAGGAGGGTGATGGAGTCGCCATCCCCAGAGGAAAGACCAAGGAAATCCCCCAAGGAAAGACTGGATGTGGTTGAGTTGGCAAGGTGGTGGTCGGTCGTAGTTTGGACTCAATGACCCCAGAGGTCTTTTCCAGTGTAAATGATTCTGTGAATCATCAAGGTTGGAAGGGACCTTTAAGAACCCAGGTCCGACCATCCGCCCAGCGCTGCCACTGCATCTCCTAAACCACATCAGACACCTCTAAAGCTCCTCCAGGGCTGGTGACTCCACCACCTCCCTGAGCAAACTTTTCCAATGCCTGACCACGCCGACACTGAAAGAATTTTTTCCAGTATCTAATCTGAATCTCCCCATCTCCACTTAAGGCCATACATTGGCCCCTGTATCTCTTGCACCTGTGGTTCCCATATTTCCCCTTCCCACCTGTTCCCTCAGATCCCACTGGCACTGGGATGAGCCCATGCTCAAGCTCAGGTGGCATCAAGGATAGTGGTGACATCCAACAAGGCATGTCTCTGGTGCAAAATGTGGAGTATGCCAAGATTACCTTAACTCAGGATGTTCTTTGATGTAAGATCTTTGTACACTTTCAAGCTTAACCAGTGGCACAGGCAGCATTCCTTAGTCAAGCTTTAAGGATGCAGTAAATCAAGATGTTGATGTACTTTGCTAATTTGGCAAAATTCTCAAGGCCCATGTATCCTACAGCTGAACTATGTTCACCATATAAATCCTACAGGTCAAAAAGCCCCTGCCCAGGTGAAGATTTTAGGCACAGAATTTAGCTGGGGTTATGCAACTTGTGTGGAAATTACTAATCAATCTAAACAACAGAGGGTTGGAAAGTTACTAACTCTGACTTCCTATATATAAATAATGGTGCAGAAAGTCCAGTGGAGGTGCCTGATTTGTGGAATCTCACCCTGGGCAGCTCTGAAATACATTATCAGTGTCTCTCTCCTGTAGCTTTTGGCTTGTAGCACACTGGGTAATGAATCCCATTTTGTGGCTCCTGGAACCCTGCAGTGAGGGACAGGGATCCTGCACAGCCCCAGGGAGCCCAGGCCATTCCTGCTGCAGCTGTTTGCTCTGGAATAACTGCAGGAAACCACACAAACTTGGTTATGTAATCTGGGGGTCACAGTCCTGAAAGCACTGTGCCCTTTGGCTCTGGAGCAAAAAACTCATTATGAGCCCAAAGTCCTCTGAAGTGTGTCAGGAATATTCAGGAATGAAGCTAAACATCAACATCCAGCTCCCAGTGCAGCCTCACAAAGGTGTATTTGCCTCCTTTTGACATCCCATGTGCTCTGTCATTGCCATTGTTACAGGCACAATAAACCAATCAAAACACAGAGGTCACAGTGGGGTTGGTGAGATGAGAAGTGAGCACCATTTGTCCTCCAGAAGCACAGGGAATTTGGGATTCTCAACATCTGAAGTAAGAAACAAGGTGGGATTTGAGCCTTCTCTGTCAGTGAACAGACCAAAACAGAGCACTACTTAATTACAAATTGTAGAACAATATGTTAGAGTTTCTCAGGGAAGGGAAAAAAAAGAAGCTACAAGATGGCTATACCTCCTAAAATGAGCTTATATACCCTTAAGAGTGGGAAAATATGACTCAGAAGCATTAAAATATATGAAAAAGGCTTTTTAAAAACATTTGAATCACACTGGCAATTAATTAAGTTTCAGAACTCCCTTACCACCTTTTACAACTTCATTTTCAGCTAAAGTAAAAGCCTTCAAAGTTGGCTGGTTAGTCCTACTGCTTCCCCTCTCCAGGAAGAAGGCTCTCCAAGGGAGCTTCTGTCTATGACAGATTCCCAATATCTTCAGAGACAAAGGAACAGGTAAGAACTTTTACCAAAAAACAGGATAATATTTGTGTATGTGCTGTTTATAAGCAGCAATGCTGCAGTTTTAAATAGGGATCCATTAGCCAAGTACAGCTTTTTCCATTTGAAAACCAAAATAAAATGCTTTTTAGCCATTCTTCATAAAAACAGGTGGACAGACATGTTTGCTTGGGTATTTTTTTCAATAAAGGGCAGGTCAAAATTGAACTTTTCTTTCTATGTGTTTAATAATGATTTTTATTCCACTATGTTTGATTGTTGTGTGATTCTATAATAAACTTCTTTACAACCCACAATCCAGATTTGGTTAAAATAAGCCTAAAAGTTGTGCAAAAGGTCCCCATGAGCCCAGTTAGTGTTGGTGGGAATTGTGGTTAGTGCACATCACCTTTTGAAAACATTAGGACCAAACAGCTGCTTTTGACTCATGGGCCAGAAAATCTGGGTATCCTTATGCACATCCATATCCACAGGAAGACACATCAATATCTTTAATATTCTGCAACTCTGTAAATTAACTAAATCAGAACATTAAGGGGTTTACAAAAATATTAGTATAAAGCTTTATGGACCAGTTCAGTTTCTGTATCATTCGAGAGATTCCTGAAAATTTCAGGAAGCCTGAGATTGAGATATTAATAGAGGGAGAGTGGTGATGGAAGTTGAAGGCTTACAACCTCTTAGGAAATGGTCAGCATTTCTCAGAATCAATTGCTTTTAAAAATCCAACATAGAAAGCATTTCTGTTCTTTTCATCTTGACAACCCTCTCACACTGGCCTTGGGTACCATTCTTGCAATAACAGAGTTCTCTTGCATAACCACAGGCCATAAAACCCAGCTCCCTGTGTTGTTCATCCACACAGCCCTCGGTGCTGGAGGTTATAAGGCTTTGTAAAATAAGACATTTCTTTTGAAATCTCCTATTGCTACTTTTCCCCCAGCCCAGGGAAAACTTTTGTGTGCTTCAGCTGCTGCTTGAAAAATGAAAACACATCTCTCCCTGGCAGAGCCTGGGGGCATTAATAGACTTTAGTGGCCCTGACCAGCCTCACGTGGGACCTTCCCTCGTGCCCTCCAGGGGTCCAGGAGCCCCATTCCAGCCCAGCCTTGGGATTTGAGTCCCTTCCTGGGCTGTGCTGGAGGACTGGGGCTGTTCAGTTCAGCCAGTCCCCCCTGCACTGGCTGCAGCTTTCCTTCATCCCAAACTCCACACTCGCTTCCTTGGATCTGCCTTGTCACTGTGGGGGTTCCTGGATGTGTCTGACCCTGGTTTCTGTCGTTGCCTCTGATCCTGGTTGGATCTCTTGCCACAGAGGTGCTTGTTGTCCTGGACTCGTGGTTGCACTGGCTCATCCTGCTCAGGGACAGTTCCCTGTTCCATAGGGAGCAGCCAACCCTCCCTTCTCCTTGACACTTCCTAAGCAACTGAGACCACTGATCCACAGGGAGATGAGCAAGTCGTTCAGATCCAAGGATTTATTTTCCTTGAAATAACAAAGACCTTGTTAAGCTTTGAAAATGAGTTTTTCATATTCTTAATAAGTGAAGGGGGGGGGGGGGTTTGNTCAGATCCAAGGATTTATTTTCCTTGAAATAACAAAGACCTTGTTAAGCTTTGAAAATGTTTTTTTCATTTTTTAAAAGAGGGGGGGGGGGGGGGGGTTTGCTGCATTGAAAACTGAATGTTATTATTAGAAAACTGGAGATTGGAAGAGGCTAATTGCACTTTAGTAATTGTAACTTTTGTCTCCAAGCAAAAAGAGAAGCATATAAGAAATGGGAAGTCAATCTTATCTTTTTTTTTCTCTCTCTCTCTTTAATCTGTTCAAATGTTAAGTAAAAATAAAATACATGCTGTGGATTCTCTGCTCAGTTTCTTCACAGAAACAAAGTGATTTATGAAGGATGTGAACACAGTCCTGTGGATTTTTGTTGTGTTTCTCTTTTGTACTTGCTCTGACATGTAGAGTGTCACGTAAGTGCGTGTAGGACAAGAGTCTTCAATGAGGAGCTGACTGTGCTATTATTGAGCAGCAGAACTTCAGGGAACTACAAAGGAAACAGGATGGATCCAATGATTTCCAATAAAGTCTGTGTTTGTGCTTTCATAGTGTTCATCCAAAGCACATTTATCAGGAAACATCAGTCCTCACCTATCAAAGATATCACGCCTAGGACTTTATTCTTGTAATAATGGGGTTTATATACAAATGTCCTTTTTCTAAGCATAGTTCTTGAAATAAACATTTAATTTTTTTACATATCTAGTAGAAAATATTAAAAATATCAATGTGTTCAATTGAAAACCAGCATTTTTTCTCTAAGACAAATATATTTCTAACTGATAGTGGACTAAAACTATTTATGAGGCTCAAATGTTTTATCTTTTTTAAAGGAAAACAAAAGCTCTTGTTGACTTTAAGAAACATCTTTATTATTTCAATGTACAGTTAAAATTATTGTGATACTTTTTTATTTCAGTCAAGGGCCCTGAATCCAATGTTGAAAGTTGCAAATGTTCTTATGAGCACTGACTTGACTCACTTTGTTGTCTGATGCTCAATTTTGCTCTTGCAGGGTTGATAGTCAATAAAAGTGGAATTTAGGATGTTAATTTATATTTAAATTTACTTCACCCATGTTACCACAGAATCCTTGCAATTCTCAGGAGATTGGCCCCATATAGACTTCAAGCCTCTCTTTTCTCTCCTGTTTATGTTGGTATCATGAGAAAGAGCAATAAGCCCCCTAATTCTGGTTTGGCTTGAAAAATAAAAGATGGATTTTAGTCAGAGTTGTTTCTCCCCAGCTCCTTTAAGAATATCCTTTCCTTTTTTCCTTATTTTGTATTTTCCTCACTTGGAGGAGTCTTAGTTGATGAGTGAGTTCCTAGATAAGTCTTCTATTAGCATTTACCCAGTTCATTCTGTTCCCTGATAAATTCTTATTAAGGCTCAGATGGCACATTAGAGGAAAATGAGGCCAAAGATTTAAGCAGATACTTTTAATTATGTCTGGCTGTAATGCAAAATGGACAGAATCCTACAGGGCAGCACATGGAGCTTATCTTTTCTGCAGGAAACTTTTATGTTTATCACACAAATCATTCAATGGAGTAGCAAATTCATCCTTGTAAATTCATCCTTATTTCTAAACTGATGTTTGTCATTTTTCTCCTTCATTGCTGAGCCAGTGTTTTAACTTGTGTGAATTTGGATGTCAAAGCAGTGAGTTTGAAATTAAATTCCCCCCTAACCTGCAGAAATAAGGCTGGAGGGAAGGGGAAGGAACCCTCTCCCTTGCTTTTCCTGCTTGCAGTAAACATTTCTAGATTTTTAAACAAAACAGAGCAAAGAGAAAGAGGAACAGAAGTTGTCAGGAAGGGGAAGTTGCACAATTCAAATATTGAAGAAGTCACACAGAAGTTGAATGAGAATGAGAAATATTTGTGATTTTTCAGGGAAGGACATGTGACTTCCCCTCTGTTGGGACACCTGGGCTCTGACTCAGTTTAAAAAACCACATGAACTTTCTGGGTTTCAATGCTCTCCTCTTTTTCCAGCATAAAAGATGAGATGAACAGCTCATTCCAGCTCAGTGAGTTGTGAGAAATAAATGACCTGAGCTCTGACACTCCAAGTGTTTTCCTGAAGGAGAGGCCTCATTTCTTGTAGCTGGATCATGTGTAAAATGTTGGGATGTCCGTGAGTGACCTTGGCATTGCCCTGGATAACCAGTGTGTCTCTCTCTGGAATTAAAGGGTTTTTCCCAGCACCTTCCAATTCACCTTTAGGCATTTACTGAGTTAAAGGATTTACCAGATCATGCAAGGAGGAGTTCAAGATTCAACATATTTATTTGCTGTGTAAATATTACTTCTTCTACAGTTAGTATTTAAGTCTAGAGGGATGAGTGTAGGCTGACTGGTATAATCCTAAGCAAATTTATTTAGTCTCTTGTATGCTAAAAGCATTCATTAGTTTTAATAAAATAACACAAGGATTGGGAAATTGAGAGATGTGATAATTGCTTTACACAGCATGGAACTTAATAATCAGGAAATAAACTATTTTAAAACCTTATTCTTTTCTACTAGTGGCAATGAAAGTGCAGCTTTCTTTAACAGACCTGATTCTTAATGTTATTGGATTTTACTTGAGGAATTTATTTTGGAAAATTATCTGTTGGAGTAATTGTGGTGCCTGGACTCAGTTCTCTTCTTTCACACCAACTTTCTCTGTGACATGGAAATAGGTACAGGGTGTCACTTCATAAAGCTCCCTGTGGTCTAACACGTGGAGTGCTGAGGCACTGAAGTGTTTACAGTGTTTAGTTTGTGTCTAAATCCAGGAATACAAAAATTGCAAGGATGTCAAAATTTATGATAAAAACTTACTAATCTGTCACCAGCTCCAAAGGCCTCTAAAAGCTCAATTCCCACTGAAATCTCCACAGTATTCCCGTAGTTATTCATGTAGGAATCACAGTGAGGAAAAGGTGATGCTTTTTTCACCCTTATATTTGTTTGATTTCTCAAAGTTGCTGCGACTCTGCAATGAAAAAAATAAATCAGTGCTTTGTCAGGCTTTTAAAATTATGTTTGCAAAGGAGCTGTTAGTGGTGAATGGGAAGTACATGTAGATCAGCTTTTGTTCTTCTGCTCATCTCCCTGAGTTTGCTTCCACAGTGGAGTTTTCTTCCAGAAGGTTGTTCCTCTCCCTCCACTGACTGAGATCCTGGTGCCTGCAGTGTCAGCCAAGCAAACCAGGCAGCATTTATCCCCTTACGTCTTCAGAGCAGAGCAGAAACTTCTTATAAAATTCATAATGATCCTAAACAGGACACAGCCAGGCCTCACAGACAGTGGGAAGAGCTTTCCCTGAGCTCCAGAGGAGGCTGTGTCAGGAAGCCTGGAAGAGTTGCTGAACTTGGACAGTACTGGAGATCTGGACCCATCAGCCTCGTGGGTGTTGAAATAATTGTTCCTAAACCTTTATTTCCCTGCCAACAGTGGATCTCAGTCTGGTTTATGTGCTGATAAACAGCACCCTGGAGATTAGAAGTGCTTTGCTGTGCTGACTTCTGAGGGTTGTGGCTGATTTTGCTCTCAAAAGCCTCAAGCCAGTTTTTTCCCATGACAGAGCTCACTCCAGCAGACTCCATCCACTTTTTTACGACCCCTGTTTTACTCCACTCAGAGCAGGTTTGGGTTTTGGGGGCTGGTCCCCAGTTGCCAAAACAAGTTTTCCCTTCAAGCCTGCACTGTGTGCTTTACTGGGAGCAGTGTTTAGGAATTCAGCAACACTGTCAGGCGGGCAAAAGAGGAATGTGTTCTGATTCTTACACTAACATGAGTGAAAGTACTGTTATGCCATTTCTTAGAGATCTAAATGCAGCCAGAGAATAGTTCATCGTTTTCATTTAAGCTTTTATTGATTATTGACCCCAAAGAAATTACCCACAGACTGGAACATAAAAAATCTCTACTGTGCAGATTTGTATTTCATTTAAGATGATAGTAAATATAGTTATACAAGAGGGAGAGGCATCTCAGGGAGACTTGTCTGATGCTGCAGATGGCTTTTTGGAAATATTGTACTGCTGGCTGGTGAAATCTCAACAGAGTAGAGAAAAAATAAGTCAAGGCCACAACCTCAATTTCCAGCACATAAAATTAGAAATTGGAGAGATTTTGGGGGACTGCACTTCTTTGGAAGACACTGATTTTGTGTGTCTTGGTGTGTGCCTTTGCCTCTGCCCTTGGAATTGAGTGTGGCACTGAGTGCGTCCAGGGTCCCTGCTCTTCCTTTTTCCAGTGATTGGAGACTGGGAATGGTGGGTTTGGGGGGTTTTAATGCAGGATTTTTTAGCTGAGCATCAAGTAATGCTGCACATGCCCTTCCTGAAGGCAGGATGTGTTCCAAGGACTCAGGTGTGTCCCAGGGATTTCCATTGATAAGCCAGTGATCCTCTTCCTGCATATGGAGCATTTACATCCACCTGGAATCCCCAGCTTTGATGTGTGTGATTCCATGTGCTCTGCTTAGGAGGGATGGACAGTACAGGAACTAGAGGCTGAACCACTGATATAATCTTATTTTACTTACTAATTGCTGTCCTGTTTGGTGTTTTCTTCAAAGTGGAAGCTTTTAGCACCAGTTTAAGTTGAGTTTGGGTGGATTAACAATGATTAGTATAGAAGTTTTAAAAAAACATGAACTGTAATACACGGTATAATATTCAGGACAAGAAAACACTTAAAAGATTAAGTAGCAGAATAGCAATTAATTGTATGATATTTTTGTAATTAATAGAATTTCACTTTTTATCTTCAAAACACTTAATAAACAAACGTCTACACTGTAGCTGGGCTGTGGAAAGAAGAGCTGATTCTGTTACATCCGTGATATTCTGGCTGGAATCAGCACATGAACATTCAGGATCCTTGTAGGGAAGCAGTGTGTGTGTCTGGAATTGCTAAAGGTCTTTGGAAGTGACACTGAAAGTGTGTAATTATTTGTGTGAAACAAAAGAAGAAAGAAGGCTCAGTGCTGTGATTCTTTCATGGATGTTTTGTTACTGTTTTCCTTTCTTTGTCTGTGAATTCATCACCTGCAGCTTCAAGTGCAATTTATTCCATGGTTGCTGTGTTTCCTTATGGGTTCTAAGGAAGAGCTGTGTAGGAGGAGACAAATTCACTTAATGTTGGCTGGTTGGGTCACCTGTGTCACTGAACAAAGACAATGGAAGCAGAAATGTAGTTCTTTCTAAATGCAGGACTTGCTCTGTGTCCAAACTTCCTCCCTTGTTGTGCCTTCCTTAATGAAGTATTTCTTTGAAACCCCTTTCCCATCTGATTTTTTTATTGTATCCTAACAAGATGTGACAGGGGTAGCAGACTGATAAAGCATGAAGACCTGTAAATAAAGGAACTGCTTCAGCTTATTAAATTTGTGAGGGGAAAAAAACTTTCATATGCTATTAGATTATTTCCTTGCAGTCACAGGTATTTTGATGATAGTCGTTCAGATTTAGTGGGTTTTAATTTATCAAACATAATTCTCTTGCTGTAGCTCTGCCAGTCACTCTTTTTTTTAAATGAACTACAGGTTTCTCCTTTTTAATTATTCCACAGATTAATATATTTAAAATGGGCTCATTTCTATGCCTCAAATTAAGGTAGTTCTGTTTCAGTTTTTTCTCAATTACTCCTGTAATTAAGACCCATAAACCCATAGCAGAGAATAAAATAAGAAAGTAGAAACAAAAATTAAAAGAAGGGGAGAGCATCTATTTGTCTTCCTTAATCATAAATTGTTTAAAACTCTTCTTGAAACAGCCACTCCAAGGCAAATGCTGAAGGAATTTAACAGCCTATATGTGGTTTTGAGAAGAAGATCAAGTTTCCAGACATTGTCTCATCAGGAATCCCAGTTGTAAACAGCCTGGATGTATTCACTTAATTATGGGAAAACCTGGCATGCTGCTCTGGGGAAGAATTCAAAAATACTCCACCTGCCTCCCCCACTGAAGTGGAATACTTAATCAAGTCAAAAGCTTCATTGCCAAGTTAAATCCAGGCTGTTCAATGTTTTATTGGGGCTGATGTTCATTCTGGCCATGTATCAGATCACGGGAACAACAACAGAAGGGTTTCCTTCATTTCCAGAGCCTGGGACTCTGGTAGATCATTTTCCTTGACACTTGGGATGGTTCTTATGGGAAGATATGGAGTGGCCTGGCTGGAATGTGTTAGAATGGTCTGAATGCCACGTAGGAAAGAGCAATTTGTAAATGTGTCCCAATTTTTGTTCTTTTTACACTGCTAGGCACCATTAACTACATTAATATAAAAAAATGAGGGCATTGTAGTAACTCACTGACACACAGACTATTTTTGCTGAAGCCCAAGGACACATCTCAAGAAAAAAAACAAAACCAACATGTTCTTTGCTTCAAAGCAAGCTCATATAAATGAAAAATAGAGGTTTCCTTCTATGATACTTGTGAAACCAGTTGAATTAAATTTTATTTTGTTAAACACTCTTAGCACTTTTTCCATGCTTTGGCAAGTGAACACAAGGTAAGTTTGTGCTGCAGTTCAGGTCAACACCCACCTTTATTGGCTGTAAATTCTTTGTTCTGTGGCTTACAATGCCTGCACTGGAAACTCCATAAAACCAGTTATATCCATAGTATGTCAGAAATACGTTTTTGAGACCTTCTAAGACATTGCTTAGGGATTGCATGACTTCTTAGGATTATTGCATGACTCTGTGCAGTAAAATCAAATGATAGTTCTCTTCCTGAAATGTTTATCTCAAAATGCCCGAAATTCAGGTCAAAATATTTCTAGACACTCGTGATCATTACAAAGTGTCATTGTCTTCAGCAGCTTGCCACAGATAAGCTTTAAATTGAAAATTAATAGCTCTTTGTCAACATAAAGCTTGGTTTAAACAGCTTGCAAGAGACCACATGTGCTGAGAGTATAAATAGATTTTTAGTTACTCTCCCAGTTTTCATGCCACTGGCCCCAGGGAAAGAGCAATGCTTTAGAAATGCCAGTTAATTCAAAGTACAACTGAACTTCAAATCCTGAAAGCACTGCACCCCCAAATCCCACTTCAGCATTTTCCTGTGTTGTCTGAGTGCTGTTCCCACAGGAGCCCCACACTAGGATGGGGCCAAGGAAGAGCACAGGACACATTCCTGTGTCCACACTCATTTAATTTCCTAAAGCAGGGTTCAGTTTGCTTTTGAAGAAGCAAGTCAATAATGTTTTATCTTCCTCTCATTTGATGCCGCCTTCTTCTTATTATTATTATTACATCACCTTTTTCCAAGGTTCTGCAATAATGAAGCTTCCAGTGTTGCTCCTTTACATGTGTTTGTAACCTTTTTGGACTTATAGTGGTCTCTTGTTTATTATGTGCTTCAGAATAAGAGCAAATACAGAGGAGGGAAAAAAGGCTAATCATCTCATTTTGGAAATTATGAATATCATGCTAAATATCCCTCTGACTTTTCTCCTTTAAGGGATGACTTGTTGCAGTTATTGCTGCTCTGGAGGCTTGTCCACATGAAAAGTGTTGCTGAGTTTCCAAACTGCAAAAATATTGGAATTTGCAGTCCAAGGGATATCTAAATACAGAGCTGGTATATCCCTCAGCCCCCAAAACTTTAAACTTTAGCCCCTTAATTGTGTAAATATTGGCCTTTGTGTAATTTTATATTTGTTAATAACATAATTTTAAAATTCCATTGCACTTCTCACTTTCTTTATGTTGTTATTAAAAGCAGACAACTTGAAATATAACATAATTTTTCTTTAAAGAGAAGAAAATGTAGGATTACTTGATAAGGATAGAAAGCAATGACACAAGGACTTCTACCAGCAGATGTGGGAAGATAATTGCACTTGAGAGGTCAGTTTAGTGAACCTGTAACTCAGCTCAGCAGCAGCCACAAGAGCAATCCTTGTGCTCTGTTCCCTTCAGCCACTGTTCCTTGGGATTTTAAAATATTTTCAAGAAGTAGCTGAAGTTGCACAAGACTTCAGTGCTGTGTTCAATTAGTCCTAAGGACTTGGATAGAAAAGATCACACTAAAGAACTTTTAAATAAAAGATATATTAATTAAGGGGCTGAGATCTTGCTGACTCATCTGGGAACATCTCTGTGTTCGTTTGAAGACCTTTTGAAGGACTTGTTCTGAGGCCTGATTATTGTTCTTCACTACGCAGATGTTTTCTTTCATCTCCTTCAATAAACTCTCCAGAGTATCCTGAGAGTGTCCTGCCATGGATGTGCTGTGGGTTCTGAGAATAGATATTAAAATGGAGCCAAACATTGAAAAGGAAGTGTTGCAAAGAGAGGATTTTTTTAATGAAAGGACAGTCCCTTGATTACTGGAATTGGACTCTAGAATATGACCTGCATGCTGAGGTGTGAGAAGAGAAACTCTTTGTTTCACATTCCATAATCCACATGAATCCATGTGTAGGGAATTTATGTTGGTTTTCAGCTACACGTTGTAGCTGCTTTCTTAGCTGAGGCAGAAAACAGTTCCCTTCGAGTTGGGAAAAGCTGTATTCCTGCAAACATCTGTGTGGGCATGGATTTATTCCCCTTGGATAAGTAGCTGAAGGATAAGGCCCTGTAATCCTTTGGAACAGTTTTGCTCTGTCCACGCAAATGACTGATATTTAATAATTTCCCTGCTGTAGGTCATTGGGATTCTCATGTGTTCATTTATGCAGAGGAAATAAGTTCCTGATAAGCAGGTTTGTATCTTTTAGAAGCAAACATGGTGTTGGCTGAATTGGGAGTTTCCTGCAAAAGTGTCATTTTGATCTATGAATCTTCACTGTAATGAGAGCAGAGAATAAAGCCACCACAAGAAAGGAACTAATGAAAACAAAATCCAGTTGTAATAAGAGACCAGTAAGAAGAACAGGCTTTAGGTAATTCTGGCTTCAAAAAGCTGACAGTTTAATTAAAATTCTTATTGGAAACACTAGGTAATATAGCTTTGCATTTAATAGGAATATTTTGCAAAACAAGTGTGTGACTGTATTTCAAAATATAAATTAATTGCCTTCTGGCTAGAAAAATGCCTAAGATGAGGAGATGTTTGTGCCATCATCCTGCACCATTTGGTGTCTTGCCATGCTACAGGTGCTGTGAAATGGTGTCTCATTTTGTAGGGCCAGTTTTGCAAAATTAGGCTATTTCAATGTTTTGGTACTTTTAGTTAAGTCTAGAGCCTTATGCCATGAAAGGAAGATAAGGGAAAAAAAGAGCTGATTAGTTTTCCTACTCCTGTTGACACAAATCAAAGATGTGCATCCTGTCTCAAATGCTTTTTAGTAACACAGGGCTGAGTTTCAGGTAGGATTCCTTTGGAAGGTAAAATGAAAACCTTTTTGAAAAAGAATATTGATATTTTCCTTTCAAATCTCATAGACAGTAGTTTCTAAGCTTATCTTTGCAAAGTTCATGCAAAGCCTGGTGTATGTCTTGCTTATCTCTTGCATGTTGTAGTGCTTCAGAATGGGGCCTGACAATCATTTCTTTTTCACCACCACAAGTGGGGAAGGATTTCTTCAGCTTTACAGCCAGGCTGAAAGAACAGAGGCAAAGCCATTTGCTCAAGGTCATTCAGAAGATTATTGGCAGAACCAGGATTAACACTTACTTTTTAAATCCTAAAAGATGAGAATTTTTAACAAGGCCTGGAAGTGGGGGGTGGGGGGGAGCGGTTTCTCTTATGAATTTTAGCAAATTGAAACACTTTCTTGTAAGCTTGCTCTGTCCACAGTAAGCCATGTGGAAAGAAATGTAAAAGAAAACAAGAAAAGAAATGTATTTTTTCTCATCTTTTGTCTTTCCTCTTTAATTTGTGGTGCTTCAAATCAACTGTTAGGACCAAATTCTTCAAAGCTTCCTTCCTTGTATCCCTTCTAGGTGAGTCCCCTTGGAATTCATGTTTGCATAAATGGGGAATGCAAAACCTAGAATCTGGCTCAAAAGACAGAGTTATGTGTGCTTTATTTTTAACCTTCATATAAATTGCTCCTGTAAGAAGATTAGAGTCAATGTGGGCATTTGAGGGGTTTAAGAAATGTCTGTCTGTATGTCTGTTTTGATAATTTTAGTTGGCTCTGTCAAATACAGTTTGATTCTGCTTGGGAGCTACTTGGAAACAGCTTCTAAAATCTGAGTAGTGCTAAAGAAACTCAAACCCCTGCAAGGGATGTGTATCAGTGGTGAGATGATTGTTGTTGTACTGCAGGGGTTAAATGCCAGTGATTCTCTGGGTGGTTTCACTGTGGGTTGGTTTCTATTTATACTGTAAAGCATGTTAAAAGATCAGGAAGCTAAAGGAGGGGAGAGCTTTGATTAGCACTTGTTACTGCTGGTTTAACTCTGTTTTCTGTGCAGGAACAAAAGAGTCTCTTGGTGGTTCAGAGTTCAAGCAAAACTCCTGATAAAAAGAGACATAAAAGCTTGGAGAGTGTAGAGATGGTTGGTACACAGTTGAGCATGGCAAATATCTATAGAACAGTTCTGTATGTGGAAGAACTGACAAAACAGTGCTTGAGCTCTTCTATTTTGAAATTTTGTTGCACTTATTTCATGCTAAAACCACATTTAAGGGTCCAATTTAAAACATTTTGCAATGAATACTTCTTGAACAAAATTTTAGAACAGATTGCTTTGTAGGTCCATTTCTCCTCACCCTCCAATGTTTATTCCAGTGAACTGCTTCATGATGTATTTTTGCCCTTCCTTGCAAAAGCAGTCCTGGGGCACAGTTCCTTCATCAGGACTCTGAAAGTTCCACTTTGGTATGTTTCTTACCAAGGGAATTCCCAGCTTATTTTCCTGCTGTGCCTCTCCTCAGAACTTCCCTTCCTGGGGAACCCAGAGGCGACAAAAATACTTCTAAATATCAGCCAGAAATCAGACAGGCAGTTGACAACTGTTGTTGTTCAGGAACACCAGTGCTGTCACCTCTTTGCCAGTATGTGGCTGTTTCAAGCAGTACCCTCTCAGTAGTGGGAAGTGCCTTGAGATTGTTTTTGCATGTTGGAGCCACAGTGCAACCCAAACACCTATTTATTCATGGAATCTGGAGATCACAGCTACCTTAGGGCTGTGGATTAATTCAGAAGTCAGTCCTGAAAGAATAAATATTTCTGTGCAAATGAAGAAAGAGCTGCATGGAATGTCTGCTTGTTAATTCATTGAATTTACTGTGATCGAGTGCTTTTGATAAAGTGAACCTTGGGACAAACTATTCAGTTTCAAATAGATCTTTTGGCGATAATTTTGTGTGTATAGAAACTACTAGTTTGCAAATATAGTGGCATCAGGGAAGCTTGATTATATCAGTAACTTCTGGGGATTCCACAAGAACAATCTAATTAAAGGGGAGGTGATTTGGGGAGCTGAATCTGGAAATGTTTGACCAATCTTCTATTGCAAGCTGCTAGACTTGAGTGAACTGCTTTTTACAGCACATCTGTCATCACATGCCCCTGCAGATATAAAGATGCTTTCTTCCTGATGACTTCTTAAAATGGCAGCTTGAGGCACAACCCTGTTGTCCAGTCAGGCTGGGATGGTGACAGAGCTGTGTTTCTGTAATTTTGGGTGGGACATTCTGGCTGTTCTCTTCTTAAAGTACTTTGTGAACCAAATTGGAAAGTGTAACACAAATCACCAAGTCTTTCAAAAATTATATATTGCATTTGTGACATTTAACCAGGAGTGGCAATGAGCGGGGATGTGTTGAACTCTGAAAGTTCAAGCTTCTTGTTCTTAACATGGCACAACTCTGCAACTCTAGAGCTTGGAGGAACCACACTGGGACTTTTCAGCTGCTCATGATCTTTAGAAATGGTTTCTTAGTAGAGGGTTTATTTCCCGAGGTCTAGGGAAAAAAATCAAATTGAGGAGCCAACAATAAAGCTGAAATCTCAACAAGTCTTCAAATGTATCAGCTGTTTGATTCCTACTTGGAACAGAAACACTCAATAGGCTTGGAAAAATTTTAGACAAAAAAATAAGGAAGTCTTCTAAAATATTGAGCTGCACTGAGAGCTGCATTTATTGGCCAGTATGGTTATGTCATATTTATTTAATTTACAGAATCGTAGAGTCACAGGATGTTTTGTATTGGAAGGGACCTTAAGGACCATCTGGTTCCACCCCCTGTGATGGGCAGGGACACCTCCCACTATCCCAGGTTGCTCCAAGTCCCATCCAACCTGGCCTTGGACACTTCCAGGGATGGGGAGTCCACAAACTCTCTGGTCTCATATATATTCTTAAATGCCTTCTTTTTCCTGTCTTTCCAAGAGAAAAACAGCCTCTCTGTCCTTGTAAGTCTGGGAGATGTATTTGCAACTTTTCTTCCAAAATGTGATGGAGAACTTGACAACGGAGAAAAGAAGAAAAGGTGAAAAAAATTACTAAAAAGAAGAAACGTTCTTAAATCAGAGACCTGTCAATAGCATCAAGCAAACTAAATTTAACAGCTAATTTACTGGTGACAGAAATATAATCCATATAATATATGCATCTAATATAATCTGTCATTTGTATTTAAGGAGGAGAGCAAGGCAGCATCTAATGAAATGTAGAAGAAAAATGAGTTTGTAAGGTGAGTGACAGAAATGTTCATTACCTCAGTTCTTTCCTGTAGTGTTTCTCTCTTTTTCAGGCAGGAATCAGAAGAATTTGATCCTTATGAAGTACAAAATTATTACTTTAAAGGACTTTTTTTTCCCCCTTTCTTGTCAAAATTTAACATCGTTCAAGTTCAAAAGCAACCAAAGAAGAAACAGAAGGTTCTGATTTGATACCTGTCCAAAGAGGGCAAAGAGAGAAGAGGCCAAGGGCTGTTCCATAGATGAAAAACCTGTGGCAGTTAATTTGAAATCATCATCAGTCATTCCAGGTCCTGTTCAGACCATGCCTTAGGTACACATAGGTGAGGAACAGGGGTTTGGACAGTCTGCAGTCTGCACTGGGGAGAGGACACGCACATGCTCTAAAAGAACTGTGAAAATGTGTGAATATAACATTATCCTAAAATGAATTTATATTACAGTTGCATCTGGAATCACAAAACAGGAGTGAAAATATTGTGGGATATTGAAAACTACTTGAAGCAAACCTAAGAGAGACTCTGGACTTAAGTTCCTAATGCATTTTTCTGTTGCATTTGTACATGGCATGTGAAGATTAGTGAGGCCAAAGTCCTAAAGAAGCAACATCCCATGTTTGTAGCAGCAGAAAGTGAGGTAGAATTTCACCCTAATTCCAGTGGAGCCCAGAGCTCTCGGTTTGTGGCCAAGAAGTGAGAGGGCTTTGGAAACATCTGCTGTAACTCTTATTTGGACTGACACAGTTCCTGTTGCACTGGGATTTGGGGTTCTGCTCTCTGTAGGTTTTGGCAGCACTCAGCAGCCTTACAAAGCTGCTTTTGGAGCTACAGAAGAATTTTGACACTGTTAATGTCATGTTTGAGGGAAGATATGACTCCTCCAGTTAAGTGTATCTTAATAGAAAATAAGCTTCTCTTCACAATTGCACGAAGGAAATTTTCTGAAAAATACAAATATAGTGTAAAATCCTTCTTGCTGTGACAGGCATTAGTTCCTGTAAAAATGTTTACTCTTTATTACACATTGGCATTTGGGAGTTCAGAGATACTGTAGTACATTGCATACAATGTGATATTTTGTGATGTGATAAACACATTTATCCACAGGCATTTTTCTATTAGATTTAGAGAAACTGTTGCTTTAAAAAAATATAAAAAATGTGTTTGTGGAATAGACAATGGAGCAAACAACCTCTGGCTTTTTGTTTATTTATGTTGTAATCCTATAATATTATTCCTTTAAAGCAAAAGGCCAGCTCCCTTGCTAATTGTCTGTGGTATTTATCAACATGTGATGAAGACAGCTACTCTTACAGAAACATGGAAACTCAGAACCCACATAGCATTTTGTAAAACTAACACTTTTTTGGTTGAGTACTTTTTAAAATGCTTCAAACATTTCAATATTTAAGCTTGAATAAGCAATTCCAACTTTAATTTCTTTTATTTGAAATATAAGGATGAAGCTGGAGATACTGTGTATCAGCAAAATTATGGATGGATTCCTCCATGAAATTTGATTCCAGATGTTACTCTGGGGAAAGAACTTATTGCTCTAGATTTGCAAAATGCCTGTTTTTCTACCCCAATAACCTGGTTTTGTGTAGGGTCTTTTCATACATATTCAGCTGCAGGTTTCATCATTGAATTGGTTTCATATCCATCTCTTGGCCACATATTATTATCAAATGGTCATTTATTTATCAATACAATTTTTAGGATCCTCAGTGAGGTTTAGGGCTATTCAGTTACAAAACCAAGTGATTGCTGCCTTGAAGCAGGGAATTCAAATAGGATTGAGGAAAAGAGGGAAAAAGGCATTCACAGTGCAGTTATCACTCCCTTCCACCTTTCCAAGAACATCTTCTCACAAGGAAACTGGTTTTCCAAAAAGGTAAACTTTTCACAAGTCCCACACAAACTTCAGTAAAACATAGTTGGGAAAGAGAAGACAAAATGAGTCATTTCAGTAAATAATAAAATATTTCTGAACTGGAACTTCTAGGGGCTATTATAAGTGAGTTCACTTTTATATTATGTATTTAAAAAGATAATACTGACATCAAAAGTTTCTCTTGACTCAAAATGCTTAATATGCCAGATTTGTAGGGAACTCTTAAGTGGCAAATTCAGAGGAGAATAGGGATGAAAATGAGTTTCACAATGGATATTTTTGTTGCCTTTGGCCAGAGCTAAAAACCAGAATATTTTACCAGAATATTTCAGACAGGCTCCTCAGGTGTTTGTGCCATTTTGGGGTGAAAGTCACATCTTGAAAGTATGCAAAGTAAAAACATAAAAAAAAATCAATCAGAAAGCAATCAAGTGACATATTTCAAGACAGGAGAAGGTTGAAAGGCTAAAGCAAGGCTTGTAAAACAACTGGAGTGAGAGTGGAGTGAAAAGATGCAAAAGAACAGTGATGAGAGATAAAAAGCACTCAGTAAATCCATCTGACATCAGTGTCAGAAAGCCATTGCTTTTTGTATCTTTAGTCTTTTATCTCCATCTTTGAGGCTTTTTCACTTCTAAACCTCAAGTCTGAACATTTTATCATGGTGTTTAATATCATGTTCTTAAGTACTTAATCACTGAGCCCAAAACTAATACAGAACCATACATTTTGATTTTTAAAGTCTCTGCAAAATGTCTTTTTCTTGACCTAATAAAAAGGATGAGCTCGTATCTTGCTGTGTCATCAGGTTAAATCTTGAAACATAGATTGCCAGCTCTGTCACAATCATTGCCAGTGAACATTTAATATGTCTGCAGTGAATTAAGTGCATGCAACAAGGAGATATGTAGCACTGTGAAGGAAAGCCAGGCCAGGTGAAGTCAGAATTCCCCTGTGCCCTTTCCAGGTATGACTGCAAAGCTTCTCTGCCCGTCCCTGCTGTAATCCTTGCTATTAATTCCTTGACAATCACACCAGCAAGGGAAGAGCTCTTGGCTGGCCTGCTATGTTGGGCACCAAAGTGCCCCTAATGCTTTCAGGTTCACTTTAAATCTGGGTGTGGTCAGAGGTCCAAGAAGAGAATGTGCATGGATATTGTCTCGTCAACATGACTTCTTCAGGTCAGGCCTCCTCACATTTAATGAGGCTAAATAGAGCATGGAAAATGCTGCTAAAAACTCCTTTTTATTTCATATATCTTCTTTGCTGTGAAGCCCTTTGTTCTATAATTTAATTTCCCCATGATAATAAAGACAGGAGAGATCAGGTGAAAATGCCACCAATCTGCACTGCAAAGTCAGCAGCTCCTGGAGGCATCACTGGGATTTCTAATAATATAAGTTTCCATTGTGCACTTTGGATAAAAAATAATATATATGTATTTCTTTAGTGTTCAGCTGATATGAAATCCCACCAAAGCAGAATTGCTTCTGCCTGGGAAAGCACACTGTGCTAATGGAAGTGATGGGAAATATGATCTGGTGGGTACAATTTGATCATTGACTGCTGACTCAGCCTAAAGAAAGAACAATCTCCACCTCAAGACTCACAGGAGAAAAACACAACTGAGTGAATTTCTTTAAACAGAACCATCACAGTCATCATGGTTGGTCTGCCAGGATTCAGGTCAGGAACTGCTTCTGACAGAGGCTGGGGGAAGAATCATGTACCAAATCCACATGAGTAAAGGACAAGATCTTCCAGGTGAAGCTTAGTTGACCTCTACTGGAAAAAGTGAAGTTTCCTAAGGCAGATCTAATTCAGCCATAAAATCATGTTCCCACTTCCATCTTAAGGGCCATTGGGCTTTAAAATTCAGAAGGAGCAGGTATTGGAAATGCAGAGGTTTGGATTTGGTGGGAATAAACTATCCCTCTTAAGCATAATTTGCAATGTTCTCAAGGCCTCTCTCCAAAAGTGCTGGTTGCTAAGAGGTTTGGAGAGCAGTTGCCTCAATGATCATAATGTTCAGGAGATTAAAAAGCAAATAAAAATACTAATATTCCTGAGAGAGGCAGGGAAGTGGAGCCAAGTGACTTATGAAAGGCTCACCTCAGGATTGCTCTAATTTTGTAGAAAGTGCTATACCCAACACAAAAGCTGTCTTGTGTTCAATTTACATAAAGTGTTTTAGTACCAGGCCAAGAGAGTTATAATTTCTCTCCCCAGAGGGTCATAATCATGCTACAAAAGAAGATATAATGGGTAGAAATAGTGGTACTAAGCTGGCAAAAAAAAAAAAACCCTAAATAATCTACTTTTGTCACCTAAGCATAAAAGAAAAAAAGAAAAACAACTGTTACAGAAATTGTATTCACATGAAAAATAGAGCTACAAGTCTTACACATTTCCATGCTTCCCAGCCAGTGGGAAATCCAAGAGACATACTGCATTGGCTACAGATTTTCCTGTGAACAAACATTCAGAACTCTTAAAAAATCAAGTTAATCCTTTTACTCAGAAGTTGAAAAAGATGCTCTTTGTAATCAGCACATAAAGACACTGCCTAGAAATCTTAAAAGTGAGCAGAAGTATCCTCTGTACTGGTGTGGTGTCTGTGAACAATTGGCAGACATTTATGAAGAAATAAACCCATTTTTTACAGTCTCATTAGAACTAATGGTATCTGCATTTAATCATCAGAAAAGCAATCAGACATTGCCTTCCAAACCCTGCCAGTTTATCACAATTGTTTACTTAAGTTTCCCTTGAGAAACTGTAGGACTCCTAAGCCACACACTGACAAGTGAATTCTCAAAAGTGATATTGTTTAGTGCATAAAAACTGACTTTTCTGAATTCTAAAAGAGCTAGAGAGAAAAATTACAGCCAAATTATAGTGGAAGTTTCTGCTCCTGATCTCACTTAACTGGGAAAACGTGTGAAGGTTGTTCTTTGTTTGTTCTTTTCATTGAACTGTGTGGCTGATGATTTGTGACTGTGGTGTTACACTCTCCACCAGTAGATTAAGACTTTCTTTGCTCATTCCTTGGCCTTTGATGAGCTGTGCTTTCATCTGATTTTAGTTCATGGAATACATTTGAGAAATGTTGCTCCGCTGAGTTCAAGGTAACTTGCACTCTCTGAGGTAAGAGACAGTTCCTAGAGTTCTCAGAGCAGGTAGGAATAGTTTTACTTGGTAGGAAAACACATATGCATTGAAGTAAGTGACTTCTTTCGAATGGAAACCTCCTCTCATCAGGAAAACCTTTCTTCCTAACAAAATAGAAAGAGGAGAGAAACAGTTTCGAACTTCTGTTGGCTTGATAAGGAGTTTGTACTTTCTCCTTAATCTGTCTGAAAATCAGCCTATTCCTGACCTGCTTCTCGAGGAGATGGAGCAATTCCTGCACTTGCTCTGGCTGGATACTTTGCTGCCTCCAAATCTCACTCCTCTCTGAAGCAGCAATTCCTTAAGATTAGTGGTAAATTCTGTTCCTGATGTGTCAATAGGTCTTTTATGGCTCTTGGGCAGCTCTAAGAGCCCAAGGGGTTGTCGTTGGGTGCAAGAACCTCAGGGCCATTGCAAATTCTGTGGCTGCATCCTGAAATCCCAGTGTCTGAGTTGAGGAATTGGGATTTTCAGCACAGCACTGTCCATGAGCATTTTAACCCCAGCAATAGCAGAGGCCTTGGCTTTTCTGTTTTGGAAAGATTTTTGTTTCAGTGCAGAGAGCAGGGGGTCGTTCCTGGCTTTGATTTGTTCTGTTACCTTTCAGGAAGTCAAAGCCTGTTCCCTGTTTTACACACCAAACATTTCATGTTTGAGAATTCAGTAATAAAGCAGTATCTTTACATTTGTCGTTATGTATCAAGGCTGCAAAGAGAACAAGGTAGCAAAGATTCCACTCTTTTATAGCCTCTGGTTTTTCTTCACTGTCACTTTGTAAAACAAAGCTGCATTTATTGCCTTTTAGAGCAATTCATTTTATGGGGTTTATGTGATAAATGACTTCAGGCAGCACAATACATTTTCCTTTCTTGAGGTTTTCTTAGGTTTTCTTGTATGTCTGTGCTTAAAGGGAGAGTGGAATTATCTAAAACAGTAAAAAGGGAATCGAAGGGATGAGAAGGGAATGGTTCTGTCTCGAAATTAAAGCAAGAGAAAGAGCAACAAAAGGAATGGTAAGTACATCTTAGAATTTACATTCTGCTTGAACAGTAAAGCACCCAAATGAGGACAATCTAGTCTCAGATTTTCAGCACTCTAGGTAAACATCTGCAAACTGCCATTTAAAAGATTCACTTGTCTTTTGGTGACAATATAATCTCTTCTTTAATTGACAATCACAGTTACACTTAAAAAACCCGTTTGAGCACATTTACCTCTCTGCAAATTTATCACTGCGGTAAAAGCTCTCAAAACAATAGAAACAGTTGTATTTACTACTTCATATCTAAATATTTCTACAGCTTTGAATTGCTTTGTCTAACTGAAAGTAGAAGTTTTATGCCTTTCTTTTTTCCCCCAAATGTCCCCATAACAGTAGATTTCTACCACTTTGCTTTGTAAGCAGAATTAAAACATGGGAACACAGAACTCTGAAAGTTTCATGTCTTGTTCTTCTGCTGCTCTTTCTTTCCACATATTTTTAATTTCTTGTGAGGAAATGTAAGGAGAATATACCAATGCACTTTCCCTACAATGCATGGATTAATATTTTCTGTGTAGGAAAACATAAACAGAAGCATCAAAACCCTGAAGAATATTAAATTCTTAGATAATTTATAATGCTTGTGTGAGTTATAGATGTCACTTCTCAGATCTCATAACTGACAATTAGATCTAAAAGCTCAAATGCATAGTAGAGAATACTGGATTTTTATTTATTAAGGTTTAAAAGTAGTCTTGACTAAAAATTAAAATTTATATTCTTTATATGTTAAAGTGTAGACAAATGGAACATTTGCATTCAAACCCAAAATTCTTATCACTCTAAGTGATCAATGAAATCTAAATTATTATTTATTTTAAAATAGGTATATGTAGTTATAATTTTTATAAGACATGTAAATCTCTTCTCCCAGGTAGCAGGTGACTGGATGAGAGGAAATGGCCTCAGGTTGTGCCAGGGAAGACCTGGTTTAATGGTGACCATGGGGGTGGTGCTGGGTGACAACTGGACTCGATGATCCTAAAGGTCTTTTCCAACCTTCTGTGATTCCTTGATTGTTTTTACATTCTTGTAAATACTGTCCTGTCAATGACAGATCATGTTGGACAGTCCTGAAGAATCCAGTAGCTGTGCATCTTATCAAATATTCTGCTGCCTTTGAACTCATTTTGCAGTTTGGATTAGAGATGCTTGTTTCCATTGGCCTTGTTAAATTTGCAAATCACTGGTTCACTTCCTAATCCAGCTCTCAACTGGTAAGTCAAGGCTGAAAAGGTAATAACAATAAGAAAATTGCAAGTTGGCTTTAATGGCTGATGTATAGGAACAAATTTTTTGTGACTCTCATAAAACTCAAAAGATCGAGCCAAATGAATTCTTTTACTTCTGAATCTGCAGTTACAAGTTTAGTGCTTAGAGCATAGAGGGAGATGATAGTCTTTTACATGTAATGGTGTTTTATTAGCTTTCCTATTTATTCAAATTATGCTTTTACTGTTATCGAACTCTTATGTTTATATTTACATTTTATAGTCTTATGTTTACTTAAGAGAATAACTTGAAAACATTCCGCAGATGTAGCAGCACTGAAAACCTGCCACAATCCAGTGAGAAAGTGCTTAGTTAGTAAATGTCATTTAATCAAAACCATTCAGATTGTTGGGGGGGGGAACCCCACTTTTATGGTAATTACATTGAATAAAGGATATTCTGGCAGTGGTGGGAAAGGCAGTGTTCATGTTTTTGGGCGCTTGAGTGGGTGATTCAATGTCTGCAAATGGCTCAGATCTCTGAAAGAATATTTTAGGTAACAGAAAACCTTTCCCATCAGCTGTGACAGCAGAAAACTGCCTTGGGGAAATATTCCACCTAGTGCATGGAGAAGTCCTTTGTTGGTACCAGCATCAGTAGGCTTTGGGATGGAGGAGGAAAATAAATATTGTGCGACCTTCTGTAGAGTAACAGCAAATAAAAACCTATGGAACACACAAGACAGAGGAAATCCTTGTCTCCTCATATTAAATTACTCAGTCTCTCATCAGCATTTGCAAATAAAATACCTCAAAGATGTGTTTTTCCCCTATTCTGTTCCTTCCCACTTGAGAAAGCTGAGTGTTTTCCAGCACTGCTCACAGCCTTGCTACAGCACCTTTTACTGAAAACTCCTCTTGTCTGGTGTTCAGAGACTTGTACGTCTTTTCCAGTCATTTACAAAGAAACTCTTGAATCATTGAATGGTTTGGGTTGGAAGGGAACTGTGAAGGTCATGCAGAACAACCCCAGTAGCACACAAAGCTTCCTGTGCCCTCTGTGTGGAGCTGGAAGCGACTCTTGGGGCTCAGGGGAGTGTTCAGGGACACTGAGATGGGCAGGTCAAGATTACTCCAGTTAAAATGTGCTGGGTTTAAGCCACACTGCAAAGCCTTAGTGTATGGGCACGAGGTGGATTGTAGCTTTCCATCCTGAGGAATTCTGTGCATTGCTGGATTTCCACTGATTTGGAGAGAAATCAGAAGCTTGAACACACACATTTTGACTCTCTGTGCTTGAGTTGCTGGATCGAGGTTTGCAAATCTTTTCTTTCCAGGACACCCAAGTATCCAGTTTTCTTTGCAGCAGAGCTTGTGGTGACTGAACCCCTCTGCATGAGGGGCTGGACAGAGATTTTAGCTCTGGCTTATGCAGGAGGGAAGGAAGTTTTGAAGACATTTCTACCTGGCTTTAGAATTCTGTTTCCAATTTGTGGGAGCAGTGTGTCCATCATCATTTCAGGTCAAGCTGCTGTAATTCCATAAATTGTCTCTTGGTTCTGTTCCTGCTGCTCAAAGGTGCTTCTCTTCAAGCAGTGAGAGGGTTAAAGCAATGTGTCCTCTGTAAGGGCTTTAAGAGAAGTCCTTATAGAGAAATCCTTTACCTTTTTTAGAGCAGCATGAGGAAAGATCATGATGCATAATAAAATAATTATTCATTCAGTCATTTATCTTGAAAGCCTTCCATGTTCTCATCCATAGGGAGGGGGAATTCTGGAACCATTAATTGATATTTCAAATTAGTTGAAAACAATTGCAGATCAATCCCAAAGTATGAATTTTGACCAAACTACCCCTTTGGGGTGTCAGACTTTTCTGTGTGATTTGAAACTGAGTTCAAAAGGTCTTCATTTTACATTTTGAACTACTGAGTCTTTTTAAAGAAAACTGAAAGTTAAAAAGCTCATTTTTAAAATGTGTTTAAATAACATTCTTGCAGCATCAGAGCTCATGAATGTTTTCAGACAAACCAATATCTATTAGAAAATATTTAAACAGACATTACAAATGTAAGTATGGAAAGAATTAATTTGCAACATTTTATCGTAAAGACATTTGCAAATTGCTTCCTACATTACTCAACTATTTGTAGTTATTTGGGTTTTTTCCACTGGAACAAACTGAAATTCTTCTTTCCAGCCTCTTGCTGCTGTTATCTCTTGAAATGAATTGTGTTCCCCGCACAGCACCCACGATCGATGCAAATATACTTTGATTTTTTTCACAAAGCAATTACCCCTAAATACCAGAGTTCATTGCCAGGTTAGTGCATATTGTGCTCCTGATTTAAAACTGGAGGACTCATTTGTAAACAATTTCTTTCTGCATTACCATTTAGGAGTTGAGTGATGTGATGCCTCACTATCAGTTTATTTCCAAACACAGTTAAATGCTTGACTCCATCACCTCAACATAAGAATCTCTTTTCCCATTTTTCATGAATGCGGCACATCTTCTTTGGATGTGATTTGGGCTGTGAGGTCTCTTAAAAAGAGTGGAAAGTTTTATCACTTTTTGATGAATTTGACTGAAATTCAGAAATCCAGGCAAGGACATTATAAAATATCAAATAGCACTGAGGTATATTTTAGGCTAAACATTAAAATCACTGCAAAGGTGAATTTGAGAAGAGTTAACTGATTCCACTGGAATATTCCTAATCTGTATTTGACTCATAGAATCATAGACTCATTAAGGTTGCAAAAGACTTCCAAGATCATCCAGTCCAACATGCTCTTTGTCTTTTTGGAGGTACAGTTTTAAACAAATAAACATAGAACAAAATAAGGAATTTTACATAGTGAAAACAAGTTCATGCTCCTCAATCCACTGGTTTCCCACCAAGGATAAAAATATCTGTGTCCAAGTACAAGTGGCTGCTATTTCCTATTTTTCCAAATAAGCTTTGGAGAGGGTTTTAAAAAGAAATTTGCACAGTGTCATTGTTTGGGGAGATAAGCTGCAGCTCACTGAACTCAAGCACTTCAGGGACACTATTCAATGCATAGTAAGGGAATAATAAAACTGTTTTCTTATCTCAGTAGAGGATCTTGAGTTTCTTAAAGTGAAAAGTTGGCCATTTCCCAAGCGAGGACTTATTTCTATCAGCCTCCAGGTTCACTGAGACACAAGAAGCTACTTGGAGGGCTGCTGTTCATCACAGACTTGCTACTCACATATTTCTATTTGTTTCATGTTTCTTCTCCCAGTCTGTGCCATTTGCAATTAATTCCTGGGCTGTTCAGTCCGATGAATTCCTTTAACTTCCTACACTGTAGATAACAATCCACTTGTTGTTATTTATTTGTTTTGGATTTCTTCCCATCATCAAGGTAGTCTTCAGTAGTATTCAATCCCAAGTTGTGTTCACAGACAAGAACCAAAGTAGAGGCTTTCCTCCTTAATATCTTTTATTTATTGTTTCAGGGTTGTAGAGGGACTGGTTCTGCCACTTTTTGGAATTAAATACAGGTTATTCCACTAAACCTATATCAAATCTAATAGACATGAGGTGTATGAGTTCCTGGAAACTCAATACACACAAAGTTTGGACTTTGGAATTTCTTGACTTTTCACCCCAGAATTAGAATGAAGAAGACAAAGGAATGTTTTTAATCCTGGATCAATTGTGTATCAATCACTTTTTAAAGCTGTTTACTTACAGCAAGTTTCCTGATTTATAGTAACAGATAAAAGTTAAAAAGTTAATGCTTTGTTCTGGATTCCATCACTGTGTGTTTAGCCAGTTTGTATTTATTCGGAAAAAACTTTGAAATGTGACATACTAGATCATTCCAACAGATCCATTTAATCTGGGAAGTGGCCATTTACTCACTTTTATTTACCCCTAAACTTGTCTGCTGGGTGTTGCAGGCCTGGCAGTGAACACAGCTAAACCAAGGAGCAAACCTGGCTTCATATTTCCCCTTGACTCTTCTGCTGCAAGTGACTCCTCCAGTTTTGAGGAAAAGAGTTTCTCTTCCTGATTTAACTCCAGCTGCTCTTTGGAGACCTTTTCTGAGGGATTTATCTCCCAGGATACAGATGTCACTTAGATTCTGATGAAAACTTTCCCCAGGTTTCAGATTTCTTTGTAACCTCGTAATTGAGGTTTGGTCCCAAAGGCTTGAGCATTCCTAATGCTTGACACTGAAAGCAGGTTGGTTTTCTCCTTTTTTTCAGAAATCCCATTTCCTTCATATAAAGAACTTTTTTCCCCTCCCCCTTTCCAAATTTGGGGGCCTTGTAGAGAGGAGGTTTAGTTGTAAGGAACCAATGTCCAGGTGGTTTCCTTCAATAGTGGAAGAAACAGGAGAAAAAAGTGACCCAACAAACCTGAGCCTCCTGATTCTGTGGCAGTGTCCCAATTCATGTACAGAGGAAAGGCAATTTTTGCAATGTCCTGGCCTATGAAAGCTCCCAGTGGGCAAAGCAAAACTATGTTTCTTACTTCATCTACAGGTTTTTTTCCTGTGCAGCTGTTAAATTTCTCCAGCTTTAAGATGGGAGCAGCTCTCTTTGTTTTGTCCCACTTCCCCTCAAATATGATGGAATTGTCCATCTGCCCTCTCCTCAGCACGCCTTGTTTCTGCTAACATTAATTTTTGAACTGTACTGAAGCACCACTTTACCACTTATTGCCTCAAGCAATTGGGAAAACCTTTCAAATTACTTAGTCCCCCTGGATTATCAAATATATTGTATCCATATCCTTCCTGTCTGATACTGAGGAGCATCATGTACTGTACAGATGTTCAGAGCTCACGGTATAGCAATGATGAGATTTTTTTGTTTGGCTGCATAGTATAATCTGCCAGTTTAAATCTGCTTTTTCATGCACATTTTGCATCTGTGTATTGCACTTGCTCCTCCATACAGGGAGAAATGAGGACATTAAACCTCACTCTGTGTCTGTAAACCTCCTTTCTGGTTCTGCCTTCTCAAATCATAGTTTTGTTTAACTGTTGAGTGCAAGGAGATGTGTGTAAATAAATCTATGGTCACTTTGACTTTCATCAAGTGAAAAAAAAGATGAACTTTCTGAAGTTGGCTTATGGTGATGGTCATATAAATGAATACAGCTTCCAAACTCAATTCCATATTTTTTTCTAATTAGATTATTACTGGAGTGTCAGGTTATAGTTAGAATTCAACGTGCTTGGCACATGTGGTTGAATCTCATAGCTGGTTATAAATCACAATCCATGAGGGCTCAGGCAGAAGGGCCAGGCCAGCCTAAGGATCCTAGAGGATGACTGTGGTGTTTAATCCTGAGTGAGTTCAGGAAAACAATACTGCCACACCTCCCACACTCTGGGCAGTCAGAGCAATTTCAAAAGTTATTTAAAGGCAGCTCAGCTCCTATGTCAGTGGCATAGTCAGACTGAAGGAACTGCAGCTGAACTGCTGAAACAGGATGAATCTTTGCTGAAGAAAATACTCCCTGCTAATAGGGTGACCTGTGTCTGGAGCATTTTTCTTTCCTGTTTGTGTGATTATAAAGTTCAAAGGTAATTTCACAAACTTGCATCCAAATGACTCAACGGTGGTAAATGTTCGACCACCTGCTGTGATTTAGAGCAATAATCAGTTTAAACATATTCTAGATTGAAAAATGATCAAGCATTTCCTGTATTCAGCTCCCCGGGGTTTTCCAGGGCTTTTACACTTAGGCAAGGAAAAAAGCTTTATAAAGAAATCTCACTGTTTTATTTAAAAAAAAAAAAAAAAAAACCTACAGATTAGTGCTATTGTCCTAATAATTGCTTTGTATTTTAAGTAGGCATTTTTCTTTAGCCAACCTTCTGCTATGCACATTAAAGTTCTGAGGAAAACTCTTCTAGTTGTAATGGCATCATAGAGCTCTGAGCATTAATTTGCTGCATTACCTGAAGGAGCAATACTTACATATTTACAGGGCATGAACATTTTTCGGAGTGGTATTGAATCATTTGCCTGGTAAAAGCAACAGCTGCTAAGGAGTCATATCAGTGGCAATCACAGACATGCTGGTGAAGTAAATTACATTAATTCCAGAGTTTTTTGGTTTTTATCAAAGTTATTGTTTAGTGATCTGAGCATAGTCTTGGAATTTGTGATTTTCTGCTGTACTGGAAACATCGCTGTCACCAGCATTTTGGAAAATTGATTCTCTGTGTTATTGTAGTGACTGATAAATAATATTCTCTCATGTCAAATGAAGATCCTTTCTCAGGACTCCCTTTACTGAGAACAAATTCTTGGGCTTTTAGAGATGAAAAGTTTACCGTATTTTTGACTTGGTGTTGCATAAAAGCCTTTGAAAGCTGATTTTTACAGGGACAGTAATTGTGGAGTGAATCAGAAATGACTGGGTTTGTTTTGGGGGAGAGTTGAGACAGTTCTGAAATGAAGCAGCAGAAACCAAACCTGCCATGACCTTATACTCCACTTAAAGAATAATAAATTCTAGGAGAAATAATGATGTCATCTGTTGTAAGAATGATTTCCTTTGATATTAAAGTTAACCTCGGTGATAGGTTAATGTGACAAATGCCTCTCCAGCCTTTTCCTTCTCCATGGTGTAAATCAAAGAACACTCCAAAACAGCCAGCGTGGCATTTGGCTTTTTCTGTTCCTAGGATTTGCCTTGCTGGAAATTAGGATCACATCAACCCTTGCCAGAGGTATTAAGGTGGAAATCAGTCTTTTGTTGAGTCCCTAGAGGTGCACTTGTCTTGTTAATGGTTCCATAGGTGTCTCTGGAAGGTTTACCTTCTCTGCTCTGATTTGTCTCAGGAGCTTGGCAGCACGAATTGTTTCACTTGGGTGTTTATTATCTATCAGGGTACCTGCTACAAGTTTAATGGATTATATTACTGATATTTCTAAAAGATCCTACTGAATCAACTAATGATAGTGTTTTAAAAAAAGAAAATAAATTAACACCTCAGCTCTGCCAAGGAAGTTGTTTTTTACTCTGAAGTAATAATTGATAAAAATCTGTGAGTGAGATCAGCAGGAGGAAAATATTTTAAAGGTTTTTGAAACCTTTTCATTAGTAACAACCCCCTCTGATAATGGTGTGGCAGAGACATCCTCATCTCAGTTGACAAAGAAATAAATAACTGACAGAGCTTGGTCAACATAAGTTCTGAAGCATACTTGACTTTTGACATGTGAAATACAAATGCATTGGGTTTTGGGGCTCTTGTACAGAACAGTTTCCAATTTGCTGATTTCCCCTCCTATAACAAGCTCTGAGCATTTTTCAGAGCAGTAACTGCTTTTCCACTGAGTTTCACGTGAATTCAGCACTTGATTCAAAGTTAAACAAAAGGTGATGCATGTGGAGAGAAGAAATTAAAATTTTATTAGGTTCAGCTGCATCAATCCTGATATATTTTCCACTTTATCTTTCTTTCAACTGGAATTAAAAAATGCTGCTGTTCTTGGCTAATTTTATTATTTTATAACTTGCTTCAAAAATTTATAGAAACTTCAGATACTCAGCATTTTTTGCAAATGTTGACCCATGACTAGTCAATTTAAATTGCAACAAGGTCAGATCTACCACCCATAATTCATATAATGAAATGCCTCATAAAATCTGAAAAATAATACACTGGGTAAGGCAGAGGGAATAGGACCTTCTTCAGCTGTTGAAAAGGCAATAAAATGTCACAGTATTTCTTTGAGTAGGAGCAATAGCAAAACCTTTCCAGCCAATAATCTGACTTATTTCAAAGAACATCCAACTTGCTTTATAGTGAAGATATTTTCTGAATGTATTATATATATAACTCAGAACTGGAGGCCAACATGGACAAATAAATGTTGCCTGATGTGATATTTCTGGCGGGTAATCTCTGCTAGGCTTGGATTTGCACAGCTGAGTGTCAGTGACAGTGAAGAGAGACTGGGATTAAAAGCAAAATTATGTTGTGGGTAAACAAAGGCTCCCCAAACTACTTTGTGGGTTTTCCAGAATAACAGTAGCATTTGTCTTATTAATACCATTGTACTTCAGTGGCTTTTCAGAACAGGTTGGAATCACCTTGAACTGTAGATTTTCCAATTAAAGAATGGATACATTGGGGGTTTTTTGCAAGAAAATGTTTTGGAATTTTGCTAAATTAGGAACTGGAGAGAGAATGTTGCACATTTATTTATTTAAACCTGTATCCACATGACTAAATGCCATTTCCACTTACAGCCTGGATTCATTTGGGTCCTTCTGAATTGATGCTGGTTTAATCAAGATCATTTGGGGCTTCTATTGCTCCCCAAGGATAATTGCAGTAGCTGTGAGGACATTTGTTGCTATGTGATGCTCTGCAGTTGCTACAGTGTAATATAAACCCACACTAATCCCAAAAAAACTGAATTATTTCAGGTAGATGTATATATTTAATATATATTCTAGTGCTGTCTGTGTGTTACTTATGTATGTGCCTGCCTGTAGATAGGAATTTTTAAATTTTTTTTTATGTGAGGTACCAATAACTTATTTATATTTGCATAGATCTTGGTGTGACAAAGCACATAAGTCTCATATTGATCAGCAGGAATTAAATGTGTGTTACCCATTCTGCTGAGCTGCAGCCAGAATTTTTAGTGTTCAGTGGCAGTGAGACAACACTCTTTTGTGAGTTGTGAAATAGGAAATTTGTGTGAGGAAATTTCTTTCCCATTTCTCCAAGACATAGAATTATTTACATTTCAAAGGAAAATGTGTTGCTCCTGTGTAAGGGAAATGGGATTATTTTGGTTTGCTCTAAGATTGAACAGACTATTGTGTGACTTTGGAGTCTTGGACAAAGCCTGAAACTCAAGTGGAAGAGTATAAATGACACATTAGGGTGTCATAAAACCTATGATAGGTTTAAAAATGGATCCAAGTTAAGGAAAAAAAAAAAAGATGAAAGGACATTTGACATAATGGCATTACTGTAATAGCAGTCACTGTGTAGCTGAGCAAGGGAAGTCAGAGAATGATTCCATAGTTTCAGCAGAAAATGCTCCCTAATTTAATGTCCTGATTAATACACATACAGACTTTTTACAGTTCAAAGTTTTAGGATTAAGAAAAATCAACTGCTGAAAATATCATCTAGAACCCATTTTCTCACAGCTCTGACATCCCAGGGAAAGGAAAGCCTTTTCCAAACACCAAAGTTGCAGTAATTCCCTCTCTGGAGGTGACATGGGACACGTTGCTGTGTGAGCAGCCTCATGTGTGTAGTGCTGAAGTACTAAAGAAATTGGTGTCAATGTTTGAAAAGTTGTTGATATTATTCATGAATTTAAGTTCTAATGGAAGAAAAGAAAAGGATGGAAAGTTCTGGCAGTTTCAGTGTTAAACTTCTGTCTAACATGGAGATGTGAGTTGCTTCTGGTATTGTATTTTTAACCACAAATAAATGGTTTCTGCAGTTGCCAGAGCAGCACCTTTCCATGCCTTTAGTTCAGATGACATAAAAAATGGTCATTTCACTTACAGTGATGGGCACACAATATCCCATTAAACCCTGGAGCTGAAACAAACAATAGATTTGCTGGAGTCCAAACTCAGTGTTTAACCAAAATGGCAGCAGGAGCCACAGTCTGTGTGGGCTCCCAATTTTGTCATGGCCGTGCTCTTGTCAATCCATGCAACATGTTTGCAGTTTAATACATTTAGGGGTTATGAACTGAGTAATACAGTGATCAGGCAACTCATTCCCTGTCAAAACTTCTCCCTGTTGTCAGGTGTCTCCATTCCCTTCTGTCTCCCATCTAGTCCTGTCAGGCACATGGAACAGCAGTGAGTGCTGAGAGCAGGACTGGACTAAAGCTGGGACCTTCTTCAAAGCCACATTTATCTTGGCAGCTTTGTTATTCCAGCCAATCTGTCTGTTCCACTTGGGCTGAAATGTCCCCCTATTTCTCAGCATTTCTTTCAGCCATCATCTCATATGCCAACAACCAAACATTTGGTTCAAATCACAGGACAGAGAGAGGGGCCGTCACTGGTTTGAGAAACTATAAGATTTTTACACTGCTAGAGCCTTAAAACTTTAAAAAGGATGTCAAGACTCTTAAGATAAATTGAGCTTTCCTTATTGTCTGTATTTAAAAAATAGATCTGACCACCTGATTGCGAGAAAAGGCAAAACTTCCTGGACTTTCTGCATAGATTTCAGTACAAAGTAATTCTTTTCCCTATAAACATCATTTTCATCAATAACTCACTGAATTTATTTAACCCAGTTCTGATTCATTTTTAAAAGCATTAGAATTTCTCAGCAAACAGACACCTCATGCTCCTGAAGTCTACAATTTGGATATTTTGCAATGAAGTCTTTATGCTGATGTTCAAGTTTATGGGGATTTTTCTGGTATATCAGTTCTCAACTGAATCCACATATGAAGAATAACTTTGTAAGAAAGACATAAGCAGTGGTGGTTCTTCCCAAACTTACCTCTTAGCTAATAATATTCACTGGGTGTGTGTTTCAAACATCTGCCAGGAAGTAGGACTCTGCTATTTAGCCAGAGCACTGCCTGAATAGTTTGATCTTTGGTTTGTTTTACTACTTTGTGCCTTGATACATCTCTGTGAGAAATGAGTATTAAAAGAGATACTGTCTTGAGAGTAGCAGAGGAACTGCCTTGTGTTGAACAATTATAGAGATTTTTGACGGTGCTTAGATGAAAGCAATTAAATGCTATAATGCACAGACACTCCCTCTTGTTGAAATGTAGTTCTTTTTGTTGGCTACTTCCATTTTAAGCTAAAAAGGTGTCAGTAAAAATAGAAAAGTAGTGTGCTGTAACTCTTAAAAATAGAGATAGTCCTTCCTGTTCTAATCCAAAGGACATTATTCACAGTGGGATTTCAATCCATGATGCTCTTTTGGGGCTTTTAAGTGAGACTTCTCAGCAGCTGGTAACATCTGTCCTGAGGCACCTGATCCCTCACGGAAAAGACTTTCTAAACCAGTATTGCATCAGGCACAAGTACACTTCTGGGCTTGGGGTGAACCTTTAGAGCCCCCAAGGGGAGTGTGTGGGCAGCAGCAGGATGAGGGGAGCTGGAGGAGCTCACATTCCCACATAACCCCCTGCTTGGAGCTGCATGACTGTCAAACTCGCAGCCGCTGTGTATCTCTCAGCCTCATTCCCTTTGTCTGTGTCTGATTCCACTGTTGGAATTTCCTGGGACATCCTTTTCTTCCTCTATCCTAGGAAGCTGCTCATCTCTTGGTTGCCTTTCAGAGTGGACTGTCATGGCCCTTTGCAGGGACTCAGATTTGACACAGCAAATTCTGTTCCAGCCCCAACTGGTGCTGTCAGTCAGCCCCAAACCCTCCATTTAACTTTCCTCCCCTGCTCTGCCCTGTCTGCTGTTCACAGGCCAGTCCTTCTGCCAGCCTGGTTTTGATGTGTGTGAGAACTGTCATCCCTTCTAGAAATCTGCTACTACAAGACTTTGGCATCACCATCCAAAGTGACTGAGCTCCCGAGCTGCTTCTTCACCCATCCGTCCACTCTGCAGATGGCAATAGCTCCAAGCCTGCCAGGCATTCACAGCTAATCCTGGTGACAGCACAGCTCTCCTCATCCAAGAATGCTTTTGCAGGCCTGGAGGCTGCTGCCTCCCAGCCCTGGGAAGTTACAGGCACGTGGTGGTTCAGTGCAGTCACACACAGCCTGGCCTGGGTTCCTCTGCACCCCAGGCACAGCTGACAATGGAATGTTGAATTTTGGTGACATCTTACAACATTCCAAAGATCCAGCAGTCCCTGGTGATGGCAGAGATGTCTGTGCTGCTGGAGTCAGTGTCCTCTGTGAGACTGAGGAACACTGTCTGTGACAGGGATCTGGTTACCTGGAAACAGCTGTAGGAGAAAAGTGGCCTTTTGAGACCTTCTGCTGAAAGGTGACATCTGACACCCTGTTTCAGACTCTTGTTTGGTGTGTGCTGAAGTTACCAACCTCAGTGAGATGCACAGATTCTTTCTGCCCCTTCCCAAATGTCCCTGGTTGCTTGGCTACTTACATTTTTTGTTATCCTTAAAGATGCAGCAATTTCCATCACAGATTTTTCTCTGAAGTATCACTGAAGTAATACAGAGAAGATGAGGAAAAGCCTGTGTTTTTTTATGATTGACAAAGAAGTTCTGGTAGTTTGTTCGGAACTGAATTAAAGGACATTTTCTATTTTGTTTAAATATTAACCCTATTTAAGGAAGTTTTCAGCTCCTTCATATACTGTGATAAAGTGGGAAAAGGTGTTTTCTTTCAAGTTGTAGTTATATCAGTACAAATTAAAGGACTGGAACTAGAGTACAGATTTTTTTAGGCTGTGGTTCTTCTAGGTGAGTACATTTATCTTCCCTCTAGTTTTCTCCCACCTGAGAGTTGTGTTTTCTTTTTAGGCCATTAAAGGGAACAAGAAAGAGCAGAAGTACTTACTTTGCCAAAGGTGTCAGACAGACTGGCACCTACTTCTTGGTCAAATAGCACTTTCTGTTTGAAAAGAAAAGAAAAAATAACAAACCAAGGGCATCAGCTTCTGTGTGAAATCAATCTTCCAATCTGTTGTAGGACAGAGCTTGCTTTGTAAAGAGGAAAAAAAATACTCTCATAAAAGATCTTCATTTGTGGGTTTGCTCTTCGGCTGCAATGTCCTTCTCGGCACTTTTCTTTCAGCACTGCATCAGATACTTAATAGACTGCAAAAGATTAGATGTAATTAGGATGTTCAGCTCTCAGGGTACTAATGATAGATTCATTGCTAAGTTAGTCATTCCCATTTTAAGGAATGATTCCAGCTTGAAACTTGTCTGGTTTTTGACTACTGTAGGATCATACTCATTCTGAGAGAATAATAGTTGAGAGGTGGAAAGGTTTCTAACTTGCTGGAACACAAGAAATCCTCTCCAGAGCAGTCATTTCCATTTATTCCCCTTATAAAGCTCTGTCAAATAATACAGTATCTTCTTCATCAGTAGCAGAAGGAATCTCCAGTAACAAAGCACATGTTTAGCATTTCTGAGGTAAGTTCTTAATATGAGTAAATTAAAGTCCTCCCAGGTTTCTTGAGCTTCAGAAGTCTGGCAGTGTCATGGAGTGGGAGCCCATTTCAGCTGCCTCAAATAACTGGGTATCTCTTTTCCTGTCAGTTATGCTGGAGAACTGTTCTCTAGGATGAGCCTCTTTCTTCTCTGTAATCCATGGGGTTTAAGTAATGAGGACCTTAGCAGGGAAAGGTTGGGAGAATGGGGAAAGTCAGAGAGATTAGTACTGTCTAATTTTAGTAATATATATTAAAAGCTTTGAGAACTTAATCTTCTAATATGATAAATAGGGAACAGGATTGTGTAGTTTCACTCATGTTCTGAAATGCCTCATAGGAACCTGCTTCTCTTCCAGGGGACTGGAATCCAGACTTGGGTACTTGGGGTAGATGTTTTGGGTCTCACACCTGTGCCCCCTTTAGAAGAGTGACCAATTTGCTCAGGATTTTGAAGAAAAGAGCAAAAACTTCGAGCTAGCTGTTCAACACTGGAAAACCTCCTGTGTGTAGGTTTGTCATGGGATGGATGCTCAGCTCTTCCCCCTCTGTGGCATAACCTGAGTGCTGCCCCTGCCTTCTGCTGAGGCTGATCCCAGCCTCCCAAGGAGCATTCCTGCATAGTTTGGGATTGCTTGGCCTGTTTTAGGAAGAGACTGACTTAGCTGCCCACAAGCAATCCAAAAATTCCAACCTAACTGCACATTTGGATGGTCAGCAGGCACCTGAGTAAATTCTTATCAGGTATAAGTTCTCCTGGTGCTTTTGGTGTCTCTGGTTAAAATTGTCTTTAGTTTAGATCCAGCTTTCTGAGAATGCTGGTCACACAGGAAGATGGGAATGCTGATGTTAGCAGCATGAGTTCCCCTACAGCTTTATAAATGTTGTAAAATACAGGGTATTGAACATTGTAGCATCTCCGAGAATTGCATTTTCCATCTCGATATTTATAAAAATAAGGCAGCCAGATCTTTGTGATCCCATGGGTGGTGTTTGTTTAGAATTTTACTCAGTTTCCTTCCTTCCATTTTTCTGTTTGCCTGTTCTTGTGCTTAAATAGACAAGCTTGATTTTGGGCTGTTCATTTCTGGAAGGAAGAAATTCTACAGGGCTTGAAATTGCACAGACATTTCGAAAGGAGGTGAGAACAGTGCAAACACCTCACCCCTCTCCCACTTCTGCCCATATAGCTTTAAATTTTTCCTTTAAATCCATTTTGCACTACACAGTTCATATTTTTCAGGCCGTTGTAAAAATTTCAGCCCTTCAATAATGTTTGTATTAATTTCCTAACACTGAAAATAAGTAATTACTCACATTTTTCAAAATGTGATCCAAATTAAGCAACTAGACTGCGTCTTCTTTTATTAATTATTTCAGGAGAGCTAATCTACAATGTGTGTGACCTTTTCCAAATTTGGACCCATCTGGCATTTTCAAATGGAATTGAGTATTGATCTCCAGACTGTTAATTTATTGTTTAATTAAAAAATCATAGTGCTTTGATGTGGTTTGATTGCACATCCTTTTCCACATCAACCAATTAACGTGGAAAGCCATCACCAAACTATCACATTTTATTATTTTCTTTTAATGGAGCTTCCCAGAAATGTAGGTCTCCTCTCATATATTAATGCTTTGGAGCACACTTTAGCATAAATGACCTGCAGGAGCTGCTGCAGAAAGTAAATTCTCAGTTTATATCATTTTGGTCTGACCAAGGTGCTGCACTTCCTGCATTTGATTGAATGTTTCTGGAATTTCACTGTGCACCTCAGCTCCCCAGTACCTGCTATAAAATACAGAGAAGAGGTTGTTAAACCCCAGTCAATGGTGGCTCTGCTGTGCTGCCCTTGCTTATTAGGGAGAAAAAACTGTATTTCTTGAATGAGGCAATACCATCAAACTTTGTACTGTCAAGCTCCCTTCCTATGGGTGAAAAATATTTCAAGAAATCTTGTGCTGTTGCCAAAATATCTGTATTTTGTGTCTAAATGTGTGGTGTGTTTTCTGCAGAAACTCAGATTATACACTAACAACTTTCAAGAAAATATCTACTTCTAAAACGCTGCAGAAACAACTAAGACTGGGAAAGTTGTGAGGAGGATTTTTTTCTTCTCTTCCTCCTCTTTAAAGTTTGGCAGAAAGTAATATTTTTTCTATACAGCATTTTTTTATTTTCACAATTATGAAAGCATTATGATACTTCTTAGTATCCATTTTTTTCCAATAGTCAGTTTTAAGGCAAAAATTAAGAATTTTAAAATTATGTATTTATCAAGTAGTTTCTGACCAGAACAAAAAGTTACCCATGACAGTTTGATTTATTAGAAATAGATGTATTTTTCATCACTAAATAATTTCATAGAAATAATATGATCATATCTAGCACAAAGGCATCCAGAAATAAATCACAGTGGTGTTAAAATTAATTGGCCTAAGCTTCAAACAAAAATCATTATCAGATAATAACTTCAGTTTAGTTATTCAAGGCGTCTTTGCTTTTCCAAGTCCACTCTCAAATCAATAGCCTGTCAAAACAACACATTGCTAACAGATCATCCTTCAACAAATTACAGGACCAGGAGCTCCCAAATTATGTCACTTTTGAAATGAAGAACAAACTCCATCATTCCAAGGAACATCATTGGAAAACCTGGTATCACCCTGGTGCAGAAATGAAACCTCGGTGTTCTTTGTAGATAAAGGTGTGTGCAAACATTGGCACAGTTTGAATTCAGCCAAAGAGAATCCAAAAAGCAATTTATCTTTGGTCTTCTGAGAAGAACCTGCAGTGTGGTGTTATTTAATATCTTAACTGTAATTGGAAATAAAAAAGGAAGGGTATCTGAAATAATCCCTTTCAATTGTTTGTGGAGATTGAACTCTTAGGAAAAAAGGAAACAACAAACTTTTACTTCCAATTTTGATGTTCTCCCTTCCTAACACAAGTTCCTCGGTGATGCAGAACTGTGACAAAAGTGCACATGGAAAGCATTAAAAACCTGCTGGTAAACCAAAATGATGATCTAAAGCTCACTGAAATGGAAAAATGGAATTCTTTCCATTGACAACTCTGGCCCTTAGATCAGGCTCTTGATTTATTATCAGCCAAAAGTTCTTAAAATTTCAGATGCAGTGTCAAAAGCAGGTTTTCTTTTAATACCCCATATAGCATGGAGGGTTAGAAAGCTGCAGAATGACCAGGTAAAGTAGAAAACCAGATGTTTTTTTAGCAGGTCAGAAGAAGGTCACTTGTTTTACAGTTAGAAATAAGCCCTCAATTGAGAGTGTCAGTAAGACTTTTACTCCTCCAGTTCAAGGAAAGTAATGGCTGTCAGTGTAAACTGTTTTCTGAAGAGTTTTCATTGCTCTCATCGCTAAGACGTAAATTAAAGGGAGGGGAGAAGCCAGAAAGGGAAGAAACAGTGAGAGGAACTGGTTTTAAGGAAGATAGAAATCCAGGAGCAGCAGTTGTGGAGGAGCCTGGAAATGGCCAGGCTGTGTTCATGGTTTAGCAAACGTTGGGTGAGGTTGCAAATTCTCTGCTCCCTCATGCACACAGAAAACAACAGAAAAGAGTCTCATGGAGGGGAGAGTTCCTGGTTTCCTTCAGCAAATATTATCCATACAAGTTTCCTGCTGCCCTGGACACAGTTAGGTCTGTTTTGAGCAGGGTCAATTGATTTGGCTGCTGGTAGGAGTTGCCTGAGAAGGGCTCTGTGTCCTCAGGCCCAGCCAGAAGTGATGCTGAGCCTGTTTTCCCACTAGACATGCAGCAAACAGTGCACAAGCATGTGCCACCTTGCTCAGCACGAGCAGCACCACTGAGGAGGGGGAAAGGCTGTCAGTGGAAAATATATGCCAAGATATGCCATAGACTCCTTCAGTAGATGGACTTAGTCAGTCATCTGGATGTGGATCCTCCGATGCCCCCCTTGCCCCACGCAGGGACAGGAACAGACACAGATGTGCAAATACATGTCACTGGTTACTCTTAGATCACCAGTTTTCTCCAGTAACCAGAACAGACTTACAACCCCTCCAATATCTGGCTCTCAAGTATTCCACTTCTCCCACTTCCTTGGTGCTCACTGGCACATCCACACACGTGTGCAGCCCATCCAACGTGTGTGCACTCCAGTCCCTCCACGAGCTGGTGTCCAAATCATATGGACCTGTGTGGGCCTGGCACTTAAACTCCCACCTGTGCACAGATTTGAGAGCCCCTTCTCCATGAAAATCCATGGAAATGGAGCTGAAAATGTCAGGAGGGTTTGCTGTGATGTGCTTGTTTGACACACAACTTCCTATTGCAGGACATTACATCCTCAAGGTGGGCATCCAAAAAGCAGGGGAGCATCTAGCTCATCACGAAGAGATTCACAGCAGCTTCAGGTAGTTTTAGCAGGTGCTTAGATATCATCGTAAATATTACTTGGTTTACTGCACGTGGTCTTGAATGATATAGATGTATCACTGTGCATTTAGAAAGGATTCAGGTCATAAAAACTCACTTTTTGTAACCACCTGACTGTGATTAATTGTAACAATACAACTTATTAATTAAACTTGGGAAGCTGCATAATTGGAACTAGCATTCTCAATTCACTTGAATGAATTTCAGCATTTATTCTGCAGCTATTTTAATGAAATGCTAAAATCATCTGCTTATCAATCTATTCATTACCAAATGAGATGAATGCAACAATCCTAAGTATTCATGGAAATATCTTCATTAGAAAAATCATGTAATTAACCTGGAGTGTTCTCTAAATGAAGTACCTCAAATGTTACATATTTTCTTTCATAATTGCAATTTGAGGATATTAATTTCTCATTCTCCCTGATTATATTTAAAGTAAAAATAGCATTCAGCAGGATTTAGGCCTTTTACACAAAAGAATAAACTTCAGGGAAATGCCAGCAAAGGGGGTGTTAACCTTCCCTGTTGGTTTTGGTTTATTTGCTGTTAACGGCCATTATCAAAGACTGTACTTTAGCAAGAATTGATCTGGTTGAGGGTCTTTGTGCTGAAATCTGCCTGCAGCTCTCTTCATGTCACTGTTACTTGAAAGATTTATCAACATAAGAACACTTCATTTTCTTTCCCCCCATCCTCAAATACTTCAACTAAATTATCTGTATTCTGAAATGTGCCAAGAAATGTCACACACTGAGCCAAAGTATGTCAGCTGTCTGTTTTTAAGAGCCTTTGTTCTGTTTCTAAAATATGATTCACACTAAACCGGAATTTCTATTCTACCTAAAGTAGTGGGGTTTTAGTGGGTTTCCTCTCTTTTCCTTTTCAGTCAGCAGTGACACGACAGAAATTCCCTGCACAGGGAATGGTGTCAGACGTTTCCAGCGCTTTAAGACTGAAGCAATCCTTGTAAATTGGAATATTCATGGATTGTACGGCGTCAAAGAATTTCCCAGAAATACTTGTAGGGGCCCTAAAGCTCTTGCCTGGTTTTCTCCTCCTTCAAGCACTTTACATCTCTCTGTAGTGTGTGCACTTTCCCCTCCTCCTGTTTTCCCTGAGGGGCTGAGGATCCTCTCCTGAGGTTTTATTAACATGATGTGACTTGATTCTGACTGAGTCTCATATACATTGCAGCACATAAACCAGCCAGCTATGGACTCCAGTCCTGTCTTAAACATGCCTCCTTTTTTATTTTCTATAAAGAAATGAAGGAAGCAAGTGAAAAAACTGTGGAGGAATTTGTCCTGGTTCATTATCATTAAAATTTACTAATTCTGACGTATAATATTCCTGACTTAGTTCAGAGGACAAAGGGAGAATCCTAAAAAAATTATGCTAAAAAAAGGAACTAAAAAAACCCCATGCACAAAAACAGGGGAAAAAAGACAAAAAAACCCCTAACAAATCCAACCAACTTCCTGAAGATATTTCCATTAGCTGCTGCAAGTAGGTGCTAACATTCCAAGGACACCTGCTCTAGGAAAAGCTCATGTGAGTGGGATATGAATCCTGTTCATTTTTACCTTGAGATGTGAGGATAAAAGGGAATGGGGCACTTGAAGATGGAGAAGCATGACAAGCACACTGTACAAAATCTGACAGTGAAGCAACACTATTGATGTTACTGTGAGTTTCATTGTTCAAAGAGTGGGTGTGGATTTGTCTGGAAAAATTTGTAGGAATACAACACCACTTTAGATCTCGTTTGAAGATCTCTGAACACTTGGCAAATGGTAACTCTGGCTTTTTCCCACCTCTATTAATAAAGCACAATTTCATTGACTCTTCCATTAAGTACTAGGGTATGACTTAATAGTGTGCTTAGTGTCTCCAGAACTCTCCAGAATTTTTATAATAGAGTTAGAACATCAATCTCTGCTTATTTATAAAGGTGCAGCACATAAGGAGTTAACAGAAGGAAAAATCTCATATCCTAGAGGGAGGACTTCAAACAAACCTGTGCCCAGCTGTAACATGTACCTGAATATTACTGATGAACCTGCCAGAGGATTGGGATCTCTGTTTAAACAAAAGATTTCTCCTTTTTCATCCATCTATTTATCCTTCTTTCAAGGAAAGATTCTTGTCTCATTAAATTAGAAGCTGCTTTCTAAGAGATTATTGGGACACCACAGCTTGACATTGTAACTTCAAGCAATGATAACCCACCCCTTCAAGGAAATGGACTGAAGGACACTTCTTAAAATCCAGATTATCGTCAGTCATTATCACCAACAGGTGAAATATCATGTTCTAATGCCTTTTTTTTTTTTAATATGACATGTTATCTCTTTTCTTTTGGTTTCTTAAAGAAACAAGATTTATGAATTCATTTTCATCTTGTTCCTCTAATAATTTTTGTTCCTATTAGATATTTTGAATGAAATTTGATAGAGATACAGTGGAATCAATGATATTTTCTGTTAAAAGTAGGCAGGGAGAAGAAAACCAGCCTGGGATAGAGGAAGGTGTCCCTGCTCATGGCAGGGGGTTGGAATGAGTTGATCTTTAATGTTCCTTCCAACCCAAACCATTGTGTGATTCCATGGGAAGGCTGCGATGTAAGTTCAGGCACGTTGTCAGACATAAGTGAATCCACACAAGGCAGGAAAGGTAACCTGGACTTATGAAGGCTCAAGAAGAAACAATTTCTGTTGATTGGTCTCTGCTATTGCACTGAATTCTGAACTTATCTCTGAAATATTTCTGTTTTCTTATGTTGGTCAATTCTGCCTTTCCCTGAATTTGAAGATGTCCTTTCCATAACTCCTACATGAAATCAGGGCAGTTTTGCTTCTGATTTTGATGGGAAGAGGGACTGAGGACAGTGAGAATTTATAGAATTCCAACTTTGTCATGTGTCAGGCCTGTGTGGAGCCCATCCCACCACGGAAATGCACAAAGGCAAACCAAGAGACAATTGAAAAGCGTGTCCTGTTCAGGTATTGCACCTCCATAGGAACCAGGATTCAAGTTTGAATTTTCTACCAGGCAATTAAATCTAAGCCTTATGACATCTAAATGTACTTACAGAAAGTTACTCATCACCTTGATACAAATTTTTGTGGAAACTGCAAAAGGCGAGGACTTCCTGGGAAATGCACATTTAAAGATCTGAAATCCCTGAGGATGCAAACATAACATCCCAAAACTCAGAGTCCTGGAGCTTCACAGGGTGTCAGTTGAAAAATGCAGAACCAGTTCAGAAGCTTATTTCAACCTCAGGAGGTGACAAAAAACTAAGGTTTTAAAGCTGTCACTCACTTTGGGGTGGGATCAGTTCCTTCCCAGAAACAATCTCAGAGCAGCCCAGTTGTCTTCTTCCTTTCATGTCCACAGGCTGGGAGTCTGTTCCTGTGCCCAAACAGAGACCACACTGCCTTGTTTTATCCTCTTCATAGAGCAGACAGTGCTTTGTTATCTTGCTGTCTCCAAAGGGATTTCTCCACTGCCCACAGAGAAATGACTTTCTGAGCAGAGGTTTTATCTCCACCCCAGCGCCTCTCATTTTCTTTGGCTCCAGGATTTCTCCTGCATTGATTCTGCAAGGTTTTTCCATCCCTCTCCTACCATGCTCTGTTGGTTTGGACACTTTCCCTGCTCCACATACTGAGCCTGTGAGAAAGCTGCGAGCAACTGATTTGACGTTGTGAGATTTGTTGTGTTTAATGGGTTTTCTGCAAGGGGGATTGTTGAAGGCTTTTTGTCTCTTGTTTTTCCTACAATGCCAATGAGTTAAAATGATGCCAGAGCAACATTTTCAAGCAGAGAGAAGCTTTTTATTTTCAAAGGGCTATAGATGGAACATTCTGAGTAGCCTTAATCACATGCAAAAAGGTTTTAGTATTTCTTTTGTGTGTCATTTTATGTTTTCAACTACTGTAGTCAGAACCATTTCTGAGATTCAAGATGAGTCACATCATTGGGTTGAGATGAGTAACTTACATCTTTATGGAAGATGTAAAGAGACCTGGAATATAAGAAAATGGGGCATTTTATTAAATAATGCATTAATGAGGCTTTATATTTTCAGCATAGCACCTGTTTATACTGACAGCACTGGAGCTCATGGATGCAACTTTCCATATTGAATATATGGCTTCCTCTTGCTCTTGTTACAACCTGATTATTCTGGTGTAAATGCATCACTGCAGGTAGATTCCTTTTTATTATAGAACAACCATCTGTGTTTTTAAAAACTTGATGAGGCTTTGAAAAGCCAAGCAGCATCAGCTACTTACAATAGCCAATTTTGATAACTTCAGAATCAGAGCATTCAAAAATAATCTTCAGCAATAAGTGAAACTAGATTGTATGGTGCAATGGGAGGCTTATGTGCTGATTGGCTCTGTGTGCTCTCCTTAAGCACCTTTTCCCTCCACTTGACAAATTTAGATATTAAATAAAAGATTTTAGAATGGTGCCCCAGGCTCCACTTTGGTGGTCTTAATTATTTACTGCCTCCTTGCACACAGTCTTCTCTACTTAAGTAATTGCACTAACAAATTGGAGTATTAAAATGTCTGTCTAAACAATTTGTAGGTTCAGACTGATATTTAGATGCTTAAAGTGCTTCTCTGAAATCCACAGTTTATTGTGCATGCAAAATTACACTTGAAAAAGAGGAGAGTTTCTGAAAACTCAGGGTCATTTATGTGTATATATCCAGTGGTTGTAACCAGAGCAATTTGCATAATTATAGAAAAGCACTGTGCTGGAATCCACAGTAACTTCATCTGAGTCTGTGATACCTGTCAAACTGAGTAAGATGCATTATAGCCTTTGCCTCTTAAAAAATATACATGTAAGAGATGCCTTGTCTTGATGTTGCCTCTTTCCTGGGCTGATTCAATGTTCTCTGTAGACATTAATTTTACACTGGGCACTGCTATTGTGAGGCACTCTTATGAAACACTTTGGAAACTAACCCAAGAAAAATGAAGGGACTTGCCCAGGGTGATACAGTCAGTGACAAAAGCCAGGCAAAGAACATAGAATTTTATTTTCCCTCAATTACTCTCTACTGGATGCTCCATGAAAGGAAAGTTAAAGGTAGAATCCTTCAGCTAATTTGATTTATCCTTAGATAAGTGTCATCTTTAAGCTGGGTCTGGCAAATGGAAAGATGGTCATGCCCAAAAGGTTGTTATTCCATGCTAAGCATGACCTGCTCCCTGGAAGCCCCTCTGATCTCTGGTTGTGCAGATGCTGGTTTAGGCTGAACCTGAACTCAGATCAGTGGAGTAGATGAGTTGAATCTCACCCTGAAGAGACAATGAATGTCTTCACACTCTTTGCAAAGTCAGTGGTGAAGAAGTGCTCCTGGTAAATTAATCAAGGCAGCATTTAAGGTAGAATTCAGATCCTCTGAGCTTCCAAATATTTCAGTTTCATGCCCAGGTCTGGAACCTCTTCTGAGAATGCTGAAAAGCCTCCCTGCAGGTGTCCCCTGGAGGAAAAGCAGAGCCCTCAGCCCCTCCCGTTTTTTATAAGAAATGAGACACTATGAATGCAGGCTCACAAGTGATGAAAATCCAGTGCTGGAAGGTGAAGTCCTGCATTCCTTTTAGAAAGATATGCTCCTTCTGTGGAAGAGCCCTTTGTACCTGCATGTACAGTGACTGCAGGTGTGATGTAAGGATGTCTTTTTTTCCATACTAAAACCAGGCCTGTGTGAAAAATCTCAGCAGCAGATACTTCCAACACACAGAAAATAATCAACAACAAGATTTTTGGGGGAAAAGGGGGGATAATTATAGCAGAAATTGTTGAGATTTGTCTTTGAATAGAATAATCTTGATAGAGGTCTGTGAATAACTGAGGGCATAATATAAGAAAAGGGTGGTTAAAACCTAGCAAGTCCTGGTTTTTCATCTGATTTAGTATTCTTAACAGTGGCAGCTGATGTTTGAAAGCATTTACATTGCATTTCTCATTAATGTTCATGATGTTACATGAGATAACAGATGCAGAAGGATCAGATCAAAGCACAGCCTTGTGACTCCCATTCTGAATGCAGCAAAATATTCCAGGAAAAAATGAGAAAGTTCAGACAGGTGCATACAAGAAAATTCACAGCAGATCTGTGATGGCTCAGAGGAGATAGTGCAGAAGTGAGATGAAAGAGGTGAAAATGGGAACTGTGGTTTTCTGGTCAGGCTGGATGGCAGACAATCTCTTTCCACTCAGTTAAGTACAACAGGGACAGTATTTGTCCATCTCTTGCAGGTGAGAGATGCCTGTAAACAAATCAGGAGGGGAAAGAAAGTGAGGACATGTTCCTGCATTTAGAGTAGAATATCACAAATACAGACTGTGTGTGTTTACAGTCCTTTAGGGAAGGAAAGATGATGGACAGGTGATAGTGATCTGTGATTTCTTTTTCCAGCAAGCTCATTTTGTACTTCTACACAACTTCTCCAAGGATTTCTAGGTATAGAAATGGAGAAAAGACCCGTTCAGCTCCAAATTCATATACTAAGAATCTAAACTACATTGGTATTTATAAATATATGGAGTGTTTATGCTGGGTATTTTCTATATGGTCTCTCTCTTTCAGGAGAAATACTAAGTTACCCAATAAAGTTCATAGCTGTGGCATCATGAATTTAACAACGTATTTAATGTGTTTCACAACACTGTGAAGAGAAAATTCAAAGAATAGTGAGTTAAAGAAACTAAAACTCACTACTGAGGCAAGTGCTCTTGTTAAAAAGTAAAAACTGGCTTTGTCTGTGGGAGTGACTCACCCTTTCCAAGTCTGTCACTGCTGTAGGAGCTGCGGGCTGAGTGAAAGAATATGACACCACCCAAGGCACTCAAATGTTGTCTTTCCAGGCTATTGAAGCTGAGAAAGATAAGACTGATCCCAAGAATAAAGTACTGAATGAATAGCCAAGGGGCATCACTTCATTTCCCAGCCCTGATACAGTTTTCTTCAGCTGTCTCAGGCAAATCACATAATGTCTGTATCTGTTTCCCTGCTGTAGATTTGCAATAGAACTTTTCCATCTTATTTTAGTGGTGGTTTGATTCCTGAAGATCTTAACAGTAGCAGGGTAAAGAATACAATAGAGAAAATGTATTTTAATAAATGACACTTCATCTGTGAGGATCATGATGAAACATTATGGCTTTAAGGGACTGTCTAGGGGAAGAACTGCACTTTATTCTTCAAAACTTTTAGAATATGTTGACAAGTTTGAAATGAAAGGTGTAACTTAACCAAAATCAAGGGAGCAATAGCAAAAATTGATTTATTCAAATTCTTTGATAAAATAACATGCTTTTGGAGCAGTGACTGAAAAATTAGGAAATATTGTGAAATTTGGATCCAAGACATATAATACAGGACTCCTAAAATAACATTTCATCTTACTGAAAGTGGTTGGGGAGAACTTCACCTGTGAGGTGAAAGCCTAAATTGAGTGTTGGTAAAAATTTGAACTCGGGTTGAAAGGATACATATCTTGCGGGAAGTGTAGAATTGTCCTGTAGGGAAAAATAGAAAACACTACACAACATTTGCTTTCTCTTTCTACCTTTTGCTTCTGTTTGAAGTTTCCCAAATCCATCACCTTTAAGAATGACTCCTTGAGGGAAGCAGTGGAAACAGCCCATGTTTCCAAACATGCCACTTGTGTTTCTGCCTTAACTTTTGAAATATTGTCAGCATGTTTTCTGTCTCTTCTGTGGCCTCTCTCTGTTTGCAGGCAGGGGGTTTCTGGGCAGAGGCCGAGGAGTGTGTCCTGCTCTGCTGCAGGCAGAATACCTGTGACAAAACCCAGTCCAGCAAGTCTCACAGGCAGTTTCAACAAGGCTCCTGGAACTGATGGGACTGTGAAGTCAGCCTGTGTGACAGCAATTTATAAGCTGTGAATAGAACACTGTGCTGATTATATTGATTTTGAAACCTACCACCAAGGCTGCTATTCATTGACATCCTTGTTGGCAGCGTGTCATGGAAGCTCCATCTATGTTAAAAGTGAGGTGTATTAACACGAGACTTGTCAGATTTGTCTGCACTCAAATCCAGACAGTGCAGGCTTTGAAGGGACCATCAAGAAGATGTCCTGTGTCCTGGGCATTTGGGAATTTTCTTGAGCTTGTTTTTACTGTAATCTGCATAGAATTCTCTGAAGTGTTTTCTCCCTGGGTCTTACCTGGAGTCTGCTGAGTGCAGCCACAGAGTCCAACCAGGTCATTTTCTTGATGCTGAACATTCATTTTCTGACAGTTGTGGAGGCTTGTTCTCTGCCCATGGAGGGTGTTCCTAAAATGTAACGGGGACAGGACATTTGGGTTGAGTTCAGCTCTGGCAGCAAAAGTGGTGGCAGCTGCCCTGGGTTTGCAAAGTAGGGCACTCACAGAGCTCTGGGCCCCACAGCTGCTCTGCTTCCCACAGCCCATCCAGAACTGCCAGTAAAAACACAAAAATCAAATGAATACCATAGTCTAGACTAAAATCTTGGGGGACTGGCACTCTCCCTCATCTCCCTGCAATAAGGAAAGTCTTTAACTTTTTAATTGCTTCCATTTTTTTTCTCCTTGATGGTGGCATTTCTTCCCCAAGTGACTCCAGTGGTAGTTCATTTATCATTTTTTCCTTTCCCTAGCCCATGTGACTTTGTTTTCCTTAATTTTATTTAATTGATTATAACTAATTGACTCTCAGTTTAGGGAATAGAGGTTTCTGAGCCTGGTCTTAATTTATTTTTGGTGAAGTCCTTTTCTTCCAGTCTTGAGCTACAAGGTTATTCTTTAATAAAAAAGGAAAAGCTGAATGGGGAGATGCCCTACCACAGAGTCCTGGAATCACTGGAAGCTCACCTTAATATCCTATCTCCTTTTGATTCCACTATGACTTGGATGCAAGTACAACTAAATCTCCTGTGAATCGAGCTTTTAAATTCTATCTACATAAGCATTTCTTTTCTTTCCAGTGTGTGCATATATTGTATTGAAATCTAGAAACAAGGCTCAGTACCTTACTCTAGTGCTTCATCTCCACAGTACAATACTTGTTTTGCTCTGTTAAAGAAGAAGGAAAACAGATTTCCTTGGCAGTGAAAATAATTTCAGTTCAATCTCTGTTCTGTAGATAATTATATTTATTTTCTTATGTAAAATACTTGGAAATCCTCGAGAGAAAATATTGTTTATTTAGAAGATGCATTTAAAAATAAAACACTGACTAAATAATACTGATTCCTGAGGTTTCATAATGCAGCTGCCTCCTTTCCTGATTCCTTGGGAGTAACCCCTCCTCCTCTGTGGGGAATAGTCAGAAGAGATGCTTTCTGCAGAGATCATTCCAGGAGAATTCCAGGATGACTGAGGGAATTGCTAGATGTGATCTTCATGTTTGATCCTTTCCCTTCCCCAGTTTCTGCCATATTGTCTGTTCTGGGTTATAGGGGCCTCCAAGATCAAGCTGCCAGCAACATTTTTTGCTGTTTTGTGGTTTGTGTGTCTGAACTCGAAGGGGTGAAGGGCGTTTCTCAGTAGCAGTTCCTTCACTCTGCCTTTCTTTCTGTGCTTGGTGACCACTGCAAGGGCTTCCCCTGTGAATTAGGAGCAAACCTTGCAAGAATCCTGGCTATGCCACGAAAGCCGAGGGAATCTTAAAGAAACTTTTTTTTTTTAATGCAGACTTTGTGCTTTACCCAAGAGCACCATCTTCTGGATGTCCCGGCTCCCCGTTTCTGGGAGCTGAGCTAAATTCTGCTTGAAGGGAAAGATCACTGTGGAGAAATTAAAGCTTGTAAACATGTGCCTGGTGGGCAATTCACTGTCATTTTCTATTTAACAAATGCCAAAGCTCTCTCTGAACCATTTTCACTTGCTTTTGCAGGCATGGCCTTCTGACCTGTTCAGTACTGGCAGAGCTGGGAAGGGTCTTCACAATTCCTTGCATTTCTTGGCTGGCTTTGGACGCTTCTCTGCGTGGTCCCGCTGCTCATTGTATCCTTGCAGTGAGTTCCCACTCCTGGACTCATATTTAGTTGCTCTGGCCTGATTTCATCCCTGAGAGCTGCTTTCTGACCAGAAAAATCTGTGTAGCTTGTCGAAATGGAAGTCTCTCTGAAACACTCTGAACACCTGAAGAAGAAATTCTCTTAAGGAGCTCATTTTGGTCCAACATGAGGTTATACCACTGACTTGTAGAGATTTTGGATGAAATTTATGCTGGTTCAGGGTGAGAGAAAATTTATGAAAAGCCTGCCTAAAAACTAAATACAAATAAGCTTTGCCAGAAGAATCTCTTTTGAATCAAAGCTCCTTCTGCCTCTGTCACAGCAAATCCAGGTGGAAACATAGTGAAATCTTTAAATGTAAAAAATGCCTAATTAACAATCAGGCTAAAATAAAATTTAAATTCATTTCAGTTCATAGAAACCCTCTTTTTACAGGCACTAATTTAAATTTTTTTACATTGTTTTATAAAGTCACAATCAGAAAGAACTTCATCACAGAAGTCCCATCATTTGGCTGGTGTCTTGAACGAACAAGGTACAGGGATCTTTCCAATACATCCTGGCCATGTGCTCAGGCTAAAAAAATAATAAACCCAACAAATCACTGCAGTGAAATGTTCAGGATGGAGATCCTGCACTTATTTAGAGAAATAGCACTGTTTTGCTATTTCATGAGTCATTTAAACCAGCAGAGATTTTACTTACTGGGAGAAACTTCGGAATTGCAAGGGTGGTTAAGCATGGAAGAGATTTCCTTTGGGGTGGTGAAGTCTTTATCCTTAGAGGCTTTGGAGAACAGATTAGAGAAACGTCTGTCAAAAATAGTTTGTGTAGCTGAGCCTGCCTCGGGCAGCAAGATAGACTGAATGACCTTTGAGGTTCTCTTGCAGCCCTGTTCTGATGATTAATCCTCAGAGGGAGTGCACATACCCTGTGCTACACTTGATCTGAGCGAGGATGTAACACACTGGTTGTTAGTGCAAAACAAACACCCTGGCTGAACATCACTCATAAATTTTGCTTCAGTTGTCTGTGTGGCAGAATGGGAAGCTGGTTTTATTTGTCTGAGTGGAAAAGCCTGCAGGGTGAGGTGGCTGAACTCCCCAGGCCCAATTGCATGGTGTTGACCTCTACTTCAGAACCTTATTCATCAGGGTAGATCCTGCTAAACTCTCTCAGCCACATGTAACCTCGTTGTTCTGTCAAAAAGTTGATCAACTCATATTCCTGGCAATGGAATATGAGTACAACCCAGTACGATCTTTCTACCCCCCGTGTTACTGTTCCCAATACAGACTCTGCATATTAGCTGGGCTAAATAAGACTGAGCTTTTCAGGGCATGTCTCTTCTTAGGTAAAATTAGAGAATTCAGAATGATAGGCCCTCAGGGCAGCTTTTTTGAAGTCTTTGGGCACTATTACAAGCACATAATATCACATGGGAAGAGATAAAATGGAGAATTCCTTTTGGAAACACTTGGAGACCTCCACTGCCTCAGTTATCGCTCCCTATCGCTCTGACTGACACATCTGCAGAGATGGAATTACAAGATTTTATCGCAGGAATCTCATTAGAAAATGCCCACTGAAGTATTTTCAAAGAGTTTTTTTCAAAGCACATCCCTCTTCTATTTCCCTCTTGCTAAAAATGCATCCACCACGTGTCTGAATAAAGGCAGTGAGAGTGTAATACATCCATCCTTTTTATTTTTTGTAGTTTCCCTTGATAAACCAGTATTTCACTAATATGAATCTGGAAGAATAGTGCTCAAGTTTAACATGGAAAACACTGTTCAGCAGAACTCGCTCTGGGTCTTACACACTGTAAATGAGGTCATATATTCAAAAGGGATCTAAATGCTGAGGTTTACCAGACAGGATTTGTATTATGCTCTTGACAGGCACTATTTATGCCGCTGTAAAAAAGTTTCTTGCAGATTAAAGTTACAGTAACTGGTACAACCAGTTTCTGGGTCTATTTTTAAGCTGCAGAATGTACTGCTCAATACCCTTTGATTATAGCAGAGATTCAGATTTTATTTGAAGAACGTGAACGTGCTGCATGAGTTGCAAATCTATTATTTACACCAGATACAGGGTTTTTCTTCATTGCTTTTTAAGCCAGTTTGGTCTGGTCCCTGAGTTGCAGCTCAGTGTGACACCATCTGGTAGCTCTATGTTGATCTGAGACCTGTGTGAAAGCCATGAGCAGAAGTTTAAAATTGTGATGTTTTGGTTTATTTTAACAAATGTCCTTTTGAGACATTGAAGCTGCTTGGTGAAGCTTTCTGAGAAACCTCCTAACATGCCCCTGTTCAGTGCTCAGCAGCAGCTTTGCAGATCCATCCCCCACTCAACATTACAGATAAGAGTGAAAAAATTTAAGAGAATTCAAATTTGCAACATTTGTGTCCGAAGGTTGAGCACTCACCAGCAGGAATGTCTTTGATCATTGGAATAGCAGCACCTCAGTTTCATAATGGTTGAAATATATCAGAGTGACTGTTACTTAGATTCATACTTGGATCCTAAACATTCCAGAAGCCCTAGAAGCATTTAGAAATGGATTTAGCCTACCCCAGCCCCCCGAGGTGTTTGAAAATTGAGGTTACATTAACCCATTTTGTTCCCTCATGTTGAAATATCTTTCCCTATTCATTTTTCTTCAAGGTAAAAAGGATTTGGAGAAATATGGAGTTACTAGTAAAAGAGAGGAAATGTCTGAATGTCACCTAGCCTGGAGGTTTAAGGAAATGAAGTTATGACAGAAAGTAGTTTTGTGTCTGTTAAGTTTGAGGCAGAATGACCTTGAGGCAAAACTTGTGTCCTTACAGATGGGCTGCCTGTGATGGTGCCAGGAAAGCTGGAAACCTCTGGGGTGAGAGGAGTGACCTTCAGGGCACCAAGTGTCAATGAGGGACTACTCTCACTGATTTGATCCATTGTGAGCAGCACTGAAGGGACACTGCCCTGCCTTGCTGCCACATCACCTCCTGAGTCAGCAGAGCTGCTTCATTCCATAGGTTGTCCAGACAGGGCCTTTCCTGAGTGCTATAACTGCATTCCTTTACAAAATGTTCTCTCCCTATTAGTTTTGAATGTGCAATTACATGGCAAGAATACTTGTATTTCTCTTGATGAGTGCTTACAAGACCAGCATTTGTGAAGCTTTTAAATCCCAGATTATTTAGTCTTCTAACTTTAGAGCTGTTTCTTTCTCTCTTCTATGCAAACCTGGTGTTACCAATTGTAAATTGGCTTCAGCTTCAACTTACATATTTTAAAACAGCATGAAATTGATTTTTTTAAAAAATCCGGAATTATTCTTTTCCTCTATGTTGTCTTTCATGCACACATAGGGACAGTAGGCACATCATAAAGTCCTTCACAAGGTCCCAGCTTCCACCTGAAGGATATTTGGGGGAAACACAAATGGGGTTCCTTAAGTAAAGGTTCCAATCAGAACCTTAAGAAAATGGGTGAGTTTTTGTGCGACTGAAGCCCTGTGACAAGGCTCAGTGGCCTGCAGACCTCAGACTTGGCTGCTGTCCCTCACAGGAGCTCTGGTCATCAATAAAAACTAACAAGCCCTTGCAGTTCTGGGCTGTGGCTGTGGCTGAGTGTGGTGCAGGGTGGGAGCTGCTGTCAGGGTTCACCTGCTCTGTTTCTGTGCCCTCTGTTCTGCAGAGCCTGAGGACAAAGGAAGAGAGGTTAAAGACTCAATGCAGAATGTCAGACCTTTGCTCTGTGTTTGTCCTGTTGCCAAAACATGTTTAGTGCTGGAGGAAGCTGTCAGCTTCTAGTGCTGGAGAAATATGTCTCCTGTAGGTACAGCTGTTGTGGGAGGATCCTCTTAGTCTTGTTTTCTCAGCAGATCAGTCTCTCTTGGGACTTTTTTTTTAATGAAGTTTCTTGCTCCAGGGAGATAGCACAGAAGGCCATTGTTCTGAACCTCTTTACACCAGATGGTGCATGAATAATTCACCCCATCAGCATTCAACCACATCTCACTGAGGTTGGTGCCCAATCAAACTTATTCCTTGCTACCTTTTTTCTCCTCTTCTTGTTCTCCCTTCTACTCTACCTTACTCTCTTAAAAAAAACCATACCTGTCTGTACTGGCTGCTTCTTCCATTAAATTCCAGGGGAATCCTGGCTGCTGCTGTGGATATTTTGTGTGGCTGAACCACTAACAAACAACAAGCTACTGCTGAACATGCCAGATTTGAATCCTGCTTTAAGGTCAGGAGTGATTTTGGCAAGGGAGATTTCCTAGCAGTGTTCATGACTCTGGATCATGAACCTCACAGCAACAGGCCGTCAGAGAGCAACTCCCACTCAGAAAGCACTGGCCTCTATCCACTAAAACAAATATTGCTGGTCAAGGCTTTCTGCTTGTGTCAGCTCTCCTCTGTTGTGGAACAAGAACATATTGCAATCTTGAGCAAGGGAGCTCTGAACTTGAGAGAAGCTGATAATGGGAGACACATCTCTGTTTATGGCCAGCTTCTGAAGAGGTGGTTGGCAGATTATTGCTTTGCTCTGCCATCATTCATTTCTTAGCAGTCAGCAGTGGTTAAAATATACTGAAGCCATTCCTGAGTTTTTGGTGAGGATGTTTCCATTTCTGACCTGTGACACCTCAACAGAGGAGAATCTTTGGCTCTGTTTCTTGTCTCCACTATCCCCAGTGCACCTCACTCCACAGAAAACCTGTTTGTCCACACGTTGCTTTTGCTCATTTTTAACTCCCTGTCTCAGTAATGTTCATTTTTTTAAAACAAAACTTGTGATTGTTAAAGAAAACAGGTAAGAACATTAACATTTGTTTGGGTGCTGTCGGTTTATCGTGAGAAAGTAACGCTTTCCCATCCCTCTGACATAGGACTGGCAGAGAAGCCAACTCTTCTGACTTTGGCAGTGACCCCTGAGTGACTTTACCCAGCAAGGACCCCAATTGGCAGTAGTTCAGTCCAATGGGATTGGCTACAGACTGCTAAATTCATGTCATGTGTGCCTCTGAAAGGCCAGCACCAGCCTGTCCTTGCTGGACTGGGTATGAATGGGCATATGAAAGGTGAACTATTCTGTATTCTATTACTTATCCCCTTGGGCTGTGCAGTCTTCCCCTAGAAAGTTGAACTTTAAATATGATAGTTATTAAGGCTTGTCCAGGCTTAAGATTTAGCTCATATAAATTCTGACAGGAACAAATGACTCTAAATTGTGACCAAATCTTTCTTTCTCCCCATTCCTTTGCCCTTCCAGGTCTGCTGCTTGAAGAGGAAACTGGATCAGAATAGCTCAGGGAGACAAACAGCTTCTTTGAAAAAAAAAGTTACCAGATCCCTTCCTAATATAAAAATACACTGCAACGTGCTGTGCTGTGGCTGAAAGCAAGATGGTTGTGACAGATACTTTGGTATTTTAAATTGGCTTTTAGAGCAGGTAACAAGTGGAGGGGAGTGAAGCATGTCAAGCTGCATGCAGAGCTTAGGGGGGAAGAAGGCACCATGGAATTCAGTTTCCTGGGTCAAAGCTCTATGAGATGATACAAGAAAGTGTTGATGGAAAAACAGGTAGACCAAGACAAATCAGTAAAACCTGTTAGGAAGCAGCTGGATCTGGGAGTTAGGACACTAGGCCTGAGGGAATCTGGGAATTATTTCTGACTGGCTAGTGAAGGCCATACCATTTCCCCACTTTGTCCCTGTTCTGCTCCACCTTTTTCTTTTTCCTGTTCATGTGGTAAGTGTCAAAGAGCAGTGACTGGTGAGCACTGCAATGCTGGATTAATGTCAGACTTCAGTCCAGTTGATGGACTCAGACTCCTGTCAGAGAGCTGCAATGGCAATTGAAGAGCAAGGGCTTTTTTTCAAAAGTGGGAGCCTGCTGCCATTGATTTTTGGGGCAGGAGGGGGTCACTAACTCACACCTCAGCCCACCCCAGCTCTGCTGTTGTCAAGAAGCAGCAACAGCCAGTTAGAATTATTGTTACTCCCAGTCTGCAGCTCCCCTGCCCTGCCTCTACCTGGAGCTGGCTGTGAGAATGCACCCCTGTTAAAGGCTGCCTGCAAGCACATTTGTCAGTTCAATTAAATTAGCTTAAAAAGATCCCTTATGTTAAATAGATGCAGCTTTCCTACATGTTCAAGGACTGCTTCAAGGACTGTGTGTACAGCATCCTGCCTGCCAGGGCTCTGATCTCATTGGGGATCTTGAAACAGTATCAGGAACTAACTAAAAACAATTTTACTGAGGTTGAAACAACATGTCCTTTAACTTGAGATAATGGTGCTCTGCAAAGCTGCCCGAGTCTGTTCTTAGCCAATGGTCCCTGTAAAAGTCCTCAGTGATGTTGCAGAGGGAAAAGGATAAAACCGAACTGTCTTGTGCCAAGTGATAAAACCTTTGCATATGGTTATACTGCTATCATTTGCCCTTATAATGCCTTTCACAGGAGGATCCTGAGACGTTTTCCAGACATTAGTTAATTAATCTCCATAACATCCCTGTGAATTAGGTGACTTATCTACTATTTTACAGACGGGTGAACTGAGGCGAGTAGAGGTTAAGTGTCTTTCCTGAAGTTAAACAGTGAATTAGAGGGAAATACTGGGAGTAAAATGAAGGGCCACAATTCTGTTTGACAGCCCTGTTCTTTCACCAACACTGTGGTAACCCAAGAAAGCTGCCTCCCTCTGTACCCTGTCCTGTTTGAAAGGAAAGTGGTTAAGTTCAAATATTTCTGTAGGTGTTTGCAAAACATTAGCTCATTAGTAAGTATTTTACTTGTAATTTAAATACATGAGATGGATTCTTGGGTATTAAGTGGAATATTGTACTATGTAAAACAGTGATTTCTTATTTGTGGTCAATTAAATCCTTCTCACAGGGGAATAAAATTGAGTTTAAAGACATCAACTGCATGTGTATATTTTGCCATGAAAGCATTAACACCTCAAGCTGAAATGTATGGTTTTGAAAGTCTTCCAGGTTTGGCACTATAGGCTTTCTTGTACCTCAGAGAAACTGATTTTCTGCAAATGTTCAGCAGATTTTTTTTTATTATGCCTTCCCTTTCCCCCTTTCTTCCCCCCCCCCCCAATCAGAAAAAGGAATTACTGATTTGCTTCATATTTAAGCAGATATTCTGGAAGTCTGAGAACACATGTTTTATATTTGCAACTTTTGAGAACCTGGGACAAGGCAATAGGTATTCAATACCTGTCCCACGTGGTATTTCCTGTCCAAATCAATAAATACAACAAGAAGGGCAGCAGCCTTGTAGAGAGTCGCAGTTACAGTTGCCACCTGTTTTTTGGCAAGTACTGTATTTACTGGCATAAAGCCCATTCATCTTTGAAATGCTCCAGCTGCTGATGATCTATTCTATTTTAATAAGGTGTTTAAAAATCTCCAGCTGTTTATGAAGAACCAGCTCAAAGGAGATGCTCTATTTGACAGGCAGAACGTGAGCACGGGCCTCCCAAATACTCCATTGTGACTTTGGTGATTAATATTGACGGGTAGAATTTGGCAGCCCTTCCTGAAGCAATCTCTTGCCAGATGGTGGAAGAATGGAGGGAGCCTGGAAGGAAAGGCAGAGGGGCTTTCCACCTGCTGATACCCAGTGAGTTGTCACAAGGGTTGGCACAGGGAGGGATGGAGAGGAGGCTGGAGGGAAGTGCTGCTCCATGATAATCTGGGTGGGATGCACCTTCTGGTGCTGCATTCCATTTTTTGGCGATGACAAACCTGGGATAGGTCATCAGTTCTTCTCCCACGAGGGAAACAAGCATCCATGGCCTCATTCCAACCCGCAACAAATTACCTTTGTTCTTCCAATTAATTTAGCCTTCTGCTTAGTGTGTGGCAAATGTATAATTAGCTCCAGAAAGACAGAAATGTTATTTCAAAAAACTGTTTGAAATATCCCAAAGAGGCATTCCAGCAGGCTTTACCCAGTGTTCCTTTATCTCCATTCCCACTTTAATTACCAATGAGCCTCCTTGTTTAATACTGTTTTATGGAGCTCTTCTTTTCTTCTCTGCTGCTATTAGAAAGTTGCTGATGTGGAAAAAAAAGAAGGAAAGTGTCATGAGAAGAATCATGGCAGACTGAGTTCACTTTGAAAAATCCCTATTGGAAACTAAAAGTGGAGGCTTGCTTTTTTTTTCTTCTGAAACACCAACACACTGGGGGACAGGGATGAATTCTCAGCAGAAGAACGTTGATTCTGCCATTCTTTCCTCTTTTTGCTTGGAAAAATGGGAGTAACATGATGAGTGGAACATCATCTCTCTTGCGGACGTATTCTCTTATGAGAGTGGCACAGCACAGGTAAAAAAGTACAACATAAATTTGACTTTCACTGTAATCAGAAATTGTACTTACCCTGTGTTTGTCAAAATGAAGTTTGAAATTCAGGCAGATATAGGAAGGGAGAAGGTTGTTATTTTCATCCAAAAGTGAGATAACAGTGTGATCTGTGGCTTTCTTCTGTGGATATCCTGTCTCACCATCCCTGGAATTATGGGGTTTTAATATTCCAAACTGTCATCTGATCTGGGGAGAGGAGGAAGACATCAGCACTGCACCCATCCATCCCACCTCGCTCATGGTGCCAGTCCCCTGGAACAAAAGATCTATTCCTTCACACGACTCTGATTCTGCCTCATTGAAGTGAGTTGTTTCTGATTTGTGCTGAGATAGTAAAAGACAATAGAATTTTCTTTTGCAGAGGAAAACAGAGATGCTACAGATTCTGTATTTGCTTGGAAAGAAGTCTGAAATCTTCTCTGTCTATTTTTGTAAGACAAAGTGAGCTGGAAATGCTGCTTCCTTTTTGGCCACCAATAACATCTCATTGCTGAGTTTCTGACTGTTTTAATTTTTCAGCCATCAAATTTTCAGTAAGTAAATGATCTTCTAGTTGTTGTACTGCTTGTGTTCAGTTCTGCAGCACCTCTCCACACCCATCATATCCCTAAAAGGCTGCACTTGTTGTCCCACATGGTTTTTTCCATTGTTGATATGCAGCCTATGCACTGGGTTGGAGTGGTGCTGTAAAGGATCCCATTCTGTCCAGTTTTAGCACCATGGGGGATTTGGCTGCAGTCTGACCTTGTACTGCAACACAAGGGCACATTGACCTTGAAATGTGTTCATCTCTTTTAGTCTGAGATCAGAAAATCACCTCCCTTAGCAAAGAAAGCTGTAAAAAGGGAAGCACATCATGAAGAGACTGACTGGGTAAACCTGAAGGGTCATGTCTTTGTTTGCTTAATTACATAACTTGGAACGTGCCTCCCCTAAGCCTAAGCAAAGTATTTTACTGTGTGAGACATCTCTTCATCCCCATGGATTACCACGTGCTATGTTCACACATCCAGAAATCACCCAGCACAGCCTGGAGTACTGAAATGGCCGGGGAGCTTAGGACAGGAAATGAATGATGCCATTATGCTCAATTTCCACTTCACAGGAATTTTGGGAGGCAGGTTGTCAATGCCCAATGTATGCCGGCTCCTCGGGCTGTCAAGCCTGGCGTTGGCAAGCCCCTGGATCATGTGGTCAGGCCTCTCAGTGGCACTTTCTGCCACGGTATCCGAGCATCTAACGACTACAAGCAGTCGGGATCTCAGCTGTGCTTCTCATCCAGAACGTGATTCCTCCCTCAGCACTGCTCTGGCTTCATTGCAGAGGGGACAGTGCCATCTACAGCCACCAGTCAGCCTGGCAGAGGGGTTTGCAGCCTGACCCAAAAATAGGAGAGGATGTGGTGCATTTATTGATTTATCCCCGTACTCTGTGCTGACAATTCATGACAGGCAGCACTCTCTGCTCCCTCTGAGCCCTCCTGTGTGTTCTGTCTGCAGCTGAATACACTGACAAGAAATAATGGACAAGACACAATAATCACATCAACAATTTTGAAATCACATTATTCCAACCACTCTCCTCTATGGTTTTGTGTCATTTTGAAGAATATTTGACAGAAAGCGTCTAATCTTTATCCAAATCACATATATTTCCATCAGCTTTGGGGCTCTTTTGCAGGTGTACAGCTCTTGAACTGTTGAGTTGTTTGTGAAGGATTATTGTAGATGCCACTTACTTGAAAGCTTCCCAGTTACATCAACAAACACACACAGACTGCAGCTGTTCTGAGGGAGGAAGGGAACCTGGAATGTACTTGGTGGGCCAAAATCCCACATTAAATGGAGATTAATTCCTAACTCAAACAAACGTTGAGGTTTTCTGTAGCTAATGAATTAAATAGTACTGTCCTGGGTGTTTTTAAAGGCTACACCTGTCATGCAAAGGGGAAAATGGATGAGATTTGCTCTGTTCCTGTCACCTGGGAGGCCTGTTGTCCCACGGGCTCTGGCAGTGATGGTTCTAAATGCTTCAGTGCTGCTTCACTTCTTCCCTTCAGGCAATAAATCTGTTCCTGCTCTTTGGAACAGGAAAAATCGAGAGGTTGTTCTTGCTGTCATCAACAGGCTGTGATTCCAGTGTAACAACTGCACATTTTAGGTTGTTGAACTATCTTGCTAAAGGCTGTAGAGGCAAGAAACTTTGGCTCTGAGCCTTGCCAAAATTGAGGGTTAGCTTGGGTCTGGCCTATGTGTCTGGTGGGATCCCTTCAGAAGCTAATCAGTTCCAGCAACTATCCCTGAAAAGTGGTAAAATCAAAGCACTGGCTAAAGGAGAAGGTTTCTGTATTTTCCATGCAAGCCAGCTTACAGGGACTTTCAAAAACCTGGACGAGTTGCAGTCTGAAGCAAGTATTTCAGCTGTAAGAAGGTCTTGTAATAGAAATGTAGCACCAGACTGCTCAGGAAAAAATCATATTCTGCTACTGAACCTATAGAAGTATCTCCTTTGGCAAGATTTTTGCCACTCAGTTGACTATTCAGTTCTATGCAGTAAAGTGGGAATCTGATCAGATCATGTTACCATGGGAGTAGGATTTAACATTATATTGAGTAAAATGGACTAATGTTTAAATAGAAATATATACAGGCATGAAGATTATAGGATATTTAGACATGGATCCAAATTCCTTAGTTAAATGAAATTTCAAGTGACATTTGTGCAATAATTCTGAGGAATGTGTGTATTTAGTTTGTGATGAAGCTTCATCTGTAGGATCTCCTACAAAGTACAAAAGCCTTGTTTATCATAAAAAAGTTGACCTGCTTGGCCTCTCCTCACTGTTTCTGATCTTTGACCTTGGCATATACCATCCGAAGCCCAAAGAATTAAAAATTAAAGATCATCCTTGAGGCTGGTGAAGCTCCAGAATGACAAACCTCATTGAAATTTCTATCACTGAGCATCTGTAAGAACAATTAAACTAAATCTGTCTGACTTAAGAGCAGACTGAGAGACAGATGACTTCTCAAAGTATTTTCCATTTTTTTCTATAATTCTAAAGACAGAATCTCAGGAAACACAGCCAGAAAACCTTTGCTATGGCATATTTGTGGTTAACAGTTCCAATTCCCCATGTAACACAAACAAACAGTTTTCAGGCAGACTTGAGCTGTGTGCCATAGCCTTTCCCATCTTTAAAGAAAATTTTCAGTAATTATATATTTATGCAATGCTGTGAGTGTATGTTCACCTATCACCTTGGAGTTGCAGATGCTGTTCTCAGTGCCCTGAGGTGAAGTTTGTATCCTCTGTGCCCTTGCAGGGAGGGCACATGCCCTCAACCCTTCCTCCCTCTGAGAGCTGAAGCTCTCTTATCTCAAAATAACAATTTTTCTACTCAGATTCCGTTAATACATGCTAACCTCAGTGTAAACATTATTTTTTCATAGATAAAGTCCCTCAGGAAAACTTTCTGCTCGATTTTTGTGGAGTTCCTTTGCTGTAATCATGCAGAATTCTCTGGGTTTCAAGCTGAGTGCCTCCTGCAGAGGTGTTCTGCCTGCTAATGATAGGCACTCAAGCTGTTAATTTCTTTTAGGCAAGGCCACTTGAAGGACAACTCACTACTTTTACCACCCCTTCCTATCTTGTACACTGGAAACTGCAGAACTTCTGCAAAGTGTCACAGTCCCTTTGCTTAGTAAACCTTCCTCAGAAAATGTATCTGTGGGTTTTAAGAGGTTGCCGTAGGAAGATATTTCCATCCTTTTCTGAGACAAGCTGTAAAACACTAAGAAAAAGACTAACTGATACAAAAAATGAAAGCTTCCTGTCCTAGGAGTGAAGATTCATTATATAAATACCAGGCAGAGCTTTAAGAGTGAATTTGGAGTTTGCAGTGAAAATAACTGTTCACTTAGTTCCTGGCAAAGTTCCTCTCCAAATTCTCTGCTGCTTTTTATAGGAATTGGGCTCGTTTAGCAGGGTTTTTGAGACAGCCCTGCTGCAGTCATAGAAGAGGTTGGTGCAGTCTCTGCTGTGACACTCTGAAGGACTGTACTACACTTCTGCCTTCTCCAAGGCCAGGACCAGCCTTGTAAATCCGAGTTCCAGTGGAAATCCCTTTGCTACCTGAAATGGGCACTGCCCTGTGGGTGACTGGCAGTGAATCCCATCTACATCTTCATTTGAAGGGGAGAAGACTTGCATAAATGCCAGCTGGGTTTTGAGACTTGGATACACGTGTTCCACTGCCCTCCTCCCCTGTGTACGAGAAATATCCTTCCTTTCAGGGAGGATGTGAACAGCCCCCCCTGTGCCTTCTGCAAAGAGCACATGTGTTCTGTCCTTCTGCTAACTAGGCAAGTGGTTAGACTGAGATGCCTGGGAATGCATATTCCAAGAGTAGAGTGTATTTATACACAATATGTCTTGAACAGGAGAAGGTAATAAATCTTTTTATGGGCTCTACATATGTAATTAATAAAGCATTAATGATACAGGGGATGGCAGCCCTGTGTTAATGCTGCCTGATGGCTAAATTCTTATAAACAAGCTTCTCAAATGTCACTCCTTTCTTTGCCAGTGCTTGGAATGCAAACTCCTTTATCCTGCAAAGGTGATCCTGTGTCTGTGTTTGCCGAGCATGCTGTGTGCTTTAGTAATGCATGGGTGGAACTCAGGGTGTGTTAAAGCCTTCACACCCTGAGGTGTGACCCGACCCCCTGATTCCTGCTCATCCCAGGGCAGTGCACAGCCAAACAAAGCCAAAGGAATGCAAAAAGGGACAGGAACAAATATCTCTGGAACCTTCTGTCTTGGCTGCCTGGATTCTAACATTTCTGTGGCATGGAATGTGGTGACTGCTTGCCCCCCCTGCCCTCACAGACAGGCTGTAACAGTTCAGCCTGAAGAGGTTTCATGGATGCCTGACAACTTTACCAGCATGGCAGGAGTGACTGCACCTACTTACTCCCTCCACATCCATCTCTTCCTAATGGGAAATAATCATTCTTTCCAGGTATAAACCATGGGGTTCCAGTGGGGAAAACCAGCAGGAAAAGGCAGCGAGGTGAGTACATCTGAGGATTCAACATGGGTGAGGGAGATTTCAAATTCTAATCATGACTTTTTCTGAAGTATTTGTTCTGCCCTATCAGCTAATACAGCAATGGTGCATGCATTAACATCCTGGAATTGAAAGAGAGATCAAGGGTATAGGGTATAAATTGGTTTTGGAGCATAACATTAAATAATCAAACTATGCTGGAGCAGCCTCTGTGACAAAATGACTTACATTTTCAGTGCTGCTTTTTAAATGTGATTATGCATTTTAATTGTTTAACTTCAGTCTACGGAGTAGTTTCAAAGATGTTTTAAAATAACTTAAGGCATGAAAGGCCCCCTGATTTTTAAACATGCCTCAGGTTCAATAAATTTGTTTTTAATTTTGTGTGATGTGTGAAACAGTGATTTTGTTCAGTGTGTTTGGGAGGGTGGAGCAGGATTTGCCAAAACACTCTGGAACGATGAGGCTACAAATGTGTAAAGACAGTAGAAATTTCCATCCTGTTAGCTGTTCTGTAGCAGTAGAAGAACACAAAGCTCCTATAAATTTTGAAGTGTTTGGAAGAACAGGACTCTTCAAGACCAGGTTGGACAAGGTTTGGAGCAACCTGGTCTAGCGGAAGGTGCCCGTGCCCATAGGAGGGGATGGAGCAAGATGAGCTTTGAGGTCCCTTCCAACACAAACCATTCTGTAATTCCATGACTCTGTGACACTTCTGCCAGTCTGGGCCTTAGGAGGAACAGCTCTGGGATATAAAGGGGCAACAAATAAAGATGTGAAGGTGGCTGGTTTGTCTTCTTGCTCTAATCCTTCAGCCCTTCACCTCATCATCATCTCCATGAAGCAGAACCCTGTTCCCAACTCCAGCTGGCCCAAGCAAATGCAGAACCTTAGGGAATGTCACTATCAGAAGTGTCCATATCCCCTCCTATAACATGAGGCAGGAGCAAGTTAATCTGGAAACACATCTCACAAGCTCAATGACATATGAAAACTGAGACTTAAACCTGCATTTTGTTTGTGCTACTCATTATCCAGAGAACAGAAAATAGTAATTTATACTGCCAATCATCAGTACTTATGAACAAATTCTTGCTTAAAACACTGGAAAGATAATGAAAAAAAAATAAATGGCAGATGGTGTCATTCTGCTAGATATTGTTTGCTGTTGCCTGTTGGTTTAGAAGTGCTCAAAATGGAATTTAACAGGAGCTTTATTGTGCAAGGACTTCAATTTACTGCATTTCTTGCTAATGAGCAGCACTAATGATCAAACTCATCAACCCCCTTGAATCCCAAAGTGTCTTAAATGGGGTTGTAGCAGGGAAGGCCTTGATCATGTCTGGGATCTCTGTGAAGCAATTCAAACTTCATGGTCATATTCACATCCACAGTTGCTCAGTAGTAAAGTCTTAAACTGGTGCCTTGATTTTTATTTAAAAATGGTTCTGACCTCAAAGAAAAACAATGTTAATGTGAAGATCTTGTATAAATATACAATTAAGAATGTTTTAAACCAAATTATCAAAGGTACCCCAGTCATCTCCACCACTGCCACCTCCAACACTCAAAGAATTCAAGAACTCTTGCTGATGGATTCTGTACTCACTCTGAATATAACTTTTATTAAAATGTTCAGTTAAAAAGGTGAGAACTGTGCTACTCCTAAAAAAGAGCAAAATCTGTACCTTCTCCTATGACTAATAATTTGGAGAAATGAAAGGATTCTTGGAAAGAATTTCCAGAGCAGTGAATCCTGTCTAAGGATCTATGGTTAATTGTGTTTTAAGATGCCCCCAGTTTTCAGTTCCATGACACACTTGTTGAATGTATTGAAGTGACACTTGTCTTTGGAACCCCCTGATAAGAACCTGATTGAATTTTTTGCCTCACTTGGTGGAGATGCCAATGTTGTTTCTTCTAATAAATCTCAATTCCATTTGTCATTAATGTCAGCATTTGCAGTCCCATTAATTTTTTAAGAACATTTGGTCTGATTTATAGTGTGTTTTGTGTGTCAATAGCAGAAGGGCTGGTGTCCCTTTTTTTGGGTTGTTTTATCCCCCCTTATATCACATGAACATTCATTAACAGTCACTCTCTCCGTTGTTGGAAGTTGGTGTTTGTTCAAAAGAGAACAACATGACTGAGAGCCTGTACTTGTGTTTCTCAGTTTGAATTTAGACAAGCAAGCAGTCAGCTTGTTTTATCTTTGGTCATCAGTATTTTGCATTAAAAATGTCCTGCTCTGGAGATCCAGAAAGAAATTCACACCCTTTTTCCTTCTGGTTCTTCATGAGTGAACAAAATCTTTGCAGAATCAATCCGTTTGCAAAGACCAGGGATGTTGCATTTTTAGGCCTTTAACTGTTGCAGTGCTCTTTGAATTTTTCAAATTTTTTTTCTGGCTCTGAAGAATACTTTTCAGAGTGATCATGTTTTGAGGGAGGGTTTGGCTGAGGTTCAGCCTCTTGAAGTCGAACTGAGTCGAACACCTGTTTTACAACAGAAAAAACTACAATTCCAAAACTACACAATGTCTGTCCTGGACATCCTTGGCCTCCTGAATTCTCAAAGTGCACGTGAAAATAATCAAACAAACAAAATCTTCCTGGAAACCTTCCTTGTGTTGCTGCTGAGGAGCTGATGTTTCTACTCCAGTGGTTCAGTAATTTCCTACTCTGCTTTAAAGAGACAGGGAACTACTCTTCAATAGAGAACATATCTGCAACAAAAATAAATGAATGAATGAAATGAAATGATTCATTGGGAAATTCCTGTTCTCAGAGAAGAAGGAATTGGACTGAGGAGGAATAAGTAAAATTAGAGATGGATTACTTTGAGCTTGAGCCTGGAGATGTCACCTGGCAGGACACCAGGCAGGTGTTGGACACCAATCCATTGAGGCTGAGGATGTTCCTTGTGCCACAACATGGAATTGGGACCAACATTCCTCCACCTGGCAGCCACATACACCAGAACACTGTGCTCATCACAACCTGGGACATCTGCTGACAACCAGACTGTGCAGCATGTGGTGGTTTCTGAACTAAGCCCTCATGGTAATTCAGGTGTGAAGGATGAGATCCTTTCTTTGGACACAAAAGGGTCACTGGTCTTCCCTCCAGACTTGTCATATGAACAACTGCAGTTCTGAGACTGGAGAAACAGTTAACTCCATCACTTCTCCATCTGCTGTTCCAAACAGGATTGAATCTCCTGAGCAACGATTGTATTTTGTAGAGCTTTTACATCTGTATCCAACAACAAGAACTTCATAAATAAAAATGTCAGGTCTCTAGCAAAACAACATAAAAGAGCACTTTCTATTAATGCATGTACATTTTTCAGAGAAACAATTCCTCTTTAACCTTTCTGATTTCAGAGTTCCTGTAAGAGGTGAAGTTTCTATTCCCATTCTTTATTTTCCTAATGACCTAATTTTGTTAACTCCACATCAGAGTCAGAGAAAAAAACCTCAGCGAGCATTAGGTCTTTTCAAAACACAGTGAGGCTCAGGAAGTGATTTGTGTATCCTATTAATTTTCTTAATTGTAAACAAAGCCTGGGTGTCTTGTGCAATAATCACATTTCAAGCAGCATGTGGCTCATTAAAGCCCTAACATCTGAACCCCTGCATTAAAGGCGCCCGAATCATTAATCTGAGCAGGGCTGCTGCTCACAGGGTGTGCCCACTAGAAGGCACCATCTGCTAGAAAGTTGGAATCTTGAGGAAAAGGGAAGAGCTTCATTAAATAATTCCATGGGAATGGCTGCAGGAAAACTGCAGGCTCAGGTATAATGTTAGAGGCTGGACTTTCTCTGGCTGTGGATACAAATGTTTCCCAGAACATAGAGAATCAACATTATTTTCCTTTGGAAGGCAGTGTGAAATATATTTACAGTAGGAAAGAGTGAATTCCATGAGCTTCCAAGCCTGGAGGAAGAACCACTGAGTGACTTGAGCACTTCCCCAGGGTGTGGGAAACAGATGGGTCAGGACTCCTGTTTCCATCATTACCTCTGGCAAACGTATTCCCTGTGGTACTTTACTGGGAGTGTTGAGAGAGTAACACTATTACCCTCTAGAGGAGGACAGGTAACTCAGTTTGCAGACTGCAAGAATTGCAGGATGAATTCTAAGGAATTCCTCTGTCCCACAGCAGCGCTGGAGGCAGGAGCTGGGAGACCTGGGCTCCCTTTGTGGAAAGGAAGGTTTCAGAACCCCCTCTTGCAGGCAGTGTCATAGTTCAGTGTGTCTCTGGCCCCAAACCAGCATCACTCAGAGCCTGGAGCAGATGGCAATGCTGAGGAGCTGAGTGTGCAGTTATTTACTGTACATTGTCTTTAGGGCAGAGATTAAATGAAAAATCCTCTTAAGGAGATCATAATTCTGGATCATTTATCAGTGGGCCTGTTTCAAACATTCCTTTATTATGATACTGTCCCTCTCTACTGAGAGAGTATCATTCCTGCTGTAAGGACAGGAATTAAGACACCAGAAGAGATGAAACACCAGTTTCAAATTTATTTGTGTTGTCCAGTGTAAAACAGAGGCTACACATCTCCTGTGATCTTCAACTTATTTCTGAGTTCTCAGGTCTTAATTCTAGCATTTAAAAACAACACTGTTACTAAAGATGGGCTGTGGAAAAGACTTAACATGGTGTCCCTCATAATTCCTGTCACAGAAAAACACTGATTCCATTTGCTGTTCCTAATGCAGATCTTTGTGAAAGAGCATCTACACTTTGTAGTTACCTGGAGGCAGTTTGGAAACAGCTCTTTCCTCAGAACAGCTGAAATGGAGCTCTGGAGAGTCAGAGGGGGAGAGAAACAGAGGCTGAAGAGGAGGAGGATGATGGAAATCCAGAGATGGAGGAGGGAGCAGTTAAAATCAGTGAGGTGTTAAATTTAGGAGGGGAAAAAAAACCCTACGGAAAAACAATTAGTCTTTCCAATGACTGGGAGAATTCAACTTCTTAAAGCTGAAATTATTTTCCAGTGAGTTATTCTGACAAAATAAACTTCAGGAAAGCAGGGCTACTGCTGCTGCAGAGGGATTGCACAGGCAAATTCAGGAGGAACACAGCCAGAGAATTTAGAGCTGCATAAACATCACACAAAATGATCCTCCACTTCAATACTTTCTTATTAATTTGGTCCATATTCTAATTACCTCCTAAAATCCAGACTTGGCAGGCCATGAACCAACACCCTTTTATTACAGAGCCCACCTGTAATTCCAGACTATATTCTGTGAGCCTTTCCATAACTCAGAACTAAGTCCAATCTCACATACAATGATATACTTATGACAGACTGTGCCTTAATATGCATGACCTGACTATTTGTTACCACATAACAGTTTATTACATTTTTAAATGACATTACAAAGAACCTAAGGCTGGTATTACAAGGTATATTGATACATTTCTTATGTTCACAAAATTCCCCTGTGATGATGAGCTTTTATTACAACTTTCTCCATTTGGAAAAATGACCTGTCATGTTGCCTTGAGATCACTGGTGCTCGTTTGGAGCAGCGTGGCCCACATGCAACTGCTGCCTGCCACCAGTGTTTGCTGCAATTACTGTCAGCAATAGCCGACATTGGTCATTTTTCTTCACAAATGACTAAACACACTTTTCATTGCCAAAATACTCTAATGCAACCCATTAAACTGCAGGCCCATAAATGTGGGCATGATTTGAAAAGCAAGCAAAAGACTTTGGAGATGCAACTAGCTGTTGTGCCAAGAGAACAAGGCTTTAAAAATCTAACTTTTTTTGTTCCTTACTATATCGTTGCTTTGCTAGTGGACTGTTTTGTCCAACAAGCCAGTGATTTAACTGAAAGCCCACACAGAGATATTCCCACAGCCCCATCCCTGTTCTGTCCAGCATCACCACTTCCATCACAATTATTGTTCAAAGGTGTTGCCAAAGGACACATGAAGTTTTCAAAGCAGAGTGTTAAAAAACTGAAATCCCACAGTGAGATTGTTCCTAGTTAACAGTTCTTGTCTGTCCAGATGTCCCAGATCTGAGTGGCAGTGGTTGCTCAGCTGTGCACAGATGGTAAATCTGTGTTTCTGTTCCAGGAACTCAGGTAATACCAGGAGTAGGAGAGATGATTTAGATGTTCAGTATCTCAGGTTTCCTTATCACATGAATGAAAAAAACACCATACAATCCTCAACTAGAGAGTGCCTGATGCTTAGAACTAAGACTAATGCTAAGTTTCAATCTTGTGCTTCACTCCACAAAGTCACACAGGACAAGGCAAGGCTCCCCTTTGCTGGGAGTCACTAAATGCTGAGCTATCAAACATGAAATGCATAGAAAAGTACAGGAAAGAGAAAAAAGTGACTTCACAAAAAATACACCCAGTAGTTGAGATCCATAAGATCTGTGTTTTAATAACACAACCCATTGATCCTCATAACAAGAATTCAAAAAGTGAAATTACAGTACACAAATGAAAATATAAACTACCCTACCCCAACTATACAATGTACATTAGGAATGCAAGCTCTGTAACAATATAAAAATGCTTTTACACACAGGAGTTGCAAAAAGCCATTCTGTAATTCCAAGGATTTGTAGAAAAAAGAAAGAGTCATCTTCCATGATTCAGCTTGAGTTACTGGCAACCTGTTGGGGAAAAATAAGAAGAAAGGAGATCACTGAGAATGAAGAGAATCATGCTCATCAGAAATTTTCATTTGTGGGGCTCAGGCCAAGGGAAATGACACTGAGGGCAATGAAGTCCACAATAATTTGGTTTTTTGTTAAAGGATCACAAAAAACAGGTACTTTCACAAGCCAGAATAGCTCTGCTCCAAACACACAGGCCTTCTGTACAGGCTGCACAGAATGCCAGACAGGACTTCACAATCTTAAGCCCAGTAGAGGCTGAGACATGTCTTTGCCACTTTTTTTTTAAAAAAAACAAGTTAATCTAATATGATAAATGCAGTACTTTATTTGCCAGTTGCCTTCCCTGGATTACAAAAGCTCTACACAAACTGAAGTCTCAGTGCTCACACATTTTAATAATACATCATCATCTCCTTGTTTATGGTGTGACAGTTCTGCACCTCCATTGCCCCATCTCCTGAAATGCCTTCAGCAAATTTAAATGCTGAGTGTTGTGCTGCCTCATCCCATGAATTCATCTGCATGGTTTCAGACTAGATTTTGGGCTGCTGCTTAACAAGAGGATGAAGCATCTACTTCTCCACTGTTTCTGTGTAACAGAGGGGCAGGTTAACAATTAAGGGATTCCATAATAACAGCATATAATATCACACTGTCCTTTCAGTAAGAAATGCCTTTCCCCAGGGAGTGTTGCCCTAGGACACATCTTGCCTCACTCCTCAGTGCTCTCCTGCACTGGCAGCCCTGTGGGAGTCACTATTTCCTGCGAGCTCCCAAATTACACACAGGAGGAATTTACAGCTCATGGAAAACTCCTCCTTTGCAGCCCCTGTGACTCCAATGCCTGACCACCCTTTCCAGGAAGAAATTCCTCCTGATGTCCAACCTGAAGCTCCTCTGGCCGTTCCCTCTCACCCTGTCCCTTGTTCCCTGGGAGCAGAGCCTGATCCTCATCAGGCTCCACCTCCTGTCAGGGATTTGGAAAGAGCCAGAAGTTCCCTCCTGAGCTTCCTTTTCTCCAGAATGAGCCTCCCCAGCTCCACCTCCCTTTCTGGACACTCTCTCTCCACACACAGCCCAATCCTCTCCCCCCAACTGTGCACAAATCCGACACCACCTCCCAGCCCAAAGGAACACATCAGGACTCCCCAGCAGCCCCAGGCTTTGTTCCAAGGCCAGCCAGGGACTGTCTCACTTTAGCTCTTGTTGGGAGCAGGGCTCTTGTTCTCGGCCTCCAGCTCCTCCACTCCTGCCTGTGTCATGAGGTCTGCGATGTTCTTCTCCAGGTCATCGATGCGACAGCTCATGTCATCGAGTTCCAGGGTCAAGGAACACTCCAGCCCTGCCTGGGGTGGCTTGGCTTCCCTCCCACACCCTTACACCCACCTTACAACCCCTCCCTGCAAACAGGCCTGGCCAAAAAGCAAAGGATATTTCTTCCAATGATTTGGTCAGACATGGTCTGAAACTTGTCCTGCATTTGCTGGAGCAATGTCTGCACCTGTGAGAACGGGGGAAAAAACAAAGGGTTGGCTTTGCTGGAGGATCCGATCTCGGGTACAGAGGTGACTGCAACGTTCTGTCCCTGCTGAGCCCAGCTGTGCTCCGGCTCCGCGGTGGAAGTGGAGACATCAGTAAAAATGGTTTGGAAATGTGTGTACACAGGGGGGAACCGGTCCCTGTCTGAGTCCAAGGAGGGTTCGGACAACACGGTGGGATTCCCGAGCTGTCGGGACCCGGCCTCCGCGATCCCGCTGGATCCCTTCTGCTGGATCCCGTGTTCCACAACCGCGACTAAACCCACAGCGGCCGCTCCTGCCTCCCGCGACCCCCCCGGTGCCACAGAATCCCGGGACAACTCGGCTCGGAAGCGGCACCACAGAGCCCCCACTGCCGCCCTCACCGCGGGCACGGCCCCCTCCCACACCCCCAGCCCCGCCCTTCCCGCTCCCGGGGCGCGGCATTCCCGAGGCCCCGCGGTTTTTCCCGGGATGTTCCCGAGGTTTTCCCGGGACGTCCCCGAGGCCTCACCACGGCCGTCAGGTCCTGGACGCTCTTGGGATCGGGGTCGGCCATGGCGGCTCCGCTCCGGCTGCGGCGCTTCCGGCCCCGCCGCCGCCCGCGAGAGCCGCCGCTCCCGGGGCATTGTGGGCAATGTAGTCCCTCCCCTCACGCCTCGGGGAACCGCAAATCCCGCACCCGCCGTCATCAAAACTTTTTGGTTTTGTTTTTATTAAATAAAATAATAATCATAAAGCGTTAGTGTTTAGTTTTTCTCGTCTTTTGGGCCGCCGGGTTGCTACTTCCCCCTGCCGGGATTACCCGTTGCCCAGTTGGGGCTGGTTCAGCGCAGCGCCTCGATTTTCCGTATTAGTTTTTTTCCTTTTCTCGAGAGTTCCGCCAGCTGTTTCTATGGCCCCGAAATTCTGCATGCCCTATGCCCACCATCGGTGGGGCATCCTTGTCCCCGAGCTTTGTGAGCCAAGGTGTGGGATCACTGGGGCCCGTCCAGCCCTAAATATTAACGAGCCCGTTCTACCCACAGCCAATTTGTCTTTCCAACACCTGCACAGCACCTAGAGCTTGGCAGCTGCTATTTCACAGATTATATCTCTCTTCTTGTTGATTAGACTGGAAAGCAGACAAAGGTCAGACATTGGAGAGCGCTCTTTCTTAAGAAAATTTCACGTATTCCACATTTTTCAATTCTGTGCCCCTCTGCAGGGTTGTGGGACGAGGACCACAGCCTTCCCTGAGCCCTGTGTGGGGAAGAAAGGCATTAAAACAGCTTTTTTTCCTCCCTGAACATTAAAGGCATTAAAACAGCTCTTTGCCCCCCAGAACATTAAGCCTATGTGAGAACAAAAGCTCCGTTGGTGCTCTCAGACAATGACTTTGTGAGCGAGGGGATCCCAGATGGGTTTGTACAGAATACACTGAAATGTGTTTTTATTGACCCTCTGCTGCCCAAGTTTTCTGTGGTGGTTTAATTTGGGAGAAAAGAGCAGCTCATTCCACCCAGAACACACTGCAGGGGATCCAGGGGGGCTCCCGGTGGGAAGGGCAGTGTTAGGGATCAGCTTCTGTTGCAAAGTCTGATTATTAAAGGGAATATGTGTCATTGTGGTATATATTGTGTCCTCAGTACCAGAAAGACAAGGACATTTTGGAGAGGGCCCAGCAGAGGTCACAAAAACAAATGAGGGGTCTGGAGACTGTGGGAATTGGGCCTGTTTAGTTTGGAGAAGACAAGATTAAGAGGAGGTCTTATGAATCCACACAAATATCTCCAAGGATGGTGTCAGAGGATGGTTCCACACTCTTTTCAGTGGTGCTCGGCAATAGGATGAGGAGTAATGGCCATAAACTCAAATACAAGAATTTTCACCTCAAAATGAGGCAGAGCACTGGAACAGCTGCCCAGGGCGTGCATGGAATCTCCTTCTCCAGAGACATTCCAAACCCTCTGGATGGGTTCCTCTGTCACCTGCTCCAGGTGACCCTGCCTTGCAAGAGGGACTGGATGATCTCCAGAGATGCCTTTCAATCCTGAATATTCTGTTATTCTGTGATGTTCCCTCCATGAAACAAATAGCCCAGTCGTGTGCATTGATTAAACCCATGCCAGCCCCAGATTAGTGACACAGTCTTTAAGACACCACAAAGCTCCACAGGAAGGATTTGGAGATGGGCACAGCATAGGCATTCCCTAAGCGTCAGTGTATATGTTTTTTTAGACCCAAACTACTCATTTGTAGATTTTGTTTGTGAAAAGAACCCATGTTTACACACCTTGGTTATCATGTACCCAGATAAGATCTGGAGTTAACAACAACATTGAATATGAATCTGTAAATGGAGAACGTTTAACAACCACACGGAATATGAACCTGTAAATGAGGAGTGTTTCCCACTTGCAGCAGGTGGTTCTCAAATGTCTCCTTTTCCCTGGAAGCCGACACGCTCTGCCTCATGCCACAGCCAGAAACAAACCTGAGCTGCAGGGCATTTGTATTATTAATGTGCCTTTTGGAGCACTGCAGGAGTAATAAAAAAACTACTTAGTACCAGTTTGGGGAAATTTTGCTGTCTTTTGAAAAGTAAATGTGGCTTCTGGTGCTGAGAAATTAATTCCCATTTGTTTGGTTAATGTATTTAGGAAAGGTGGTTGCTTTTGTTACTGCTATTTGGAGTTAGATAAGATGTTGTTGTGGAAAGACCTCTTGGCTAGACCCAGATCTGATCCCTTGTTGTTAATGAGACATTAATGAAGTGACCCCACCCCTCTGTGCCAGCCTGTGACCAAACGAGGCAGGTTTGGATAAGGTGCTTTATAGATTCAACTGGTGCCTCTTCCAGCTGAAACATCCCAATTCCATGTTCCATTTTAGAGTCTGGACAAGCCCTCGATGGTGTTGACATATCTTTTAAAACATGAATCCACTAAACGGTCCTTTTTATGCAGGAGTTGCACCTGACTGACAAAATGATTCCTCAGATCACTGCGGTTTTTACTAAGTGTCAAACGGCTTCTCACTTGTAATAACTATAATTTCTTTTTTCATCTCAGTATAAAATGTTTTTGTTATTTATTTGCTTTCTAGCAGGGCTTGGTTAACCGATGAATGAAAATTCACAGGGTTTTGTCTTCTTTTTAAGGCTGGACAGAAAGAAAATGCTATGCAAGGAGGACTGGTTGGATTAATGATCCTTCCACACTCGTGTTCAGAGATTGCTGAAATTAATGGAGCTGTAGAAGGCTGAATTCTCCTGCTGGATTTTACTGACAAAGTCTTAATTTAAAGTCTACAGGGAATGAGGACCTTTACAATTTACTAAGACTCTGTTGTTTCTTTAAAACAAAGATAAATTTTAAACCATTTAATGAAACTCCTTTAAATTCAGGGATATGAAGCTCCTATGCAGAACGGTTGGACCTCCTCCAGCAGTAAGTTTGGTCAGGCTTTGGACAAAAGCAGCACATTTTCACTTTTCCAGAGAACTCAAAATGACCTTTGTCTTTGTGGAACCGTTTTTTTTGAAGGATTTCTGGTACTGATGTCTGTAGGTCTGATCCAACTCCTGTTTCCTTTGCTGAAGTAGGATTAGAGCTCAACAACTTGAAAAAAGAAAAAAAAAAGACTATTAATTTAAGGGCTTGTTTTCTGTGCCAGTTAATGCCCAAATCAGTTTAAGTAGTTAATGCTGTAGAATTGATTCTACATTTGTTGCCAGGCCTTCTTTCCAGTAAGCAACCCAGGAACTGGGAGGCATTTGGTGAAACCTAAGTTTAAAAAGGTAGAACATAATTTCCCAAAGGTAAGTTTTGCAAAGACAATTGTTTTTGCACAGACCCTGTTCCTACCAGACCCACCCTCGTTGATTCTGAAATGGCCTCAGAGATCTGTGGTCCAGTATTTCCCTCTTTTTTAATAGCAGCTCATCCAGAGGACCTGGTCCCTGGTGGAATTCCAGTGCATTAGCTCAGTAATAACAGTTGGGAAAGATGATATTATTATATCTGTGTATTCTATGAGGCAATAAATAGCAACTATACTGTAATTGCTTTGACTATCAGGTCTTATTTGTGCTCCCTGATGACTTTTAGATAATTGTGGTTGTTTTCATACAGAGATTGTTCTCTCAGACTGTTACAACTCTCCTGCTCCCTCATTTGAAATTTCTGAGTTTATGGATCTTAAGGCACTCAGTGCATAAAATCACTGCTTTTTTTATTTTTTTTTTATTCAAGCCAGAGACTTACATTGAAATCTTGAGAATTAAATTTTAATATCTCAGTTACCACCTGAGTTGCTCATGGCAAAAATTCTTGGGAAAATAGAAAGGTATGACAGAATTTATTTATTACTTCTAAAGGAATGACACCCTTTAGAGGCTGTTAAATATACATGAGGCCAGAACATATTAAACAAATATCTGTGCTTAGAAAACTACTGTCAAGAGAAAAGTAAATGTTCAGTATCGTGATTTGTGGATCTCTAACTGGATAAAACACAAATTATGGAAAGAGCAAACCCAGGTCAGGAATAAATGTGCAAGTGATTTGCATTAAAACCTTTGCATTGCAGTAGTTTTATAAAGCTATGTGAATGTTGGTTGTTTATATGTGAGGACATTTAAAATTGAGCATGAGAAAGGACTGCAAGAGGGGAGAGGTAAGGAAAGGGGTTCTCAAAAGAGATTTGACTTAAAACCTTCCAATTCTAGCTCTGCCTTGATAAAATTTTCATGGAGACCACTGAATCCAGGATCTCATTATTTCTGATGGGCATCTGCACAGAACAAGGCTGTGGAACTGTTTCAGCTGAGTGCCAAAGGACCAAGAGGAATTCCTGTTGAAAAGGGAAATCTTCTTTAGAGTGAGCTTTGGCTGAGCTGCTCTCTGTGCCAAGGCTTCTGCAGCTGAGGCAGAATGAGGAGAAAAGAAAGGCCCATGCCCTGCTGACAAAAAGTTTTGGTGCCTCAATCTCCTTTGGACATTCCTAAAGAAACCGGTCTCTCTGATACCCTCTCCTTCACTCCAGTTTCAGGACCATCCCTGATCTGTTGTCCCTTAGCACCAAATACCAGCTGATTTTTCTGTGCAGAAACTCCAGAGGAAGGGATTGAACCCTGTGGATACCCAGTGCCTCCCAGGTAGGATGTTATGCAGAGATATGAATCTTTCACTGTAACTGTGGGAGTGTGAGCCATGCACCAGAGTGAAATACTTCTTTCTCACATACACTGACGTTTATAGCCTACAGTGCCTCAAGACCTTAATTTTTAGAAACCTGAAGTCCATTTTCTCCCTCAATTTCAAGCATTCCAGAGGGCATCTCATTAAGGTTCCCAAAAAGAACAACCATGCCACAGATATGAGGGATAATTTTATTGTGCTAATTAAATGCATGTGATTGCATTTTTCAATCAAGTAATTTGTAGCAATATTAGATGAAATTTTCTGTGGCAAAAGATTTGCAGTGCAGAGAGAAGCTCTTCATGGAAATTCTGGTTTTTTCCTCCAGGTAAAGACACCGATAGAATATTTTGCTGGATCTGGCTGTGGTGCAAGTGGTTGTTCCTGATCCTTTTTGGTATAATTCACTCTCTCTGGGCATTGTCTCTGCAACCTGGGAGTTGCAAGGTTCCAATGAGATGAAACTTGTGACTTCTTCTCAAATTCTGGAAATTCCTGATGATGCACCTGCAGAGAAGAGACACATCAAGCTGTTTGGTAGATGGTACTGCAGGGAGAACTGGCTTTCAACCACAGATATATTTATATATTGAGATATTTCAGTGCTTTAGCTGCCAACTTTGAGTTGATACCAGTGTTGCTGCAGAGCTCTGAGGGTGGAGGTCAAACTCACACCTGACCCAATTCACAGAAAACCTGCTGGTTTTGAAGGTGCAGCCAAACTATTTGGAATTTGAGCATGCAGGTTTACTGCTCCTGCTCCTAAATTAAGCAAAGGAGGGGCAGCAAGGGCTAAATAATGTGTGTAGTTTTTCTGAGCTAGAGGAACTGAAACTGCACTTGGGCAGCAGGCTGGTTTACTTACAGCTTTAAATTGAAATTATAACAAATTGAACAACTGAGTGCTGGTTTTGCAGCCCTTGCATTTCCAGTCTAATCAATCAAAGCCAAGGAATGACTTGAAGGTTCACAAGGGTACAGTACAATGAAGTTAATTTATGGTTTAACTCATAGATAGATAAGCCTGTCTTCACAGTTTTAACTTGTTAATTAGCCTTTCTACTTCTTTGCAAAAAAAAAATGGGCAGTGAAAGCCTGATCCTTCATGTTGCTGATTATCCAGAGCTGTCCTGTGGAATTCCAGGTGCTGAGCACCTCAGGACATGACAGGATTGAACCACATTTGATCTGCAGGGCTAGGCCACTGTCACACAAAAGGTGACAAAAACACAGCCTGCAAAAGTCCTTGGGGAAGACACTGAAGGTTATAGAGTGTGTCAGCCATTAATTACATGTTGGCCAGTTTTTGGTTTAAATACTAAAAGTGCTCTCAGATATGTTTAGGCTACAAATAAGGCGATAATATAAAAATAAATTTAAAACAAGCTTGTAACAGCAACCTCAGTAAAGGGCATGAATTATGTCAATTCACTCTTGTGCAAAAGTCTTGTGTAGGGAGTGGGAAGAGAAAGGCTTTGGAGCTACAGACAGCAGTGGGGAGAGGGGGGAATTTCTATCCACTGATTGGTGAGGCTTGAGAGCTGCAAACTGTATCCAAACAAGGACTATAACTAAGTCACTGTAAGATTACTTCATCTTAACTGATTATTTCACCTTTTTTCTCCCTGAAAAATTATTACTATTGTTAATTTTAAGGATTTTCAGAGAGACATCAATACTATTACTCTCCTGTCTTTTAACTCCATTCATTAGTCATTCCATTTAAAGAGTTCTCTGCTCAAAGGATTATACATTTGCTTGAATTACAGCTGTTGTCTCTGTTTAATATACCTCCATGTACAACTTGTTTGCTGAAGTCTCCATTTCTTTCCGCAGAGATAAAATAATGATTTATTTCCCATTTTTATTTTTTATACCAAATAATGGAATGCTCCTATATTTTATGGCCTGCCTTCTTGTGGATGAGCAGTTTAGGTATGTCTTTCCTTTTGAATGATAACAATCTACCCAGAATTAGGTGAAAATATAAAGGATATTTCCTTAAATATTTCTTACAGAATTGATTGGCATTTCTACTTCTTTGAGTAGACAAAGCCTGATGATTTTATTATAAATACTTCATGTGTGGAGGAGAATAGGTAATTATTCTGTGTCTGCTCCACTAAGATGTTTTTTTCTCTCTGTTATTGAGTTAAAAGAAGTTTGACAAATCAATCACAAATTTCCAACTAGGTATCTTAGACTGAAATTAAGGACATCTGAGATTTTTCCTCATTGACGTTTGAAATGTTTCATACCAATTTTATAAACCCAGGAGAAAAGCATCATTTGTAAATGATGGGAAAAAAAATGAACAACTGTGAAATGCAATGAGGAAGCCCGGCCAGAAAAGGGGGCAATTACATGGGTGTGCAGCCACTCTGGATAATGAGCAGTTCCAAAGGCTCTGCAGAATGTGTAACTCTGTGACACTGCAGCAGTGATGGACAATTCCTGCTCTGGATGAATCTAGTGTTAAATTCCTGTGATCACGATTAGATCTGTGCTGAGCTTTTGCAAAATCCACCCACTGAGGGATGAATAAACCCAGCATTTGTTTGTTCAGTATCTTGATAGGAAAGAAAAGGGTTTCTAAGTGCAGCATCCAGGCTGATGTAGAAGTTCATCTTCTCAAATTACTCACTAGAATGACTTCTTCAAACTTGCTCCAGTCAGCACATGAAAATCTGCCTCATCTGTTTGGATAGACTGTGATATTCCCGTTTGCAGCACAAATATATCTGCCCTTGTCTAGACTTCTTTAAATCTTAGCAACCTTAAAAGTGATGCCTGTAGTCTTCCATGTGCTTAAAGAGTTTTTGATGGTGGACAACACAAAATAACTCCTCCATGTTCATCATCCTTTTCCTGCTGTTGAGCCACGTTGTTAGGGATTCAGCATGATGCATAAGCAATAAATACTATTCTGTGCCTCGGATCTAGACAGCTGCTTCCCCAGATTTTGTGCAGAACTGCTTTACAACCTGTTTGCTTGGCACTGAGCAGTTCCCTGCTGAATTATTCACTTTATTCTGAGACCAGCAGGCTGGAGGCTTGTGACATGTCAAGTGAAATTCAATCACTAGATCCAATGTAAACAATCTCCCCAGACTTGTCTCTTTGAGGAACAGAGCTTTTGATAATGTGATCACCTCCTCCCAGTCTGTCCTGGCACTCCCAGGGGAGGCATTAACAGAGTGAAGGCAAGATCTTCTTCCTTTAGTGCACTTCCTACCCCGAGACCAGCTTGGATTGGGTTGGAGTAAGAATGAGTAGGAATCAGAAAAGATTTAGGTGTCCTCAAGTGGCAGCTGTGGCATGGAAGTCACACATGTATCATTTGTTCTACCACGCAGTAAAACCTGATAGCACAAGGGAGATTGGATTTTTTTTCTTCTAATACTGGGGAAGATCCATCATTTGTTTTAGTCTCTTCTCATTCTCAGGAAAAATTTGAAGTGTCTCCAGTGGAAAAAAATACAGAAAAATGTTATCACAGACAAACTAGAAGTGCCACGAGTGAAAAATCAGTACTTCTTCAAGCACATCACAACTGGTGATATGAAATGCTTCAAGGAAAAAAATCTGCTTTAATGGTAGACTATATGTCATTTCAGTTTAACATTCCTAGATTGTCTCTTTTTTGAGTCTCTTTACTTTATCTGCAGGAAGAATGAAAACCTCCCCATTTTCCCAAGCCTGACTATGGCAATCCACATACCAGGAAGGAGAGTGGAGGAGGGTTTGTGGAAAGATCCCAGCTGGAAGATCTGTTCCTGTTACAGGAGCTGCTTTGAGAGCAGGAGCTGGATGCACCAAAGGGTGCATCCTGTGTTGCCACACAAGACCCAGACAGAACCCCGGGTACCAGACACAGCTCATGCATCATTTCGTGGGTTCTTTTCTAAGGTGGCTCCCAGAACTGCTGTAAAATACCTTTCTCACTCCTACTTATAAGTCCCACACACAGACATTTAAAGAGCCTGGGACATTTCTTGCTACGACACCTCATTATTTAGTTTCAGTTCTAGTTTCAGGCTCTGTCAGCACTGTCCTGTCTCTACCCATCATTCAGCAGTCTCCTCCTGTGAATTTAACAGCAGATCAGTCCTAACACTGACCTTATGTTTTTGCTAAGATAAATAGGACTCTCAGTGCAGGGAAATCAGTTAATGCATGGCTGTGAAAAAATTTCCACTGATGCAAATTTCTTCTGTTTCTATGTAAGCATTTCCTACAAGAAGCTGAGTCTCAGCTCCTCACGCTGGACTCTGTGTGTCATATCCATGACACAGTCCTTGGAATATGCTGTAGGGCTGTTCCCTTGGCAGTTATGATGAAGAACGGGTTTTATCACCCTGATCTCTTTTCTCCTTATATCAATAACACGAGTGGCTAATACTGAAAAGAGTTGGTTCTTTCTTTAAGTTCTTACAAACTGTAAAAGGTGTTTAGAACATGTGCTAAATGAGAGTTACACTTGTGTGTATGTGAGAGAACATACCTGTTCCTGGGTTTTAAAACACTGCCTGTTTTCAGAGTGCATTGACAGTACAGGATTATTTTCAGCTTTTGGATGCCATATATGTCCATGCATTTCCTTTGATATTCAAGAGTGAGTGCTTATCTATGCAGTAAAATACATAACAATATGCAATATCAAGCTAGAAAAGTGTATGCAGGACTCCTGCTAGAACCTCCTTGCATGAATATATTATCTAGCTCTGTGCTAAAAGGTGAAGCCTGTGCCAAGCAGGAAATGGAAAAGATCACAGTCATAGCCCATTGGGATAAAACAACCAGCAAGTTTAAGAAGAAATTAAATGAAACTATAACACTAATTGCATGGCAGTAAAATTTAACTCGTATTATTCTGGTTGCATAGTCTTAGAAATGCTTTTCCTGTATCTTAAGCTATAGAACAAATCCATTAGAAGCATAACCTGAAAGGGACATTGAGGTCATCTCTCATTTCCTTACCTAAGGCTCCCTGGGCTGAAAGATTTCAAGCACTGCATTGTTTCACAGATTGTATGTGCATGCAGGACTGCCAAGGGAATAGTTAATGTTATATACTATAAGTTTCCTGCTTTCAGATGTCAAAACACACAACTTGAGCAGGGTCATATAGATGGAAACTGAGAGGAGTCACATTTTGAAAATAAATTGGAATTGGAAAACAATCCTCGAAACAATGTGAGAAATACTTGTGAATCAGCGCTTGTCAATGTGTTATTTGTGCACATTGTGATTTCATTATTCAGCCAACCATGAGTAAAACTCCATCTAAAGCTGCTGGTTATTTCCCTGCCCTTTCCATAATCATGTTGAAATGAATCTCAGGAAGAGTTAATGTCCTGTGCTGCTGCTTTAGTTATCACTTCACTTCAGATCTGCACCAGCAGCATCTGGGGAACACAACCAGGAGCAGAGTCAGAGCACCTGTAATTAATACTGCAAATGACTAAAGTGACCTTGCTAGAAAAAATGGGGGGAAAGTTCTCTTGCTAATTAATTTTCTCAAATGCTTTTCTAACTCTGTGGAGATAACCAGCCAAAGAACAGCAGGCACCAAAGAGATGCACTCAGGGTGTTAAATGGGGGGTGAGGTACTCTTAGCAATGCCATTGCATTTTTACATGTATCAATTTGAGGATTACCACACTGGACAACACTGACTGGTATCCCAGCTTTTCCATACTGCACTCATGGAGCCTCCTTGGCTCATTGGGAATGAGTGAGATCTTGGGCCCTGCCTGTCACTGGGGCAGAACTGAGGCAGGAGGTGCCTAGGTGGATCCTAAAACTGGTTCCTGCTTACAGCAGAGTCCCTGACTTGACAGAGAGTTGGAGTGCTTTGTCAAACTGTCTGGCTGCATCAGTAATTGTTTGTCACAAAGTCATATCAGAGAGCTTAAAGATCCCAATACACTTGTTAATTTGATGCTTTGAATAGTTCAGGAGAGTTCAGTTGTGCTGTGGTAACACAAAAGCAATTTTACACCCTACCTGCAGCACACCAAACAAGGGTAAATCCATCAGGGTGTCGCCACCACTATTGATGTTGTCTGCGAAGGAGTTTGACTGGAAAGATGAAAGAGGAAATTAAGCATAACAGAGTGATAATGGAATGATCAATGCTGCTTGCTGCAGACTTTGTGTGTGCGTTGAAAAGGAAGATATTTTGCCAATGTAAGCACAGATGTGTTAGGGAGGTGATAAGTCTTATCTGAAATACAAAGCTAAGTGGAAGTCATTAATGTGTTGGAGTTAACACTGGGGCTTTACTAGCAAAGCAAGAAAAAATAAAAGAAGGATTAGACAAGACCCTCTTTCAAGAAAGCATAGATAGTTCTAGTGCTTGTCATTAAATTCTCTTTTCTCAGTATTTGAATCATGGTTCTGTTTTCTCTCATAAACATTGAGTGTGAAGAAGGAATTTGGAGAGAAGTCCTTTTCCACTACACTTGAGTAGCCCGGGCTGTGAACCAGAAACCTGCTGTCATAAAAACTCTTTCTTGTTATTAAAAGTCTGCTTTCCATGGGATTAAATTCATCAGTTTAGGACAAAGATTTTCTTTCCAATGGGATACTCTGTACAAGGACCCTTCATCAATAGCAGAATTTATGCTGAGAATCACAGGCCTCAGATTGATCCAGCATGAAGCCTTTTGGTCACCAGAGTGTTCCTGATCTGGGCAGGAATTTTTGCCTCCCCTTGGGAATCCTCCATAGTCAGGAGGATTGGTCTGTGGCAGGCACGTTTGCAAAATTCTGTTTGTATAAAGCCATTTTGAATTTTTTATTATGTTAATAGTTCCCAGAAGGGAAAACAAGACTTCTGAATGTCTGATTGCTTGTAGGATGTAACATTTATTATTTATTCTACATGCTCTTGTTGATTGTTTGCTAAAGAGACATCCTCGTCCTCGTGGCTTCCAGTGCTTTTGTAGAACATGATGTTCTCAGGAAGTCTTCTGGAATCATTAGGGATCTCCATCTAATTCCTATCTCTCCATACATTTCAGAGTTTCAGTGTCCCCCAGCTATGTTTGATTCAGCATTTTGACTTGTTGCAAATCCTAAGGGAGGGATTTCTGCTCTGTGGCCTTTTTTCCACAGCCAATGAGGTCCTTATTGACAACGGCTGATCCACTCTCTGAAATGTTCTTAGCTACTTTCCTCAGTAATATCAGATTTTGAACCAGATAATGGGATAGCCTCATACCAATCATATGATTTAAAATATCTTGTGGGGTCAAAATTTCATTATTTTAATCTTCCATTGACCATTATATGAACTCTTGCAATTCACTGTGGCTTTTCTACAAAATTAAATTGCTTAGCAGTGGCTTGTATCAAATCTTTTTATAATACCCTTGAAGAGTCGATAGCTTTCTAAGACAAGATTTTCTTCTAAAATTCCTTTTAACAGAGTAAACTTTTTTTTTTGGCATTACTGGCCACTCAAATGCAGTCTTCATTTAATGTTAAGCTGAGGTTTAACCCGTTCACATGTCAGTTGTTTTTAAATCTTGGCTTTAAACCTGTGTTTAAATCAGTCTGACTACCAGAGCAATTCTGTTTATGGTTGAGGTGATGGCAATCTCAACATCTTGGTCAGTGCATTGGTCAAAACAGGAAGTTTTGAAGCAAAGAGGAGAGTACTGAATTGATATTTGGGGAATCATCTGGAGGCCAGTCATCAGTTTCAGAGATCATTAGAGTTTTAAAAGCCTACAGGGAGAGGCACTGAGAGAGAAACTCAGCCTTGAGCAAGGGCTTCTCATGATACTCTGCCGCCAAGGCCCTTCTTAGGTTCTGTTTTCAGCCCAATATGAATAAATTTCAGTCTCCCAGTACATGACTGCCTAGTTCTTTGTAATTCATTGCATTCAAAATTAGTGTTGTTGAGGATTTTCTTCTTCTTCCTTTACTTTTGTGAGAGGTTATTTACAAGCATGTATGTTTTCAAACTGGATGCCACCTAAGCCAAAACTCTGAACTGTTTTCACCAGAAATCTGGATTTGGTCAAGCACTTTATTCCACATCTGCTTTTAGATATTTCTATAACAAGGTCTTAGACTTGAGCTTTAGAGAATTGAGTACATTTGAGCCCTGTTTGAGAGATCATGCTAAACTTTTTGCTAAACTTTTGCCTTCACTTCAGGACATTTCAATTGAGGCAGTGCCAGCGTGATCTTGATCTTGCCCCACTAGTCAAAGCCTTCTGAGAAGTTCTAAATGCAGCTAAAAATGAGACTCCCTGCAGCAGAGACAGGAGTTCACATTCTCTGTCACAAAGATCAGGGCAGTGTGCCCCTGCCTTGCATCCAAAGAGAGATTCAATCTCTTTGGCTTTTTAAAGATGTGGGCTAATTTTTACCACACTTTCCCCTCTTGAAGCATCAATAGTAGGTAATAAAAATCTCCCAGAGCTGGTCTAACAATCTATGTCTTAGAAATTAGCAAGAAATAAAGTACAGCAGAAATCACATGAGGTAGATGATCTGCTATAACTGAGCCGAGTCCTTGAAGAATTAGTCTGCTGATTATAGGAATTGTCTTTTTAAATCAGGCTATTTGAAATGAACTCTCTTTTCCATGCCTAGTTTACTGCAGTCCATTGTCCTGAATTTATGGCTCAGGCTGCACTCTGGTGTTTAAATCAGCATTTCCCAGAGTGTCTCCTGATGAGTTTAGTGTAATTTGAGAACTCTTTCATTCTTGAATGCTAAAAATGCAATGAGGTTAGGAAGCAGATTAGTTAATATGAGTTTTTCCACTGGTAAAAAAGATATTGGTAGATAATTCAGAATTTCTCAAAGAAAATAATTTAAAAGACTGAAAGGCTGAAAGCAATCAATCCTGGGAGTCTAGCTGCTGTCCAGAGCAAGCACAGACTCCAGCTTCTTCAAGTGGCCTTTGCTTTCTGGGAATATGCCACATGTAACATGAGTGTCTCCCAGAACAAGTGTTGCTCAATAAAAATGTTTTAGAGAGAAAAAATACAGTGAGAGCTTAACACATTCTGCCCTCTGCAGCTCCCCCAGGCAAACAGGCAGCACAGCCAGTACCCTTCAAAGAGCCAGAGAGAGGTGGGATTTAGGTCTTCCAGATCTTTGCCTTTTATACTCTCATAATAGATATCATTAGGGATCCACTGAAATATTCCATTTATCACAGTAAATTTTTGGTGACTGGTGACATTAAGTGCTGTCATGGGTCTGGGTCATGATTGCTGCCAGGCTGAGTGAGGATGCATTAACTCAGAGAGCTGGATTATTATCTGTCAAGGCTGGGGAATAAAGCCCAGATTTTCCAGCAATTGGATGGGTAGCAAAGTGTCCAAGAAAGAGTCTGCCTCTTGAATCTGAGGATGAATTCAGGATCAAGTCTTCATGCTCTTCTTGGGTAAATCAAAAGTGTTTGAGCTCGTTCAGCCATTCCAAATTGGACTTTTTTGCTTCTGCAACTGACTGAGGCCAACTCCTATTTGTGCAGTGAAGGAGAGATATCCCCTATGTGCCGAAGAAAAGGAAGAAACAGGCACCTTTGGACTTAGACAGTGATGAGGTTACAAAGAAATTACACTCCCCACCCCAAACCTACAGAATTATCACATGCCATGAAGTGTTTTTCCTTTCTGTCTCACTGTTTTTGTCCAACCTGTCATGACTCTCTTGCTCTGGAGTTTGAGTGAAACTCAGCCTTTGACTACCATCCTCTCCAGGGAGGTTTCTAGCTTGACAGCCAAAAATCAGGTAGCTTACAACATAAATTCCCTGTCTTGAGTTCCAAACACTGACTTTACAAATTGCAATTTCATTATGTAAAATGAAGCAATTTATAACCATTGACAGTAGATAAAAAGCTCCAGTGCACACTCTTGGGCTGGGTGTATGTGATAGCTTGAAACCAGCTGCCTTCCAAAGGAACAAGTGCTTGTCCTGCTGCATGATCCCCGTGTCTGGTAGCACCAGCCTGCTCATCCTCCAGAGTGAAGAAGGTGAGGCTTAAATTCTGAGTTTAGTCATTTTTATCTGGAATTAAATGCACAAATAGAAGTTCATTTCTTTGTCTTACTTGGGCTCCTCTTATTATAAGACTGCTTATCAGAAATAATAAATTCATGCACTTTTTTTTCTTCTGAAACATTGGCAAGGTATAATTATATTATGATTTATTTTACAACATCAGGACTAGAATGTGAAATATTTACTCAGGCAAAATTAGAAACCAAGGAGAGTAATCAATCATTCACAACTAGAGAACTGTAATTCTTTCTGTGTCCATTTAGTAGACTGAGTATAGAATAAGCATTTTTTGAGATCTCTGACAGATACAAACTAAAAAATTCAGTTTTCTTGATTTCTAATGCCTATTTAGTCCAAGCCTGATGGATGCTCTCAACCTCTTTCTACAACTTTGGATGTAAGCAGAAAAACTTCCCATGAAGAATTTAATTACTAATGAGGCACTTTATTGTATGTGGAAAAAAAAAAAGTAGATAATAAACAACAATTCTTTCAGGGTAAAAAACTGCCCACCAAGGAACTATTAAAGTATGGGGAAACAAGCTGATTTAAGGGCAATAAATATGTCTCTGAAAGAATTAACCCTATTTACCTAAATCTTCAGGTAAATCAGTATGTAGAAAATTAATTCTCATGTCTAGTTTATGTTCAGTACAAAGACCATAAAAATTCTCTGGATTCTGCTTCTTTTAATTTCCAGTCAGGAAGACTAAGAATTGCCACCATAACTCTTAACTCTTGATGTGTGTTTTGTTAACAAATCTCTTTGTTACATCACTCCAGAAGTCTTGACATTAACAGTCAATTTTTCAGCTTCTGTATTCAAGCGAATGGTGAACCCAGAACAATAAAATTCAATGGACTTGGCGTTGACCAAAATGATTATTCAATGAAAATTCAAGTAACTGAGCAGGCAGGTAACAATACCTGAATCCCAGAGTGAGGTCAGCTGCTGAGATGCAAGTTATTCCTGTTCAATAATTTTGATAAGTTCTTGGGGTTCATTTTGTGGCCTGTCAAAAATGAGACAGGATTCTGTCATAGTTCTTGTCCCTTAAAAATGAGCTGCACAGAGCAGTCTCATATGGTTCATTTCAGAAACAATTTGCTGAATCTTTTAAAGTTGGTTTTGTTTTATTTCAGTGGAGCTATGCTGGTTAATATCAGCTGAGGATATGATAACTATCCCCTTGGACAGCCACAAATCCCTGCAAATACAGTAGTTTGGGAATGGATACCTGTGAACATGAATAAAAACTGTGGAGTTTGAGAAGTGTTCTGTGTGGAAGGACTCTCAGCCTCCCCTACCAAATACATACAGGCCCAAGCACCCTGGAAATGGTGCTGTTCATACCTTGGATTTCAGAGTAGAAGGTGCACTGAAATTTTGCAAATTGTACAGATCTCCTACCCTCTGATTTTAGATCTGTTAGGGAAGTTATTTTCCAATGAAAATAAAACCCAATTCTGCCATTTTATTCAGGATATAGGAGCTGTTAATCTTCCAAAATGGCTGTTTGCAAACAGCAAGGTCTGATAAGTTCTTCCTCGCAGCTTTTCCCAGCTGCCTGCACAGAACTTGGGTATTGATGTGCTCATCCCTTACTCATCTACAGATGCTGCTCTGGCAAGTGTCACTGCCACGCTGGCCATCAAAAATGTCACTCAAGAGAAGCATTTTCCAGATTTCCCTGCCAGCATGAGCTATGTCATCTCCCTGGGGTTCAAATGTATTCTGTCCTTGCCTCTCTTTCCCTAAGAAATTCATTAGGGAGCCATAGAAGAGGTGATAATTAGCTGTGAGTGACTTGCAGCAGATGTTAAATATTGTAACACTGCTAACAGATTTTTGGTGTGAGATCTGTAATTCTAGAAACCTTCTTCATTATCAGGGAATGGTTACTCTCATTTCAAGTGACTGGATAGAGGAACTTAGGAACCCAGAACAAATTAGCAAGTGAATATATGAGCTGATTAATCAAAATTCCATAGCAGGAATAGCCTGAGGTGAAAGCTGGCTCACATTCTCACTTGTTTATGAAATTATGCTTCAACATGGACCTCACTGAGACTACAACTCAAAAAGGCTTCCCCTGGGCTCACTGAACATTGATTTGTTTTCTGTTTCTCACGAGGCAACACTAAATCAGGTACCACAAGTGGGATACACAGCAGATGAAGAGCAAAGCAAAATGGAGATAAAAGGAACAAGGACTTTTAAGCTTGTTGTAATTTGCCTAATCCTGTTGAGAGGAATAGTTCATGTACTTTATTTCTGATAAGTAGTCTTAACATTTTTCTCCTGCAGATTACCACCCTGTGTGGCTTGTCAGTCTCTGCTGAGTTCCAGTCTCAAGGGATAGACAGTTGTGTCCTGCCAGACTGACTAGGAATATTAAAATTAATCTCTCCAGGGAGTCAGAGGTGGTTCTTACATTTTCCTCCCTGGTCCAGCTGAAGGGGATGTGCTGTGCAGGCCTAAGACCCCTGTCCTGCTGCTTCCATTTCTTAGCAGGTCACTGCACCCATGTCAGAGCTTCCTTGAGGCAAAAAACCACCCACTACCAGCTGCTGGGTCCAGACATTGCCATGGGAAAGGTCTGACCCGGAGCAGCCGAGCAAGAACTTCCCTGGTGACCTTCCCTCCTGTCAGTCATTCCCAGTGAGGTGCCTCTGATCCCAAGGAGGGGCTTGAACTGATGCATCCTGGTTTAAATAACTAATTTTAGCAACTGCATCTGTTTAATTGGGACTCTCAGCAGAACACGACTGCAGAGGCAGCCTGGGGGAAAGCAGGAGATCACTCAGGTATGAATTGCAAATGTTTTAAAGCTTCCCCCTCTCCTGGACAAGTCCTCCCAGGAGCAGCAATACTTGGGCTGCTGCTATTCCTGGCCAATCTCCTGCCCTTGGATAGGAAGTTTCTTCCTATGCAGGAGAATATTTAATGGAAGTTTACAAGAGATTTACCTAATATGTGGCATTTCTTTGTCCTACAGCAGGATACATTTCTCAGAGCTACTGAGTATATTTGTACATTTCAAAAGCTTTTTTAGAACATTTTCAGAATTTTCTGCATGACTTGAGTGCTCAACTCCTGGATTTTTTTGTTGATAGCTGTCAAAGGTGCCTTTGTTAACTAAAACAAAAAAAAAATGAACAGGCGCTTCCTGATCCCTACTGTTCTGTACAGAGAGTTTTTTGAAAGTGTATTATTTTGGGAGAGCTAGATGTGAAAATATTGCTGTTGAAAAAAGTCACCTTACCAAGACAGCAAAAAGAAGCAGCTTTTGAGAACCTGGGAATTCTTTTTCCTGAAAAAGAAACAAAGCCTTTTGTCCTACTTTTCCAGAGATTAGCTTTTGTTTAATCTTCCAATCTTCTGGCATCCTGAATCACTGATTACTCTAATAACAACATACTGGTTAATCCTGATGAAACATGTAATGATAATTCAGCCTAAGAAACAATTCCTGTTTTACTTTTAGCTGCCCAGCTAAAAGCTTTTGTTAAACTTTCTGCTTTTACAGGAAAAAAAATTAAATGTGGGAAGGGTTTCTCTCTCTCTTTTTTATTTTTCCCAGTGAATTCTCCCAGTTATTTCAGGGATCTTCATCATAGATGGCCAGTTCTTACTGGGTTTCATTTTATATTCTCTTAGAACAGACCAAAAGCCCAACCTTCCAGTTCATCAATAAACTAGAAAGAAAAGAAAACCTGTTAATTACAGATGGTGTTTATATCTAAAGTTCTGATCTCATTTCACATAAATCAATAACTTCAGTTGTCTTGGAAAAAAAACCCCAAACCAGCTGTTCTGTAAAGAAAAACATCTATAGATAGAAAATGTTTGCAAAATGTCAATATTTTCTGTTGCTACGAGGAAATGTTTTTGAAGAAGAGACAAAAATGTCCTATCAACAATTTCTCTTTAAGACATTTCAGCAGTTTTAAGCTGGTTCAAAAGATTTATACTCCCAACCACCACTTTTTTCTTTTTTTCTGCATTAAAGAAAGATCATCCTAAAACTGCAGGTTCCACAGGAGCAATCATACAATGTAGCAAAGAGATAACTTTAAAAGCTGCCAAATTAACAGCAAAATGTCTGTTCAGACCGAAAATCACACTTTAGGCCCCTCCTCAATGGCCCTGCTGTGCTCAGTTTGTGACACTGGAACAGCTGAGGGACTTTTGGGGGGGTTTTTTTGGCTTTTTTTTTTGGGGTGGGGCTGTAAGAGCAGAGGATTTGGGAGCTGGGTCAAGGTTTGTAACTCTAAGTCAGGTGTCAGCTTTGGTTTTCAGCTGGAATTTATGAAAATCTTGTGTGGAGTTCTCCCAAGATTTGAATCTTCACATGTTGTCAATAAAGTGATTATTGATTTTTGTTGTTGTTGTAGGGAAAACCTACTTATGAAATGGTGCTAATGAACACTCTGCTTCCCCTGTTTCCCTTGCTGTGAATTTCCTGCTGTCACTGAGGGAAATGCTCCATTTGTGCTGTTGGGTGAAGGCCACACAAACTGCAGCTTGACAGTCCTGCACAGACAGAATAGAGAAAATCAGTGAGACCAGGTCATGACAAGCTCTAGGATTGCAATTAAAACCATTTTTATTTTATTTTATTTATTTTATTTCGTGGCAATGAGAGAACTCTCCCACTTCGTCCATGTTCCAGCCCAGTTCCCTGTCCAGGGACTCACTTGCCTTCTCCACTTTGTCCACTGTGCTTCATTTTTCTCTTTTTAATTCGCCTCCTTCAGATCTTCCCACTGGCCCATCACAAGCATATCCTTCTGAGCTGTTTTAAAAATAGAGGGCTGAAAATAAGAGCATTAGATAAAAATGTGGGATCACTAAGACACGTAGAAAGTGTTCATAACAAATCACTATCCCTTTACCTTTTGCTTTGACTCTGGCCTCCTTTGAGCAGACATCCATTCTCTCTGCAGGTGCACCCACAGACAATAAGTGATGAGTAACCTTCAATTCAGTCACTTCACCAGCTCGTTGTGGAGCAAAAATCTATAGACCAGACTGGGTGATCAAAATCATGTTTGCTCTCGAATTATTAACTTGAATTATCTTGGTTTTGTGTTTATATTTTTTGTTCTTGTTCACTCATGTTTGATTTCAACAGAGACTTATCTGCAGAGAAAAGGCTGAGATCTAAAGATCAATTCATTTTGGTTCTTTCTTCCCACTCACCTTTTCAGGTTTCAGAAGGATAGGGTGTAATTTGTTTGCTTTTCTGTAAACTTGCACACATTGTATTTGCACTTGTAAATGACAAAAGACTTGCCTAATATTTAATACTTTTGCAATTTGGTCCACTTGCTCTCATACATTAAAACACAAAGAAGTAATTTGTTTCACCAGGAGCTCCCGGGAAGCTTTTGAGCTATTACTTGGAGCTTCCATTCTGGAAAGCTGCACATCAGTAACCAAGTCTATTTGGTGCTTTCAGCATGAATCCATTGGGAGGGAGGGCTGGTCCTGAGCTTCCTCTGCAACTGATGCCTCTGAACTGTGAAAGGAGCCAGTATAAAGTGTATGACAAAACCTGCTGCCTTTTTTTAATAAGGGCAAAAAATCCCAGAGTGTGCATAACACAGCATTCTTTTGCTGCACTGTGTCCTGGGAAACTTACTGTGTCATTTTTCCTCCCTAAGGACATCACCTTCCACATAAATACATGTCAGGATGAGTGCCAGCTTGAGCTTTTCCCATTCTCTTCTTACTTTGGTGTCTTGCAAGGAGACATAGAGCCCCAACAAGTGAAAAACAGCTCTGGTTAATTAATCAGGCTGGGGGTGAGGGTCGGCTGAGATCATCATAGTTTGTGAGGAACAGGAACAGTCTGGGCCTCCTGGGGAATTGTGACACCTGGGGCTGAGTGGTCAGTGCTGGCTGGCAGAAGGAAAAATATCTTCTTCTCTGTAGCAAATTCTGGATGAAATGAGGTGAGCTTTCTCGTTAATCTTGAAGTTGGAACTGGTTTCTCTTGCAGTATTTGTTGGTTGAGGCTTTTATGTATCTCTTCTGAGTGCTTTCAAGTTATCTCTGCTGTGAGAAGCTGAGGCGTTTAATTAACTTGGAGCTTGAATTTTCTGAATGTGGAGGACAAACGAGCCCGAAGTGCAGTGTGCTGAGAACTGCCCAATATCCTTGTCTTTCCAGCTGGCCACAACTTGTGTTCCTTCAAATCCTACTTGCAAATTTTGTCTCCAGCAGAAACCTTGGGCTGAATGATCTTGGGTAGTAGCTTGACTAAGGGTTGTATTCTGGGGTCAAGTCATGCTTTGGGCAATGAGGTGTTCTCCTGATTGTGTAAATCTACTTGAATTAAGCCCTTTATGTAGGGCTAAAGGCGCACACCAGAGGCAGTTGGTTCTGTGGGCTGCTTGTAATATCTTGAATAACCATACCTGGGTGTGAATACTTTTTTTTTTCCTTCCCTTAACACTCCTGCCCTCTGGACAAACCTGAATAAAACTTCATGTTAATTTGCAATCTTCTTGCCTTCGTGCTGAGCTACCCCAGACATTTTATTGGTAATTACACAGTTCTCAGGACCTCCTGTAAAATCTCGAGCCTAGAGAACGATGCCTATAGTTAGGAAAGAATACAATGGTCTGCTGAGCTTAGAAATGGGATCAAGGTTGTGTGGTTTCTGTTACTTTGTCATGCAAAATAGCTCAGAGATTTGTTCTCTCATTGATTCTGCTGGGGAGAGGCACAACGAGGTTCAGGTGAAAGGAGATTACAGAAGGGATAAGTGAAAATAAAAGCAAGACAAAGGTCTCTTGGTGGTTCTGGTGTAAATCTGAGTGTTTAGAATACAAAAGGATCGATTCAGTGCCTAGTAAGAAACTAGAAAAGCTCAAGTTGTATTTGTCACTATGGGCAGGAAAGCGCTTCGAGTCCCCTGGGAAGTGCTGTAGCAAGGAGCTCGACCTACAGGAGGAATCTGACAACCTTGGATGGAGTTGTACGAGGTGCTTGAGGACAGGGAGGGATGAGGAGCACCGAGGAGGAGGTGTGAGGTGCAGGTAGCACTGGATGACTCAGACAAGGTGTGAGGTTCAGGAGCTGTCAGAACCTCTGGAAGAGCTTCCAGGGGCAGAAAAGGATGCAATCCAAGGCATATACAAAGTGTTTTTGAGGTGGGGTCTTAACTATCAGAATGTTTAAGGACTGGAGACAGTCATGCTGAACTGCCTTTGTGCTAATCACTGTTAATTGTAAACTGACTGTTTTGACTTGGAAAGCAGCATGTCAGGGTAGGAGAAGAAGTAATGGCTTCAAAATGAAAGAGGGTTGCCCTAGATTTGACATAAGGAAGAAATTCTTCCCTGTGAGGGTTGGGAGGCCCTGGCACAGGGTGCCCAGAGAAGTTGCCCCATCCCTGGAAGAGTCCAAGACCAGGTTGGAGCAACCTGGGGTAGTGGAAGGTGTCCCTGCCCATGGCAGGGTAGGACTGGCTGAGCTCTAAGGTCCCTTCCAACCCAAACCATTCTGATTCACAGGCAGGGTGCTCATGGTCTACTATGGGGTGCCATAGACTGGAGACATCTTTATGAGCCTCTGGAGTCAGGTTAAGTGAACTGTGACTTAACATCCTCTCTATTTTGTTAACATTTGAACTATTAAATAAGAATGGGACCAGCACAGCCACTTGACTATGGGGGTCCTGTTTGGCCCTAGTCTTGGGCTCAGATGTGTCTGTGACAGAGCTGGAGCACAGGCCCTGAGGAGTAAGCACATCATCTGTCTATGTGTGCTTCATTTCCTTGATAGACTGGAAGAGTGGGAGAAAATCCTGAACACTGATGTCTTAGTATTGGCTCAGGCCCAAAGCAGTGTTCCTGCAGATTCAGCTGCGCTCATTTGGACATTTGGAGCATATGTTGATAAGATGCTTCTTCAGTAATTTTCTTGAGTCAGTAAAAGTCATGAGTGATTGTGCTGGAGGGAGGCCAAGGCAAGGTTACAGAGGCACACTCAACTCCTCAGAAGTGCAGCTGCAGGTCACAGCTGGGGAGATGCTGCTTTAAAAACTGCCTGCTATGGCACACTGGAGTTACTGATCCTCCATGAATAAAAAATGGATTTGCCCCATGGAGCACAACAGGCCTGAATGGAAAGAAAGAAAGAAACTACATCTGTGGCAACCCCTGAGCTGTAAAAACTGGAGTTGTTTCTTATGGGCAAACCCACAAGTTTCACGAGGGAAAACCCCCATTAGTACTAATTCCTCTAGACGTACTTCCCTGACATCTCATGAGATCCAGTCATGCAAATACAGGGCCTTGGGACAATTCCCATGGATGGCAGAGCTAAGCCTTGTGCAGAGTGTTCAGCTCAGAAGCCACTTGACTTACCCACCACATCTTGGAAGAGGAAAGCTTCCAAAACTAATATAAGCTTGATTATTCAGCAGAAAAACAGTTTTGAGAAATGAGTGCTGTATCTGCCTTGTTGTGTTCAGGGTGCTGCTCCAGGACTTCTTGGCTGGTTGTTCTTGTTCTCTGAATAAAGCAAGAGAATCACATAAATATTGGCAGTCCTTGGCTTTTTAGTCAGAGCCAATCAAGGAAACAGCTCTGACTGAGCCAGCTCCTCTCTCAAATGAACGTGCCCTTGAGGAGCAGGTTCAGCACCTTGTTGTAGTTATAATTGCAATTTATTCTCTCTCATACACAGGGTCACAACTATCGTTTAATAGCTTACAGGCTGGGATATTCCTTGCTTTTGGTGACCCTTTGGTGGGACCTTTTCTCTTTGTTGGAAGCAGGATGGATCAAGAACTGCATCCTTTTTATTCCTGTTTCCCTTCAGAATCAACCGTACTGGAAATCTTCCAAGACCCGATAAAACTCCCTTCCTTTTGGACTTTCCAAAAGCTGGAAGCACTTAGCACAGGAATTATCTGAGAACCTGCAAAAATGGGCCTTTAATTTGCTGTTAATTCAATAAACATTGATTAAAGACTAACAAATCTATGCTACTGACATATTTTTTCTTTTGGTTGATAATTTGAAACTGATTTATCTCCTATCCTGTGTAGTGTTCTTTCAAATAGTCTTGCTCTCAGAATGTATTTCTGTGTATTTTTGTTGTTTTGGTTGGGGTTTTTTAATGCCACTTTTATCGTAACTCGGAGGAATGGACCCTTGGTTACAGATTTATTCAGAAATGCATGATTCTGTAGACAAAATGGAGTTTAAAATTCTGTTGAAACATTTCACTACCTCTGAATCACTTATGGCATAAATTTATTTGACCTTCAATTTTCCTTAGGTATCTTTGTATCAGCATGAAATTAGTTTAATTTATTTAAGCAAGCATACTCACACCCTAATGAGCTGATAGGGTTATCTCGATCAGCTCTGAAAATGACTGTTCTAAATCCTCCAAGCACCATTCAGGGTATGAACAAGGAATTACAGATAGAGGTGCTTTCAGCCTTCATGGTTTCACCCTCCTTTTCCTAAAAATAACTTGTAAAAAACATAGTAATTTTGCTGTAGGAGTCTATTCATGAATCTTTGCTGAAATGTGTAATCATTTTTTTCTTTAATCATGAACAGCTCTTAGCTTTTTTTTTTTTTTTCTCTCTGAAGCTTTGAAATTTCCTTTTCTTTGAGCTGAGATGCTTTTTGTGCAATTCTCATATAAAAGTCTCTCAGAGGTAGAAAAGCTCTGACTAATTTGATGTGGAACTTGGTAGCTCAGAAAACTTCAGGATGGACAGGTAAAAGTAACACATCAGACTAATGAAAACTTGTATAATTGGGAGAAGCAGATCCTCAAGGCATAAAGTCTTGTGATTGTTACTTGCTTTGTTGTTCTGGTGAAGATATTTCAAGAAGAGTGATTTGCAAGTGAAATTTTAATTAGAAAATTTTAATGGATATTTTCTTAAGAGACGGTGTAAGACGCTTAAAGGACAGAACAGGAGCAGTTGATTGAAGGACATAAAAGCCCTTTCTTTGTTTTATTAGTATTGTCTATTCATGAGAGCAATCCAATTATCTTTAGTATTTCTCACAAGGTACCTTTAAGGTTATGAATTTTAATAAGGAATTTCTTTAATGAGATGGCTTTTTGTATCGCAAAGGAACAATTCCTGATGTGGGATTCCCAAGCAGGCAGGTGAAAACAAAAGGTGTGGAACTAAGAAAGGACTTGTGCTCTGTCCTGTCTGTCTGGGAAGTCACATGGGCCTGGATGTGAAGTTAAAGGTAAGAGGAGAAACATCAGCAAATGCTCATGTTGTTTGTCTGAAATCAAGTGAAACATCCTTGGATCCGCACAGAGGCTTCGTTGCCCTCCAAGGTCAATTTAAATTGTACCTCGTCTCCTTGAGCTTCAGGCAGAAGGAAAATTCTGTATCACTCCATTTGTTCTTACTGAGAATAGTCACAGTTTCTTGATGAAAAGAAATTATTTTGAAGAAGCTGAGACAGAGCCTGTGTAACTGACTAATATTTGGTTGAAAGCTGGAACTGGAAAGCAGGAAATTTCGGAAGATGTTATGACTTTATGCGTGTCTGGAGTTCTGTGCTAACACATTAAGTTTTAAATTATTTTTCTTAAAATCGTCAGGTATGAAGCAGTAGAGCTTTTAATTTAAGATTTAATATTGGAAGTGCTGTTTCAGGATGATTATGTTTTATTGCTTATTACCGATGACATAACAAGCTGCAACATTCAGAAGAGAAACACCTGAAAGGTCTTCTACAGCCCTTCCCTTTTAGACCTGTCTTTGATTTTTACAACTGCTGGAGTTATGGCAGGAATCAAATGTGGAAGTAAGGAAATCCAAGTTGGATTTTTATCCCTCTTGCTGCATCTATTATGATCTGCTGAGGTGCTTCTTAAACACTTCTGCTTAGTGCTGATAATCCAGGCTTGATTTTCACATGAGTTTCTGTGATACTCTTCTGAATGCACATCTTTCTTAGAGTGCAGTAGCTTTGGGTTAGGCTTTTTCCCCCTCTGAGCATTTCCCTTGGCATGAGGGATACACAGGAACACTAAAACTTGGGGTCAATAAGATTTTGAGAGCTACCTTCTATCAGAAGGGAAATGGTGAAGGCAGAGCACAGGGAGAAGGGGAAACACCAGAGTTCTTCATCTTGTGAGTAGCATTTTAGTGATCCATAAGTAAAAGTGGAGTAACCCAGAATATTAGGTTTCAAACTAATATTGAAAATTAAGAACTGGAGCTTCCCAACCAGATCTGCAGCCAGTTTCTTAGGGTTTTGCTGGATGTTGTGCCATGGCTGAGACTTGGGAGAGGGGTAAAAGCCTCATTTAGCTGAGGTCAGACATTGCTACAGAACAAAACAGTTCAGAGGAAGGAATTTAACACTTTCAGCAAAATGTGCTGGAATATCTCACTTTTTACCATGCAAAAACCAATTTCCATTTAGGAAACATGACCATTATATCAGCCTTTTTTCAATTTTAACTTTAACATGTGGCTAATAATTTATTACTTGTAGAAGTTAAAACTTTCTAATGCTCCTTCAGGCAATGTGCTGTGCTTTTCCTTTCCCTGACCTTGTAGGTTTTCTTCATTATTTATAGATTACTGCAATGTATTAAAATAATTCTCTGAACCAGAAAAAAAAAAAAAAAAGGAACAAATCTTTCATTGGGAATAAAACTAGAAAGGGATGCTGAGTGTCATTTCTGTCAGCAGATGTGCTTAATTGATCCAAAAAACTGCAGAATACTGTTTGGGTGTGTTTGAAACAAAATTATTTACCAATGCAAGTTTTAAATTCAATTAATGCATAGGGTGTGCAGTACACTTAGTGAATTCTGCTGCAATTTGCTCCTAAAATAATGTACTGTTCCCTCCAATGAATATATGTGCCTTAAATAATAAACCTGGTAACTTTTTATATTATGGATGTTAGCGACTGGCTGCAGACCTCAGATTGCCAAAGACAGGTCAGAAGCAAATTTCAGGAGGTCTAATAGCAGGTTAGACTGAAATACTGAAATAAAATACTGAACCTATGGAGCTACATGGAGTTATTTACTCAAATTATATGTCCATCTTATAAAATGCTTCTCTGCCAGAAGAACTGATGAAACTCAGAGGAGAAACAGCTGGACAAGAGCCGGAGGTACCAGGGCTGCAGTGAAACTGTCTGCAGAATCCCTCAGGAAATGAGAGTTGGGTCAGAGCAAAGGTCTCAACGCCTCAGTGCAATTTGAACATCATACAAAATTCACGTTTAGCCTGTGATCAAAAGCCATTCACTGCCTTGGTTCCAAGTCAGACCGATTGGGAGGGTCCTGTATTGCATTTCCAGGTGACTCCACACCCCGTCAGGTGTCTGCAGCTGGGTTGCAGAGCAGGATATCTGTCGACTTCCCCAAAAAAAGCAGCCTGGGGAGGATTTTTACAGCTCCTTACAACAATAGGAGTTGTTGCTGTGTCAGAGAAGCAATTAGAAGCTGAAAAAGAGATGCAGTGCATTGGTGAGGGCTGAACAACATGCCTTCTCCTGGGTGATGGGTGCTGTTCCTCTGCTGTTTCTGGGATTTAGATCCAGGGAAAAGGCTTTGAACTAAGTGAAGCTGGGTGCGAGGCATCTGAACTGCTCTTTTAATTAAATCTTGTTATGAAATGATACGATCTTGGCAACAACAGTATCTGCTAATTGTAACTGCTTGTTCTGAATTTGTTACTCAGTTGACTTACACAGGCACTAAATGTTCCTCTCGACATATTTTTCCCTCCCCAGTAACACATTGAATCATGCAGGACGTTTTCTGTGAAAGCTGGTGCAGCTCAGACCCAGATAATAGAAGGAGACTAAGTTGGAATCAGGAATATGTGTGGTGGTCCTGGTTCTGCTGGAAGTACAAACACTCACTTCACTGTCAAACGTTGGTGATTGGTTTGTTTGTTTTACCTCCGTGTTTCAGCACATTCTTGGGCTGTGTTTTGGAAGAACTTGCATGAGCTTAAGCACTTGACTGAGTCAGGGTTTGGCTTGCTGTGACTTTGGATGCATGTGGTGTCCACAGTCCCACCTACATCACAGAACCTGTTGGACATGGAGCTGTAACAAGTACTTGAGCAGTAAAATCTCCGATATTTTTCCATGTTTAGAACAACAGGCTGTGCTGATTTTTCTGTGGAACCATGTTGGACTAATTCTTGAGCTAACAAGCAAATTATTAATTTGAAAACACAAATCTTACCTAATTGTTTGTATTTCCAGAGTGTATGTCAATGGGAAAAATGTCTTTTAAAAGGTGCAGCTATTCTGCATCAGGGTCCATGTCCCAGTAGTTACCAACCAACAGGAGCAAGCCCTGGTTTGGCACTGCCAGACCAGAGGTGCAGAAGTTGGCTGGGTATTGTCTCAGTGTGCAATTGTTTTTCTTCAGAAACTGGAATTAATTGTAAAGAAATACAGACTTTCAGAGAAATGCAAATGGCATCACCATGGATAGGACCCTGTAGAGGTCTGGGTCACGTCCAGATCAGGGTTGGGTTTTGTCTATTTTACCATCTCAGTAGTCCCACCGTAGAAAATAAATGCTATGTGTGAAAAATAAAAAAATCAAATGGACCTATGCCTGAACCAGCAGAAATTCCACCCTTTATGTAGCAAATATAAATGCCTGTCATCTAATGTCAACTTGCTCCACTTGTGTTGGAACATTCCCTCTATAATCCACTACAGTTCCTCTGGTTTAAGTCATAAAGTCAATAGCAAGATAAACCCAAGAGATTAATCCCAGTCACGTCATCCCAGTTGTGCCAACAACTGTGCTTTTCTGTACTTGAGCTGTGCAGCTCAGGGAGGAGAGTATGTAAACACCAAATGCCTGCATGAATCTGCAAGTGGCTGTGTTTGTGTGTCCAGGTGGGAGAAGGATCAGTGCCTGGATGTGTCCCCAGAGCTCCAAACTGGCTCATGCTGTGCAAGAGAGGTGCCTGCCAAAAAACTGGTTCCAGGGAACAGTCACTGAGCTTTGCTCCATCACAAAGTCATGGGAACCTTGGTGAGGTTTAAGAAATGGCATAATGGAAGCTGAAAATCTGATTAATCAGGGCCTAAATTAGTTTTTAATCTCAGCACTTAAATACATGCCCAAAACATGTCCAAGTCCTATGGGTAACAACAGGGGTTTTTTTTGCACACTGGGAGTTCATGTGGACCTGGGCACACGAGTGTCTGTGCACACCTGGCCTTTGTGTCTTCATATGGGTTTCACTAACTGTGCTCACACCATCCCAAAACTCAGACTGTAAAAGGTTACCCAGACTATCCCCTGAAGCATCATTTTCGACTTTTTGACATTGCTTCCTTCTGGCTGTAGTTGGATATCCCAAAAAGGACATCTTCCATTAGCAATAGGAAATCACTCCCACTGCCCTGGCAATCATTCACCTCATTCTTTTTACCCCTTTGGATACTCCTGAGCTATAATCTTATTTTTCACAGTAAGCTTATTTTTTTTTTTTTGATTTTTCTTCCAGAGAAAGCGTCATCATTCAGTGAAAAAGATAACATCAACGCTTTTTAGTATGGTCAATAAGCCTGAATTTTTTTATTCCCCATTATTATTTTAAATAATTATATGAAAAAGAAGTTTGAAGACTTTTGCTGTCTGGTATGATATGTTTACAGTCTGCAGACAGCAGCTGCATTTCAAGCAAATGCTCTTGCAAACACTTTTATACAATAGCAGTGCAATTTGTGAGTTGTAGATTGATCATCTGGCTACAGGCAAACTTTGAAAGCTTTCACACACAGTGATTTTATTTTAAGCTTATTAGTGGCTTTAGATACAGAATTGCGATTTTATCTGTATGCCTGGTGGATGAGCAGTTTATAACCACAGAAGCCCTGAAAGAACACGTTCTGATGCTTGGCTCAAGATATTAATTGCAAGAACATTTGAAACTCAAAGGCAAATAAAATAACAAGTGTGTTTGTGCCAACAGAAGCTGGTTACTCATTCAATATTAGGTGTTCAGCAAGATACATGAGTGGTAGAGGCAAAGTTTATTCTTGTTAGTCATAAAGAACAGTATTTATTGTGGAATAAACTCTGACTTTTGACATTCTCCTAGCCTCCATCTCCATGAGGATTTGTTGGAGCTGGCTATGTTGGGTTGACTGCTGCTTGTACCTATGCCAGAAGAGATAATAGTGCTGTAAACTATATTTTTGCTTTGCTTTGTGTATTTTGTTGATGTACATACGTGTGTGTTTCTGTTGGTGGTTTTGGGAATGCTTTATAGCCAGGCTCAGTTCCCTGTGTAAATGTATTTGATTGGGGATGCCTGTTCCTCCAGGATCAAGCTGTCTGTCTCATTGAAGGTATCACTTTCACCAGAGGGGTTGGCATTTTTCACTCTGTTTAGCCGAGACTGCAACCGTTCATGTTCCTTCCTCAGCTCCGAGTAGGAATGGGAGAAAGTGTGGAATATTGACGTTGCAGGAAAGGACATGATGAGGATCCCACTGAGGATGCTGCTGAGAGCCACCATCTGTCCCGGGACGCTCCGTGGGACCATGTCTCCGTAGCCTACAGTGGTCATGGAGATGATGGCCCACCAGTAAGAGGCGGGAATGCTGGTGAATTCCAGCACCCTGCCAGACTCGTTCTCGGCGAGATAAACCAAGGGAGAAAACAGAGTGACAGCCACGCACAGGAAGAGTAAGAGCAGCCCGAATTCCCGCGTGCATTTCCGAACGGTGAGGCCCAAAGTCTGCAAGCCCAGGGAGTGTCGGGCAAGGCGCATGACGTACAAGATCCTCAAGGCACGTAGAACCCGTAGCACCAATCCAACCTTCTCAAAGTACGTGTTGCTGCTTGGCCTGTCGTCCTCCTCGTTTGGGTCGTCCTCTGAGAAGATGAGGGAGGCGTAATAGGGGGAAATAGCCAAGAAGTCAATTATGTTTAGGGGTCCTTTGAAGAACTGACACTTGCTCCTTGCCTGAATGAAACGGAGGCAGAACTCCAGGGAAAACCAGGCCACGCAGATGGTCTCTATGATGAAGATGTAATAGCACTTCTGGGAACACTCACCCTGACACAAAACAGAGAGAGAAGTAAATAAAAGAACAGTCTGTGAACCAGCAATCCAAGGGAGAATCAATATGGGCTTGCTTGAGTCACTGGTATCAGAGATAAATCTTTCATTTGTGTACAAAGAATACTGAGCACCTGAAATATCTGAATGAACAGACCTGTCTACCTGCTTATTTTTATGTTGCTTCTTCCAGTCCAAATGAATGAAACTCATCTCTGTATAACATCCTGGCACACAGCCTGCAAGTCCCACTTTCTGATCTCAAACAGAAATCTACTTAAACTTATTTATAAGCCTGTTCAAAAATCAGCTTCTCTTTAAAAGATTCATGTTTCTCTGTAAAATTCTGGTATTGTGCAGTGCATAGTGCTTTCACAAATGCTCTGTACTCTGGTGTAATTAAAAGTGAGGTTCAGAGATATTCATTAGGTCTTCTGGATCTTTGAGTTATGTCAAATATAAATATAATTTCTTTCTGTACATGCAGATGTTTTTATCTATAGGAGAGTAAATATCCACCCAGTAGATGAAGCTTGCCTTGAAGAATAATTAATATTTAGCAAATAGCTCTCTTCAGCTGCAAATTTGTTACATGAAAGCTTAGCAAGGTTGAAGAGTCTTCTCCTTGTGTTCTTGCTGAACAGGGACTTGCATCTTTGAGATGTTCACAACTGCAGAAGATCAAACAGAACTGGGGACAAGGAAGGAAGATCTGTGCAGAAATGAAGAACTTCTTTGGGAATAGCAGAGTGGCCACGTTGAAGCATAGCTGCAGACCCTTTGTTTTGTGAAAGGATTTGTTGTAACCTCTGTAGAGGGAAGTCAGGGCTGCTGTCTGCATCCTTCCTGATAGCCTGTCTCTGGAATTTAGTAATTTAGGAAGAATTCCTCATATGGTCTTACCCATTCTCAGCCAAATTTCACGAGCAATATTGATTTAAAACACTGCAGGAAACACACGCCCTTACTACTGATTCGCTACTAATGTTCAATTGCTCTCTGCAGTGCAATGTGTTTTTTTTTTGGAATGTCCCTTGTGTTGAATTCCTACTGCACTTGGCAGTAACAAGTCTTTTTGTTCAGGCAGTGGCTATAGCTTTGGCCAGCTGAAGTTCCCCAGATCAAGTGATAATATTTCCCTTAGGGGTGTGTTTTACCCTGTCTAACCCGCAGAACAATTTAGCTCTGTAGCACCATTTGGGGATTTTTTCCTTTCTGCACAGTGAACTGCCAAGTTCATAATTTACCTCTGAAAGTAAACACCACAAAAGGTACTGAAGGCTTGGCCCTGCCAGAGCTGCACTTGCAGGATCAGGTTATAGCTCCATTTGCACTCAGTGCTGTGGCAGTGCTGGAGTGTGTTGATGTTTGCAGAGCTGCTGACTGGGCTGCAATCAGCACTTGTGTTGTGCACTGCTCACTTTTTCTGAGCTCTAAATTATTTGTACAGTGCAGCCTGGACCCTGCACAGACCTGCCTGTGGTCACTCTAGTGATGGGGCCTATGAATAATTCATTGATCTCATCAAGATTTATTTTCTTTTTTGTTAAGTGGGCTGAATTTCCAGTACATCTGTTATTTTCCTCTATGCATTTACAGGGGACATTGCTCTGAGATCATCATGTAGCTTTCACTATTCCTTCCTTGGAAAATAGAAGAAGAAGAATTTTGTTTGCTGGAAGTTTTAACCATTAAGACCCAGGGTGGTTTATTAATTGAGTGTGAAATTTCAAGGTGTAATATTTTAAGAACTGGTTGGGACATTTTTTTCTTCTTGCCATCCTTGGTTGCCTCAGTATTCCTCATGGAAAATTATATATATTTTGAGAAAGCAATTTGTGCTCTCACCTTCCTAAATGTGTATTTTATTTTTTCAAACATCCTTCAAACCAAACTTTTCAGGAATGTTTCTGTGCATTTTATTCCCCCTTTGAACACAGTTGTGGATGTAAAGGATGATGAGTTCTCTGTTAGCACACTCTGTCTTTTGTATGGACTTTGCAAAAGGCATTTCAGAAATTTTTTTTATATGATTCTGTGGATCCACAGTCTCTTTTTGTTGCAGCAACCAAAATAATAACAATATCACGGTGTCTATGATATTTAAGTAGAACTTGCTCATTGACTTCTCATTGGGAAACAGATTTCATCCAAAGATTTGGTATGTGAATGCTTTATATATTAGGAACATTTGTATTTATTATGTAATATATGTGACATGTTTTATATAGAGTATCCCCCTCTAAAATCAGTCTCTTTAAACTTTCTTAGTCCTTTTAAACATCCTGTTCACAAGCAGCAAATATTGGAATGGGAGGGAGAAGAGAGGAAATACTAAATACCAAAGCCAGCTTCTGCTTCTGAGGGTTTTTAGACCTCCCTGTCTTATGTTCCACTTGCAAATGTTGCCTGAAGAACAGGCAGAAGAACATACTGACTTCAAATCTATGTTTTTACCAAAATACCACTGCCTCTGTCAGTGAGACCTTTCAAATTTGCTGTTGACACCATGTTCCCATTAGTTACCAAATTCTGACCTATGAAAGGGCTTGGGTTTTTTGCATAAATGGCCAATAAGGAAATTTCTGTGCCACAACAATTTGTTATATCTCCTCTTCCTGAACAAAACAAACACATTTAGGAAATTCTAGTGTTCAGCACCTGCCAACATGAAACACAACAAACTCCTCACTATTAACTAGAATATAACAGGAATTCAGCACCTCCAGAGTAAACTGTGACAGCTAAATCTCAGCCCTCAATTGCACAGGTGAGTTTACAAAATAGAAATTTATTCACTCATTGTGAATTCAAGCTAAATGTGCTTCAGATACGTGCCACCCACAAGACAAGATAAATTTCCTGGCCAAGTGCCATCTTAGTTTACAAGAAAGCATTAATTAAGGTGTAATGATGTCTAGGTTAATAAACAAAGTCAGATCTGAGAGTTATGCAGCACTAACCTAACTTACAAGAGATATAAATCTCATCCAGTAAAAATAATATCTTCATATTCATCAACAAATTTAGTAATGCCCAGGGAGACCGAATCAGAATTTCCCTGGGGAATATATGTCTCTATCCATCTTGGTTTTCAGATGCTGCTCACTTTGTTATGTTTTCTAGACAAGGAAAAACTTATTATTAGATTACAGGATGACAACACCAAGAATCTATTGCTGAACCTTCAGGGTCTGCTCTGTGTTGCCTATTTGTGTCCCACTTGTCTGCAGTCTAAGACACTTTATAATTAAAATATGCTCTATAAAACTTGTTCTGAATTATTACCTGACCTGCCAATTAATTTCCTACTGCTAAGGATTTACCCCAATACCTTTTGCAATGTATATTTACCCTTTAGTTCCCCTTAATTTGGGGTAAAGCCAGGAAAGAAATCCTGTTATTCCCATTATATTGGGAGTGCAGTGTTGCAGCTGTGTGAGGATAGAATTGGATAGGCACCAACTGTCTGCCCTTGTTGTGACTGACTCTAAGTGGAAGTCTATTGACAGCAATCTGAACTTGTTTTCTGTGGTGTGTAATTTGGGATTTCACAAAATCTATAAAGAGGGTGGAGGCTGAGCTGTAAAACAAGCAAACCCACAGCATTTCTCATTATCTCCTTTCTGTGCTTGCCAGTGAACAGTGCTCGGGATGGTGTTAATGATTCTAATTGTTTCTTGTGTCAAATAATCTATTTCCTAGTAAATGGCAAAAGTTCCTCCAAAGCTTGTAGGACACTTTGCTAATAAGCACTTTGCTTGATCAGTATATGGATTATTTCAGAATCATGTCATATAGAGATTAATATTTTCAGAGCTTTATATTTTCAGAGTTTAGGAGTGGGAATCAACGTGTAAATCAGCAATATGTATATATGTTGCTTACACAGCACACTTAGGAGAAAAGCAACTCATGTTATTTATGAAGCCAAGTTGCTAAAAGTCCTTGATCCCAGCTAGAAGTCGTGATTGAACCACTGTATGCAAACACTGTTATTCCCAGGGTATGTTTATGGAAACCAGCTGGCTCATCATCATAAAACAAATGAGCAATGGACTGAAAGGGTCTGAAGCCTCTTCCCAGCCAGATCTGCCTGAGATGCAGCAGTGGTTGCTCTGAGTAAAAGCTGTTGTGGTGCTCAGTCACCCGGACTACACAGCCTTGAAACAAAGCAGGGAAGGAGCTCATAAAGTAATATGTTGATGCTCTTGATTCTGATTCCTACTGGAGCCCTAAAAGAGTTTCCTTAAACACAGCACCTGGACCTGCTCAGCACTCTGCAGTGGAAGGACAGGCTGCCAGAGCATCATCCTTCACCCCAGAAACATGCCTGGCTCCATGGCTGATGCAAGGTCACGATTCACATCTGCTAAATTTACCCTGGCAGGTCCAGATTTTGCTTGGCACAGTCAAGTGCAGCCAGTTACTGCTCAGATCCTTCCTCTGATCCACACAGTGTTTTGTGGACAGGGGCCAGTGTCCACTGAAGTGGCAGCAGATGGGATCAGCCTGTATTGTGGCTCTCGACCTGCCTTCTGCCAGCCTGTGCTGTCCAGCACTTATCCCAGCAAGGCTGCTCTTCTCGCAGCCTGGCCCTTTGGCCCAAAACATTCAGCCCTCCATGAGGAGGATTTAGAAGCAAAACCAGCAGGAATTTTTCCTCTCTAAGCCCGAAGTTGCCATTTTCTGGGCATGGGGCTGTTTTCCAGCCTTTTGCACTTCTCAAGGTTGTAGGTCCTGGTCTACAGCTTCTCCCTGGGCAATTCCCTCTGTGAGAAAAACACTAACTAATGGGATACTAAAAAACAGGCCTTGGTTCTTGCTCTTGCCTGCCCACAGCTCCAAGACAGTGGGGCTACAGGAGGAGGCTGCATGTTTGGAGAGGGTTTAGGCAGGAGCAGAGGACAACCAAGACCTTGGTGTGGGGAACTGCGGTACCCAACAGCTCCAGGCTGTTCTTGTCCCAGTCAGCAGCAGGAAATGATCAGGTACAGGGGAGAAATCCCTTCTGGCTGATAAGCGATGGCTCTGTTAGGAGGTGTTGTGCCAGTGTGTGTGCCCTGAGTACCTGAGCTGTGGGATCCAGCTGCAGTGCTGCAGGTACTGCTGAATCACTGCGACTGCATTGCCGCTATTATTTGAATAATTAAACCATGCTCTGCTGAATCAAATGATGGTTGGGGAGAGCTTGAAAACCCTGTGTTATGGATCACTTCAGGACTTGGATTTATGGTTTCAGACTGATGCAATAAAATCAGAAGGTTACAGCCTGCTGAGAAAGAGACTGTAACCTGATTTAGAGGATGATGAGCTTGTTAAAGGAGTGCTGTGTATTCTGAGCACACAAGTTCCCGCTCATTCTGCTTTATAGGAAAGAAGCCTGGACTTAGGGAAACAATTACTACAGCTCAAACTAAACTAATATTGGGGTTGTATTAATGTGGACGTTGGGAAGAACTTGGAAAGAAATTATTATCTCTGTATCCAACACAATTATCTCCTCTGAGGCAGAACTAAAATAAAATATTTCAATTAACTTTTAAGCTTGGGTCCTTATTCTGCAAATACTGTGAGAATCAATCTGAAGAATCTGAATGTGATTTAAACCAGTAGGTGACTCCAAAGTGTCTGTGTTAGGAGAAAGGTGTGGAAGAATTATCTTTTTCTTGTTTTTCTAGTGAGAAATTTAACAGACTTAATTTTGTAACCAAGAAGAGCAATATAGTCAAAATGACAAGGTATTTATCTGGGGTTTGGGAAGATGACCTTGAATTGCCTGTTGTGCTGCTGGTCAAATAATTTGCCGTGTTACTTTTTCTTTTCTCACTATTTTCTACATTCTTTGGTGAAAAAACTCCTTATTTGCACCTGTGTAGTACAGGATGTACAAGGAGTCCCAGGTATGGTTGAATCTGTTAAAAGGGAAAATACTGGTGCTAGTAGGAGATGCTGGCTTTGTGGGAATAAACACAACATATGCAGTTCATAGCCCTGAAGCTGCAATGGAATTTGCAGTTGGATTTTAGTATCTGAAATTAGGCACTGGCACAGGTTGCTCAGAGAAGTTGTGGATGTCCCATCACTGGAATTGTCCAAGGCCAGGTTGGACAGGGCTTGGAGCAGCCTGGGATAGTGGGAGGTGTCCCTCCCTATGGCAGGAGGTTAAAATTACATGATCTTTAAGGTCCCTTCCAACCCAAACCATTCCAAGATTCTATGATTTTTTTTTTACTCAGAATTTAAACACCAGGCTGTGAATTTGACTGCAGCAGTAAACTGAAGAGTCCTCAAAATTTCCATCATGTTCAAAGTGGAATTTCTAAAGCAGATACAGCTTTGTGAGGTTATTTATTTTTTAATACTTGTTGCATTATTGCTAGGAACCTGGAGGATACATTGGTTTCAAATAGAGTTTTCCAGAGATAGAGTGTCTCCCTCAAGGGGAATACCCACCTTCCCAAAGAAGGCACTTATCCAATAACCTTGTGTGCTGAACCCCTTGAGATAAGTTAATTGAGGGAACTAAACAGGTTTTGGTCCCATTGTAACTTTCACAACCTTGAAAGCAGCAAAAGGGAAAAGAAATCATGATTCCCAGTGAGGGCCACATGTGCTGGCACATTGCAGTGCAGCTGGAACAGCTGGATGTGCCCCCGGGATAGCATGCAAAGCCCTGAGACTGTTGGGACACGGCCAAAGCTGGATGAGCATAAGGCAAACTCATAATGTCTAATTGTGCTTTCTGAACACTGGACCTTGGACTGGCAGAGGCAGCTCTGGAAAGCCATGGAGAATCCACTTCCTCCCTGGGGTGTCTGGAGTTTCTGAAGAAAATTGTTGCCTGTGGCACAGATGGTCAGCAGTGGCCTCTTTGGTTGTGGAGAGCAGGGCTTAAGTAATATGAGCTTTATCATTGTTGTGCATAATAGATTTACTGCTGAAATATGCAGTTCTGTTTGCAGGTGCTTGGAAAATGGGCACTTATAACATGGAGCTATGAAATCAGAGCCTTAATGTAACAGTGCAATTTCAAGGTCAAAGCTCTTGATGTTACCGAAGTGATATGCATGGCTCAAAAAAAGGCAGATCCCATAAAGCAATAATTTATATCTATATATATCTCAAAGTCCTAGGCTTGAATACTCTGACTTAATGGTTTCTTAATTCACTTTTCTTCAATCATTATTAATTTAACTAATTCAATCCACCAAGCAAATAAATTAGCTGGATTCTACTGTGCTGAGTGCACCTAGACAGGATTTGGTGCTTCAGTGAAGTGTGTTTTCCTACTTTAAAATGCTGCAATATTTTCCGTCTTGATCCACAATCATTAGAAAAAATCAGAACTGTACTAGAATCTGGATAATTTAGAGAGGGAGTGTCTGCAGAAAGTAACCTGATAAGAAGCCAGAATAATGTGTTTGAGCAGAAACCCAAAGCACGTCCAGCTCTGTTATGTTCCAAGTCATTTCAAGTCATAAGTATATACCAATATATTTATAGATAGGCATGTACACATACGCCCTTATAGTCTTACACTTGTAAATGTGCACTAGATTTTTTTTGTCTTCACAGTAAGGCAAATAAATTGGGTTTTTTTCCCCTGTAAAATTATTCCACTTTTAAAGAAAACGTGTTTCTTGGCAGTTTCCTGGAGTGTATAAGCAAATATTCTGGCTTCAGTATCATACAGGCAACTTCAGCAATATCAAACATTGAAAAACACGAGTCAGGGCCTCCAGAATAGTGGTGTAAAATGAAAAAAAAAAATGTAAAAGTGTCTCTATATGTTAAGTATTGGGTTCTTTTCATCTAATCAAGTTTCTGGATTTTAAGTGCAACCAGAGACTGAAAACTTAGGCTTTTAAAAGGAGTCAGATTTTCACATAATCAAATGACTCCAGGAAAGAAGCTTTAAAAAAAAAAAAAGAATATTCTGTGTTTCAAGATAAAATCTTCACAAACAGTGGTTGCAGCCTATGTGGGTTCTGTTTCATTAGGTTTTACACAATACCTAAAGCAATTACAAGCTTTTCAAGGTCAGTTAAGAGCAAATACAAAAATTTGTAGTAACAAGATCAAGGAAGAGAAATATCTGGGTTTCTTCCCCCTGACCTTAATTTGCTTCTTTTCCTGGAGCAGAGACCTTGTTGTAGCATTTCTGCTGAGTCATTTCTCCAGAGGATGCCAATTTTAAGGACTCATTAAATGAAATCTCCTCCTAAGGAAAATCCCAAGAGGGCTTCAAAGCATTCTCCCTTTCCAGGCTGTTCTGCAGTGGTTTTATTCTGTAGTTCTCTGGTGTTTTTCCCTTTGGGTTAAATGTGCTGAGCAGTGACTATTTCAGTTACACCTCTTGGATCCTGATTGCAACTCTTACATGGGACTGGGACTTTTGGCGGACTTTGATGGGACTTCTACCTTGTCTCCAGCAGGATGATCTTAATTCCTTCATCTCAGGGTAATATTTTGTCACTTCAACTTTCTTATCCTCTATGTGTGGCCTCTGATTCACATTTGTAGTTCAAATCAATAACAAATAGAGTTCCTCACCTCCAAATATGCCTCTTTTTTCTACCTATACTTACACACATGCCTTGATTACTACATTTTGATGGTATTATATTTACTTCTTTACCAAAGACAGTTTGATCCTCATAAAGAACAGGGGCAGGTATCATGGACAAGGACATGTTGCTCTTGGAGAATGTGACATTTCTGTTGTTTTATACCTAAATAACATAACATATTGCTGACAACTCCTCTTTCCTTAGCCTCATATATGATAACACCTTTTGTATATTTATTTCAAGGTCAGACTTAATCCTGAGATCACTCAAGCCATATATTTACTGCTCTAGTTTTCCTGAACTCTTGGCCTCCTTCCCCTGGGACTGTTCCCTCTGGGTTGGGATTGATTGCAGGTGCTTCTGTGATACACAATTGTTTGCCCAAATCTGTGGGTTTTTTTCATATCTCTAAGGAGGAGGTTCCTAAATGGAATTTGACATATTCTACAGCGTGTGCATGGTATCAATTACAACAACTCCCTTATTTCACTTTCAGCTGTGTTCCTGTCTGGAAGCAAACCCTCCTCTGCTGCCCATGGAGATGGCTCCTTCCCTCCCCTCTGGTTGCCAGGGTGACAGGGCTTCCCTGATGCAGATGCTCTTTCCTTGGCTCTTTGCCATCCCTCTCCCGGAGACTGGAGTTTTCACTTTCCCTTGGATAGTGAGGACTCCTGTTTGCTCTTCTGCCTTCCCAGGCAGCTTTTCTCCCTTCTGAGCAGACCTGGTTTAGCAACTGCTAAAAGGACAAGGGATTTCATGTGCCTGCAGTGTGGGATCAGCAGCCTCTGAGCGAAGGGAGTGAAGTGGAAGCCACCTTGTGTTATTTTTCCTTTTATTTCTTGTGACAATGATCCTTCTTGAACTGGAGTCCAGCCAGTTCTCGCTCTCCTAATGTGGCTGTGATGAGGAGAAACAGGACCCTAGAGTGGTACATATGCAGCAGAGGTAAACCCTTTTTTGTTTGTATTTCAGAATGTATAAATTCAATTTCCAGTGTTAGTGACTTTGGAAAATGGATCCTTGCAGTACTTAAAAGCACATTTGCCACAGAGATTTTGCCAGGCTTTAACTCAGAAATGAATAAACCTCAGGATGGAGCATCTTTGAATTCAGGTGTGGAATTACAGGTTGGTCAGAAACTTGTGAAGGAATTTGAATGTTTTCTGTCTGTGAGCAAACAGGTATCGAGTCATCTTTATGTTCAGCCCAAAAAAACCAGAATTTCAGATTCTTCATTCCTGTCCCAGGTTGCTGATAAATCTGGTCCCACCTTGGCATCACTTTCTGAGGTCAGGGAACAGTTTTGAATTACAAATCAGCATAAAGTTGCAATTTACTTTATGACTCAGCTGCAGCCAAGCACTATTTTAGTCAGTGAAGTTATTTGTCCAGTTCTGGTTCAAATGCTCTTTTGAGATCCTGGTAAGAGAATCTCAGGTGTTGCAGGCTAAGAGTTTGAGGATACAAATTTAGGGATGGAAAAACTGCTCCTTAGTAGCTCAGAGTCTCTGCTTTTCCACAAGTCATGAGCATTTGGTCTGATATTGTTCCCTATATTTCTTCTGGCATAAATTCACATAATTCAAACAATAGAACTTTTAATACTCTGTTCTGTGCTTCTGGGAGACAGTGACAAAGTGCACTAGGCTGGTGCTGTAAGTGTAAACTGTGGGATGTTTCCAAATACTTGGATAAATGTGGTCCTTTGCTCAAGTTCATCTTTCTTCCTCTCCTCTGCACTTTAAACATCCCATCTTTGAGCTTGTTTCAATCCAGTTTGCTTGTTTTTAAAGTAGTGATATATGTGCAAATCTCTTAGGAGTAATGTCATCCGTGTTTTATGGGAAATCCAGGAACAACAGCTCCACTGTAGCTACCAGAAATATTTATAACTCTCAGCATTCTTCCCTTTCTAACTTAACATACTACTTCTGGCTGAGCTCTGAAACATCATTGTTCTTTTGCATGGAAGTATTTAGAAAAGCTTTTTCTGCAGCAGTTGGGAAATTAAGATCAAAAGCATTGGGCTCCTTCCATTAACAAAGTTAGTAGGAAGCACTTGCTGGAGCAGAGTCTGTGATGTTTGTACATCTAGCTGCTAGAAGGATGTTCTATATTTAAAGTACTTCCTTGGAAGAAGCATTGGAACAGTGATAAGTTTTTTCCTGCCAAAAAGTAATAGCTGTGGAGGGCTGCAAGAGAGCCAGGCTTATTCCTGAAAGGTTATAGTCTTCCTAAAGTAAGTTAATATTCAAGGGGTTAAACTGGAATAGGGAATGATCTTAGATTTCAGCCTTCTGTGCAGTCCTTAGTTTCATTCAAAGACATCAAGTATCATGACACACATTCACCATGATGGTGCTGCTTTGACTTACAGTTTGAGCAGTAAAATAAACACAGATTTTTGTGTTGTGCTCATTGTGCTGTGCTGTAAATGTAAAAATGACTTTATTCATCAATATATGATACTCTGAGGAGTGTCTTGTCTTACAGCAGTGGTTGGGGCAGGGAGATAATTTCACACAGATTTCCTCAGCACTTTTGAAAAGGCAGTTTGCAAATGAAGCTCAGGATTCATTACAGAGATTAGTCAAGGTTATTTGATGAATTTGGACATTATAACTTCTGCAATAACTTTGGATTGTTACTTTTCTCTCTTTTATTATTAGAAAAATAAATCTTTTAAAGGCTGAAATATTCACAGCAATGTTATAGAGACGATCCTTCATGAATGATACAGGCTTGATTTATTTGTCCTGAATTAATGTGAATGACTTATTTGAGAAGGGTTTAAATGCAGTTAGCAGTTCAACTAGAGTTTGGAATTACTCCTACAACGTGTATATACATACATATGGGCAAGTACAATATTCTGTTAGCATGGAATTATGATTTTTGGAAGCACAGCTTTTAAGCATCAGTATCTGCAAAAATACTAAATCTATCTCTCATCCTTTAATCTTTATGCAACTATTGAAATGTAACGTCGTAACACTATAATTTAATGAATATTTCTTCTTCTCTAAAGATTTGACTGTATTACTACAAGGGAAGATTTTAAAAGAAAAGATGTCAGAGGAAAATATTTCTCTAACTGATGTGTCCAAACAAGACATTTCTTGTAACTAGAGAGAAAAGCCTCTTGAAAACTCCACAATGTCAGTTTGAGAGTCTCAGTGCTAACAAGTTAATCTTACACTGGCAACTGCCTCCTAAGAAGGAAAACAGTGTTTTATTGAAGAGCTGAAATAGCTGCTCTGTCCAGAAGTTTTCTTGTATTTTTGCTAAAAAAATAGTACAATATTTGTTCACATAATTCTCAATATAATATCACTTTGAAAATGCTAGAACCAACTTAATCCATTGCTGAGTTTTCTGTTACTGACTGTTTCTGTATTAATCCAGTCAAAAAGGACTTACTTACCCTGTCTTCTTCAGCTCTTAAGTCTGGCATTGTGCTGACACAAAGGCTTATAGCTGTGGTGGCCACAAAGAGAATGGAGAGACAAGCAAAGACTTTGCCTGGGAGTCCTGACTGGGGGTTTTCTACCATGTCTCTGAGTCTGTTCATAAACTGTCCAAATCTGGTTTTCTCATCCAAGACACACGTAGCTTCTTTGCTCCTCCGAAGCTCCTCTTCTTTGCGTATCTCGGCCAACTCCTGCAGTTTTTGAAAGAGTTTCCGAAAGCAGCAGTTCTCCAGGTTGGATTCCTCAATCCCCCAGTATCTCAGCTCCTCCTGGAAAGACAAGGCACACATGTCTCTTAAAAGCATCAGCTTCCCTGCTGCTAGAAAGCTGACAATCATCCCAAAAGCATTGGGGTTCCTGTCAAAGAAGAACTCGTGGGTGTCTTCATCGTAATCGTCACACAGCTGAATGATTTCTTCATAGCTGCTGCAAAACTTTAGTTTGCTCAGCCTGGTCAGAGGAAATTCATCTAAAGTGCTCCAGGGCAGCAGGTACTTGATGCCTCCAACATTTATCATGATCTCTGTCTTTAGATCGACTGCAGAGACTTGGTCAGGGTGGTAAATCCTCCTGGCTCTCTGGTAATGGACCCCCTTGACAGAAGGGGTCTCAACGCAGATAGGAATGAAGTGGCTCAAGGAATTACAAGAGTTGTAGCTAATGTTACTATAGTCTTGGTCACTGCCTCTGGAGAGAATAGGCATCTCTAAGAGTTCTCACCGGGACATCCGAAACGGCATCAGAGCAGAGGTATCTGTCAGCCAGAAGACACGGGAGGGAGGAGAAAACATAGCAGGGGTTATTGCAAGAGAAAAGGTGTTTCCAGCTACTTTCCTGAATCACACAATTAACGAGTGCCTGTTTTGTAAGTAAAAGTCACCTCCGTGTTTCTTCCTGAAACCTGCAGCCTGTGAATGAGCTTTGCTTTGCAGCCTCATTGGTTGTCTGGCAACACAGGCACAGAGGAGACCTACAGCCTCATTCATAATTATCACGGAGGGTCGGGTGCCTGCGAATCCAAACGGGAACAGATCGGGCTCTTCTCTGAGCAGACCTTGATCATCCCTTAGATCGTTCTTTTCCAGGGGTTGTTGCTTTGCTTTCTTATTTCTATAAACCCTTAAACACACACTAACTCAACTAATCTGCTTAATAGTTATTAGAGATGGAGTGGTCAATTACCTGCCATCAGCTGGATGCAAAGTTCCTAATTGCTTTAGCTGGACTGCTCGGATTGCTATTCCTCTGCCTCTGCCTGCAGCCGGCTCCCATGCCTCTCTGGGGTATCGCAGGCATTAGCCACCAGAGGTTTATAAGATGCCTTAAGTGGAGAAGTGCTGTATAAATGATGACTATTCTTAACGACCCAACCTCTTGTCACTGCAAATTACTGACGAGACAAGGGGACCTTTGCCCCCTGTGGAAAAAACTTGGCTACACAGACAGAAAGTGTTTTATCACCTCGGAGAAGGGAAGCAACTGAAACCCTCCTCCTTGCCCTTCGCTTCCTCCCTTCAGGAACAAACCCTTGGTTTTGCTCCTAATCTCTAAAGATTAAAAGGCATTTATTACCCCGAGTCAGTGAACTGCAGAAATTGCAAGGAAAGTTCCCCAAAGTTACTTACCAGCGCTCCGTGAGCTGCTGCCTGGTGCCCGCCTGCCCCGCAGGTGAAGAACACATCCCTCACCCTGAGCAGCTGCTCTCTGAGGCACAGTCCAGCAGGAATACCTGGGGAGATTTGACAGTATTGATTACATGTAAAAAATCCCTAGAGCACTCTGGAGATGGCAGTCTCCTTCCTCTTCCTCTCTTTCTTTCCTGGAAGGGGAAAACAGTCGTGTGTGTTCATGTAACGTGTGTTGTACCAATAGATCCTCTGCAAAGGAGACGGTGTCCTAAGTGGCAGCTCCTCTCCTGGGGCTTCCTGGTGATATATGCTGAGAGCTGCTGGATTCTGCCCTCTCCCTGCCTCTCCTCTGTTTCCCCCGGGACTGTCAATGTGGTCCTGGAAGAGGAGGGGAGAGGGAAGGGGGAAGGGCTTAGAAATAATCTCTCCAGCATCCCTCTATCCAGCAGGCAGCAGGCAGCAACTGGGTAAGAACATGGAGTGCGAGTCCCCGACTAATGAGGTTTAATAATCAGTAAATTCTGGCAAATCTGCTTAATAAAATAATTTCAGTGTCTATTAACTCCTTCCATCATAGTCAAACTATATTTGCTTAGGCTGGAGACACCAGTTAAATTCCTCAGAAGCCTGAATTCCTCTGAAACTGCTCTTTAATATCTCTAGATTGAAAAGAAGTTTGTTGGGTCTGTTGGTGCTGTGCTTCAGTATTCCTTTGGCTACTAGTGAGGTGCTTTCCTCCCGTAAAAGAAAGGGTCTCTGGTTTGTAAAGCACAGGTGCTGAGCACTCTCTTTTCTAGGTCTAAAGTATTTTTCCAACAGCCAAGAACTTTTTCCTTTCCTCTTTACAGATGCTGAGAAGTCAAACATATTTTTCTCACTTTTCTAATGCATTGCTGTAGGAGGGCTGAGTTGCTGTAATGCTTTTGGGCTCTGTGCTGCCAGTGGGTCTTGAGCTGCCTCAGCCTCTGGTTGGAATGACATGGATTTCACTCATATCCTGCTTGCTTGGCCTCAGTCAGAGGGCTCAGTAAACCTGGGGTCAGGTTCTATGGACAAGTGCCTTCTCTGGTGCTCCCAAATGCCTCAGCTTGTGCCCATACCCGGATGAATCCTATTACTAGGGAGGAGTGGGAATCCGGGGGATTTACATTTCCCACTGTGAGTGGGAAGGTTGTGTGGACAAATGTGATGAGCTGGGATCACTGAGCTGGTTTTCAGCAACATGGGGACAAGGTGTAGGTGCCCCCCTGTGATGTGGGTGGGGGTTGTGCTCCACAGAGCTGCCTCACCTTGGAAGTGGGTGCTGAGGCTGTTTATCAGTGCTGAGCAAGGCCATGGCAGAGCCTAGGATGGGAAGCCTTTGTTAATTGGACTTTTTGGCACATCTTTCTTGACCCACGTGGTGCCCAGAAGATTAACTTCTTATCAGGCTTCACCACTGGGGTTTTCACTCAAGTCTTAATTATTCCATCCACGGAGAAAGACCAGAGAGATGCCTGGAGGCAACTGAGTTCTGGGAGCGTAGCTTAAAATCACTTAAATCCACCTTTGTGAGAGATGCAGTTTGCTCTGCCTATCGGTTTTTCTTATGGATTATTTTTGTAAGGAAAAGCAAACCTATTCAAATTAACTTTGGATGGATTGTTTCACAAGAGGATAAAAGAAATTAGCATTTCCTTCTTCCTCTGTGAAGCCCTTGTGTGATGATTTTAAAGGTTATATTTCTGAAACCAGATGACAAGAAAGTAAATAAATCCCAAACAATCACTAAATGTTGTACATACTTGAGTGATTTGAGTGCTATACTTATGTATCAAGAAACACAAATAATTTTTAAGAATTTTTCTCCAATACTGGATAGTGTAATAGTTGCTTTATTGGGATCTGCAGCTGTGTCTATAGATAGAGCAGGACCTCATTGCTGACTAGAATCCTACAAATATTTGTCAGACAGCCCTTAAGAGTCTTCTGTCTTCATAAACAACACAGAGAAAGGGTAGAAATGTTTTTATCTGAATTGTATTAATGGGAGATCAAGGCATAAAAAAGAGAAATACTTAATTTGGTGTCTGAGAAGCCAGGCCCTGAACCCAGCTCTGCAGGTCTTAACCGTGTAATTCATCCCAAATCTGTCCTTCTGCCCTGGCCAGTCTCTGCTTCTGCTCCCTGCACCTGCTGCAGTGTCTGTGTGAGATCCTCCTCAGCTATGGAACATCTAAAACTATAAATGCTGACACCACAAAAGTGATCTCTCTCCCTGGGTGGGAAAGGCACATTCCTAGCTCAGTTCTAACCTCTGCTGATGTTGGGTTTGTTTTTTTTTTTGTTCTTCTTATTTTCATAACTATTACTGTACTTTTCCTGTTCAATTTCCTTTGCCCCTTTCAATATGAAGTTCATAATCTTTAATCTCTTTCTCTGTTCTCTATTGCCCTTACAGTTTCTGGAACTGCTCTCTCCTCACTCCTTAGCCATCTGGTCATATCAGCTCCTTACATACCCTTTATGCCTTAAGTGCAGTTTCCATATGCTTCATTTAATTGTTGCAGGATGACAGTCCTGCCTTCTCCCTGTTGTTTCCCTCCTTTGGTTGCCTTGCCATTCTTCTGTAATTTGGTTTGGATCTGCCTCTCCCATCCCTGTTGAACAACAAGGACAAGGTGCTGCTGAGAAGGAAGCAGAAATGTAGAGAATACAGAGAGACATTTTTTTTTTCCCTCCTACAAAACACATAATAAAACTGTCGAATTTATGGGCACATGACCTTGTGGTGGCCAAAAGTGTAAAGTATTCAGAAAAGAACTGGGAAATTTATGCAAGGAAGGTCCACCAGGTAGATGGCACAGAAAGTCAGTAACACACATGTTTGTGGGAACAGAGAGAGACTTTAGCACAATATATATGCTTTTCCTGTTCTGTTTTATCCAAGATTTTTAATAGATGATGTACATGGGAGCTGCTAGTGTCATCCTGTGGAGATATTTCTACCAGCTTGGTATTGCATCTTTTGGTTGATCATGAAGTACTTACTTGACAATTTTTCTATTTCAGAACAGCAAAAAAGGAGCTGAATTACCTGATTTTATCTGTCTGTCCATGTATATGTATTCCAGACTCCTGGTGTCTGTATATAATGGCTCTACACTCCAAAATGGTTCCTGCTTGCAAGTCTCCCAATCTTTCTGCAGGGAGCAGCTCATAATTTAATAAAGGCACTGTTGTCAATCTTCCTTCCTTCCCAACTGGGCTTTTTGTAATGCTTAAGCATAATACAAAGATAATTGCTTTGCCTGGAATCTATAACACAAGATGCACTTCAGGCTTTTAAAGTCAGAGGGAAAACAAAATAATTATTTAAGGAAATACGAATGCACCGAGAAAGGGGACCAAAGAATAAGGAAAAGAATTTAATTTCAAAAACCTGCACAGTCTTCATTCATTGACTTAGAAATTAACCCAGTGCTGAATCTTTAGTGGGTGCAATTTCATCACAAAATTATTGGATGTTGTTTCTTTTATCAATTGAGTACACAGCCTGTTGTCTGCAAGGGCTAATTCTTCTTTAAGCTTCAGCCAATGTATAGACCTGGCCTTTCCCAGGTTCCTTGTGTTTGTGCCATGTGAAAGCTTATGATAAATAATTTTTCATTTATTTGAAAAAAAAAATACATGGGATTGAAAAGAGCATTTTAACACTCTAAAATTCATTTCAATGCTCCCATTGTGTTCACAGGTGGTTAACACTTCTGGAATTAATTGGATTTAGATAGCCTTGTTACATGGAAATTCAGCAGCTTTTCAGATCCCTGTATTACTCATTGGGCATAAAGAATAGCTTAGCCTTCTTTTCTTCATTTAATTATGACATTACACACTGCAAGGTAAGCTTTAAGGATTTATGCCAACATTTTATTCAGTCCAGCAATGTTTGTTTCATGTTCCTGTTTATTTCCTCATAACTTGTCTTTATGGAGCAATAGAAATACCTTTTCTTGCCAGATGCCTAGTTTGTATGAATAACTAAATTGACAATAAAGGACTCGATTCATCTCTTCATTATTCAAGTCTTACCAAGTTGCAGCATTATTGATTCCAGCAGAATAATACTGCAATCACCCAGGAATATGTGTTAAATCAGGCCACGGGTACCTTTGATTTGTTAAGCACCTTTGTAATATATTGCTGGTTCATCCCTGCCCTTGGGAAGCCCACTTGTGATCCATGGTCCTGTTGTGCCACACATTATCTTGGAAGACTGAGTCACATATCACTGGCTCTGTTTGATTCTATGTTTTCATCCTTGTGTTTGTAAAACTTTCTTTTTCCTCTGTCGAGTCTGATGAAAGCCAAAAGGGGCTGTTTCTTGTTAGGTGAATTGCCACTCAAATAAGCAGTCCATTCAGAGCATTTCTTTGCTAAAAATGTAAAATATGTTCCGTGATATGTAACATTTCTGGGCCCTTTCACTCTTTCCCGTGCATGAAGACTGAACCTGGATGAACTTCAGATAAATTTCCTGAAGTTTTCTGTGCCCATTTTCTCTGGACTGTCTAGAATATTGTACTTGTTAATGGACAATACCCAAGGAAACAAATCTCGGGATAATCATTCCCATGTTGACCCCAATGAATTCTGCATAAATGCTGGATCCCTTAGGTTTGAAAGGATTTAGAGAATTTAAATGTGTGGCTTGGGTGGAGGAAAGAGCTGAACGCCTTGGCCTGGAGCTGAGTGCTGTTACCTCTCCAGGAGAGGAGTGGATTAGGTGAGATGTGCCCAGAGAATGTGGGAGTCCTGCTTTAGAGGAAGGCAGTCTCAAGTCTTTCACAACCTAATCTGGAGAACAAATCCCTCCTGATTTGAGTTCAGCCTCACCCTGAGCACCACACACAAGTGGAGCATTTGAGGAAGAAGCTTTGCTGCTGTCTCTGAGCACTAGGAGGTCACAGAACTTTTGGGAAACACAACCTTCTCTTGCTGGAGTCCAAACCAAAGGCACTTCTGCCTGACTGTATGCACATCAGGAAATAGGTTTGGTTGGCATTTTTGACCTCACTGAGAACTCAGCTACTGAGAGGTTTGAAAGAGAGGCCCTGGTGATATTCAGAGGAGGCTGTTGCTGGTAAATTAAGTTTTCTTTAAGAGTACAAACCTCCATTTTCTCTCACACCCTGCAGGCACATTTGGACTGTGCATCTTGATGTTTCTGTCAGAGCTGAAAACATCTTGACAACATAAACCCCTTGGTGAGATAAAAATTGGAAACTATAGAAATGCTTTTCTTGCCAAGTGTTGTTTATTTCCATCCCAAACCATTCATGAATTACACTATTTTCATGACTGATATTAAAAGAATCATTTCAGTGATCCACCTCAGGATCATTAAATACCACAAATATCCAATATATAATAGAGGATACAGCCATACAGATAATAACTTCTACTATTTCTGGTGCCCTTCTAAAGCCTGAGGTTTGACTGCTTTGAGAGCCAAGAGGGGTTTTTTACCATTTTCATGCTTTTCTACAGTCAGTAAGAGCAGACATCATTAAGATACAAAAAGCTTTGCTTCAAAGAGAAGGGACAGGTAACAGAGACATTATATCTGTGCCACCACGAGTCAGAGAAAAATAACCCCGAGTTTTTAAGAGGGAAATGGGCAGAAGAAAGTGCTGTTAATTTTCTAGGGAGAAAAGTTGAGGAAACATTTAACCAGAGGTTTCAAGTACACTGCTATGACATGCTGAGCCTGTGTGTGTCTATAAATCTTTCCAGCTCACAGGATTGTGGGTATCTCCCTGTACACACAGACACACACCTCACTTACAGTGCACACTAAAACATCTGCCCTCAGGTGATGAAAAGATACAATCTGGTGGTTGCAGTCTGTGGTTACAATACAGAAGGTCTTTGTTTATCTCTTACCATTGTAAAATTCTTTCTTTGTCATCCCAGGCACATCACTTAATATCAGTGTCTCAAGTCACTAGTTATAAATCAAATAAATATAATTACTGGGGTCTTGTAAGAACTCTGTTTGTAATACTTAGATATGACAACGAGCTCCCATTTGGGGAGAAGGACAGGAGGTATTAAAAATTTGGTCTTCAACCAACTGTGCTGGAGAAGACAGTTTTTTAACAAGTGGGTAAGTTGCTAGAAAGACTGAGTATTTAAAATTATGTAGCCCAAGAATAAAATACAGCAATGTTTTCAGTTTTCTAATAGAAAGGAAATAATGCTAAAATTCCATTAGCTGCTGTGACGAACTGCCAGAATAAACCATGCATTGCTAAGAAGGTGAAGTGAGTTAAATTCTGAATGTTTTTGATTTTTCTTCCCCTGTCCTGTTATGATTTATTTCTCAAGCCATTTAAAACTAGTGAAGAAAGGTCTGAGAATTTTTTATTGTTATTGGTTATTGTTATTGAGATTGATTTCTTCATCCTGTTTTTCTTAATACTATACTATTCAAAAAAATTACCATACAAATGCAGTTCTTCATTTATGATGCATTAAATGTAAAAAAAAATCATTCCAATTATATTTCCTCCCAAGCCTTGAGACCTTCTGTTGAAAGCAATATATATAAAAGACATTGTGCATATAGCCATTTTTTAAAAAGTACCCTTGAGCTTTTCTTAATAACTTAGCTGGTTCCTCAATGAGATCTGTATCAGTTCTAATCCATGAAATGTTAGCCTTGTTCAGGCTAAAATATAAATATATTATGACTTGATCATGTTAGGATGGAACTAATAGAATGAGACCATGTGCTTGCATTGCAATCTCTGAAAACCTGTGAAAGATCCCCATCCACTGAACTGTTCCTCTTTTCCCCTTGAGAAGGAAGGGGAGAACATGTCCTCCTTGTGTGGGTTCTGGGACTTCCACCACCTGCTTTGAGGATGACTTTATTAGGCTGACATTGAACATATTTTAAAAGCCCATCATCAGGTGAGAAACCAAATTCCCCCATCAACCCCCTTGGCAGATCCATCTTTCAATCCCTCTGACAGCACCTGCTCTTTGCAGGCTCATATTTCAAAAGTGAATTCAGAGCTGCAGAGCCATTTTAAAAAGTAAGCCCTTGCTTTTCTCTTCCCTCCTTACAAACTCTTTCCCTGTTTATTTGTGAATTCCCATTAGTCCCCGGGGACAGACCTCTCCCAGGTTCAGGGCTGTCAGGATTCAGCAGTGAAACAACTGCAAACCCTAAAGGGTTGCTCAAGTTCCTGTCCTGCTGTCAATAGGGTTTTTTTCCCACTTTTTCCTGATTTCTGGCTGCTTCATTAGCCCTCCATGTAGAGGAATTTTTGGATTGCTTGAAGCACTCCAGAGAGTTGGCTGGGCATGGAATGGCACGAGGAATAGGAAGGGAAAAGTGTTCCTTGTGAGCTTTCCTACCAAAGCTGACATTCTGGGCATTACCTTCTGCAAACTGATCTCTCTGCTCTCTCCCATCTATCCCCTACATCCTCCTGTCCTACAAAGAAAAACTTATCAACTGCACCTGCTGAAAGGCCAGAGGGGAGAAATAACCAGCAAGCCTTTCATTCACTATAATCTAAATATTCTCAGCATACCGAGTCAGCAAAGGTGTGACTGTGAGTGACTGGGCAAGGAGTGGATCTGTGAGTCACATTTATAACCCAGCTTTTGTTGTAAACACTACAATGATGCATGAATTAAAGATACAATCAAGGGAAATGTCTGGCAGGATAGATAGAGAGGCAGAGACAGAGCTGGAGAGATTAGAGGAAATGGTAGGCATTCATAAAATCAGGCTGAACCCGAGGAAAACCAGACTGATGTGTCCACTATAGGGGATTAATCTAAAACAAACCAGCCATAAATTAGGAAGAGAGATGAGTGCAATGAAAAGCAAGAGTCTGGAAAGCAGAAATGCTGTTTGGTTTTATAATATACTGGAGTAGCATACAGCACAATGTAAAATGACCCCATTTGTGTAGTCCGTCCCCAAACTAATCTAAAGATGCTTGTAGAGATTTTTAAAGAGAAGATGCTGTAGATCATGGATTAAATGTGAGTAGTGTTAGGTTTTCAGTTCCTGTGGCTTTGGATTTCATTGTTTGAAAAGGATTTGTAGAATTGGAGGGGAGTAGAGTTGACAAAGTAATTTAAAGACATGAAAGTTTTGTCTTGTGAAGTAAAGGCAAAAGAACTGAAAAGATGCTCAGTGACATGACCACCACTCACAGATGTCAAATGGGTATTAACATGAAGTGAAAGGAAATACTGCTTTAAATGATGTAGGAAAGACATAAAATTTTAGGCTGAATGCCTGGGCTAGACAATAGAAAATATCTTAAATAAAATGTCACATAGGCTCCTGAAAGAACAGGAGCTTTTGCAGTGAAATTGCTCCTCTTCCCAGCAGTTCTGTCCTTCCAGTGTGAGGAGCCAGTGCCTGGTGTGGCTGAGTGTGAGCCCGTGGTGTCAGCAGGAGAGGATGGTGTTGGAGAGGATGGTTTTTACTTTTGGCTCAGTTAAGGGCAAGACACACTGCTGTAAGCTGTAAAAGTAACACCCCCTACCCTCTGTTAAGCAGCACAATCACCACTCAGAGCATTATCACATTCACTGCTCTCATTTGTGCTTTAAAACCTCTTACCTGAAGCTTAAATGACAAATACTCCTGTTTCTTCCTAGTCCCTTTCAATAATTCATATTCATTTGCACCTCATTCCTGTGCTCCTTTTCATTGCTCCTTTGGTAAACAACAGGGCATGAAAGATATGGGAGATGCTGAGATATTACCCTGGCTCCAAATAGATCCGAGGCCTGAGTGAAAGGACTTAATTACCACTTGGGCTCTTATTGCTTGCTTGGGAAATATCCAGGCAGTAGTGTTCCATATAAATGTATGGCAGCAGGCGAGGGAGAAAAGTGAATTGGAAGGATCCTTGTGGCTGTAATGTTTCTTCATATATTGAAGTCAGAATTTAACCATTTCACACAATAAACTTGTCTCCATGGCCCCCTTTGCTTGAGGTAGCAGAAATTACCATGCTGTTTAGCTGAAGTATTTTTACCCTCAGTAATAGTTCCTGGTAATTTTACATCAGTGCATACATTTTGTTCACAGTCTGTGCCCAGAACAAATTCTGTCTCCAAGATGTCACTGTTTAGAACTTTCCTTTTTAACAGAGATATAGAAGGACTTGAGTAAATGGCAGCACTTGGCGTAGCTCCATCTCACTGAACGAAGGAGACTAATTGGAATTTTATTCATTCTAGACTATTTATTTCAATAGCAGAGAACAAGAAACTACTTAGAGGGTGATAGAGATCTCTGAAGGGCTGACTCTCTCCTGTTGCTTGTCCTTCCCTACTGGTTATACAGCTGGCCAAGAGGGCCTATCTTTCAACCTTAATGACCTCCAGTAGATAACTGCACTCAGTGGCCAAATCCAGGCTTTTTGTGTGGGTGTTGATTTTCCTTCTAGCAATATTTAAACTGCTAGAGGGATTAGAAACAGGAAAAATTTTGATTAGAATGAAATAACCCAAACTATCACAAGCTCCTAAAGTAACAAAGGCAGCAGAAGTATCAGTGAGCTTTCCCTGATATCATTCTTGGCAGAGTCCTTCAAGACACCCTGGTTGCTGAAAATGTACCTAATGAGTTTCCATAACCCTCCACACTCTGCTTGCTGCTGGGGTTTGTTCATGCTGCCATTTTGTACTATTTCTGCAGTAATTGGCCTTCTCAGAGGAACTTTCACCAGCCCATTTCCCTCTCAGGAGTCTCCTTGGTGTATCAGACCATGGTGATGGGACCAGGCAGTGCAGTGCATCTTTTTATTCTTTAAGTGACAGTGCAGATTGCTGGTGCTCTCTCCTCTTTTGCTGCAAAAGCTTGTAAAATCAATGCAGATGCTTACTTAGCTCAGCTGTAAATGCATCAGCAAATAAAACCAGGGAGAGTATTGAGGTGATGTGATCTAAGCACAAGATTAGCAGAGGGCATCACAGTCTACTCTCAACAGTGACTAAGGAAAAAAATTGTACTTTGCTGCTTTACTCAGCACCTCCAACTCCCTCCTTGAACTCAGAGGCAGAACTGCAGCTGCTCCTGAGGATTCTGCTCTCCCCCAGCTTTGGGGAAGCAATCCTGCCAGCAGAAAAGCAGCTAAATCATCTTCCTATTTCTGCGTTGTCAACAGAATTGATCCCAAAGCGCAGGCAGAGTTCAGGGATGAACGAAAACTACGAGGGACCCAAGGGCAGGGAGGGCAGAGCTTGGACTGTGAGTTCTTCATTACTGATGAAAGAAGAAGGAAAGAACTAAAGCTGATTAGAAAAATAAGAAGTGGCATAATGTTTTCCTGGGTTTAGGAGCTTTGTGTAGTTTCATATTTCAACATATTTTTGCTGGCTGCAGGGCTTTGGGAGGACTAGTGAATTCCAGATTTACATTCTGGTAGTACTCTTAATTATTATACTGCTACAGAAATGTTCATGTTTTCATGTGAAGTGATATTAGCTCACAATCTATATTCCAACTCAGAGGAAGAAGTGTTTCAGGGATACAACCACCCCTGTAGTGCACCTACCTTGCCATGGACCTTTCATGTTGTTTTTGCTATGTTATGGTTCTCTGATTTCCAGCAAAACCTAATGTTTTCTTACATGAATATTTAGAAATCAATGCTGACTCCCTGCTGTCTGACACACTATTACTGGGTCATTAGTGGTGTTGCAGCAGGGCTGAAGAATCCAAGGAATAGATTTGAGCACGCTCTTGTTTGGTACAAACACAGGACAAACAGATGGTTGTTGTCTCAGACAGCTCACCCTTGAAGCAGAACAGACTAAGTCAGGCTCCGTGGGTTTACACAGTTTGAAAATATTTCCCATTTTCAAGGCAAAATTCGATTTCACTGAGAGATCTTGAGTGAATTCCCATAATTGTCATTAGTTGGCCAATTGCCTGATAAATATAAATGAAGGGCCAAGATCTGTTTGCCTCCATCTCAGGATTATTCTATTCATTCCAGTCCTACTGGACGCTGTCCTGTAGCTGTGAGTAGAAAATGTTCATATGGACATGACAAGCAAAATCTGTCAGCACTTGTTTAAGAACAGGAAGGACCATATGTTTTCAGGCCAAGGCCAAAGCAGAATGTTTCAGGCTCCAGTGAAGAAATGCTGAGCTGTAGATCATGTGCAGAGGAGTCTGTAAGAACAAGTGTTAGTATCAGTCATATCTTCAACTCTGAATTCACTTCAGGCAGTAAAAGTCTTTGGCTGATATTAACACATCTTAACTAATGATCCTTTGAATTGTAATTCCTTCCAGAAGCTATTTGCAATGGATTTAGTTGGCTAATGGTTATATGTTTGAACTTCATCCTTTCATAATAAATTCCACTGATAATCCTTTGCTTTTCTGAAGCTTCCTCCTGCTGGATTCCTACCACGTGTCTCTCCCAGGGAGTCTTTAGAGCAAGAGCATATTGCTGGTTAGTATTCAGAAGCTACACACCTTTATAGAAGATTCAGTAGCCTTCAAAATACCTTGTTTTAAAAAATATTTTCATTTCATTACATTTACAGCTCTAATAAAAAGTTAGGTGCAACACTCACTGTTTGTTCAATAAGTGTTTTGATTTTATGCGCCAGTATGTGGAACATGGAGTGAGTTTGTTATAAGGGGCAAATTCCTCTGGCTGGAGATGCAATATGGAAATACAAGCACTCCCTTACCCCAGGATTTTTATTAAATTTTAAGTTTTAAAAATCAGTTTGTAATTACTGATCTCAAGCATACAGAATGCTGATTCCCTAATGACCCATTTGGTGGTGTTGGTCCTTGTGACCATCTCACCCAGCCCCAAACCCTGCATGTTCCTGAACTTAAATTGTCCTTTATCATGCCCTATATAGGACAAGGTTGGGATGATTATGTCACTATATCAGCAAATGTTTTTGTTCTCTTCTCCAGATACACTTGGCCACACTTTAGTTTGTTTAGGCTGAATTAAAGACAAAAATAGAACCTCACCATCCTCTTTATTTTTATAGAGATATATTATGTTTTAGCATGAATGTAGATTCTTCAAAAACACGATCTCATTACTAACTCATTTAAGATGCTACATTCATGAGAAAGCCCCCAGCAGTGCCAGTTGGTTTATTATTAACATTTTTTTATTATTCTTTGATCATTTTTTATGCAGAAACCATAACCTTCTCAGTTAGTTGCCTCACAGTTCAATACATAATTGACAGGAAAGTGATTTTATCACTATTCCTTTTAGCACTTGTTTCAGATAAAGACTAAGGGGAGAAAAAAGCCAATTTCATTTGTGGATAGACTCACTGAGAATACACGAGACTATTCCCATAGTTCCATCTTCTTAAAGCAATCCCATGTTGGTTTGTCCTGTTGAGTGGGTTCAAGGAAAACTAATTTTAATGCTTCTGTGTCTAATCTGTGGTGTTGCTTTCATTTGTTACCTGAGATATCAAATAACATGTTTGGGCTCATTTTTGCTTCCCTGCTCCCCCAGAGATTCACTTCAGGGAAGATCCAACCCTAGATTGATGTTTTCCCCTCTATAGCTTTAAAGATTCTGGGAGATGATCTTTGTGTCTGCACAAAGAAATAATAACAAAATATATTTGAGAGGAAATGTCAATATTTATGAAATCAAGGGAGTCAGTTCTTCTGAACATTTCCAAGAGAGCAGTGCAATAAACCAATTAAAACAATACACAGATTTCACAGATCTTGTAAAAGGGTGATTTTTTTCAGGGCTGTGGTATTTATTCCTTGACCTTTTATTCCATGTTGTACTTCAAGATCAACATCTGTGTGTTGTAATAATGCTGAATATGGAAATAATAGAGATTAAAGGCATTTTCTTTTTTTTCCAGCCTACTCTAAGGAATAAACTTTCAGTCCTTTTGTTATCCTGGCATTTAGAATTTAGTTTTTTAGGGGACATTAATGATTTAATACCTGTATTAGTAAAGAAGAAGTCCACTCATGCATCTTAAGTTGTAGAGCCTGGAATGTCTGGTGCACACTGGAGATAAAATTAAAACACATATTCAAAGATACTCAGCCTTCAATGATCTTTTGTTTGAGTATTTCTGGTTTTCAGATATTAATTTCTTGATCACATCTCTCTGTGAGTATTTTAGATGGTGTTGTTTAATACTGACTAACATGACCTTTAATTTTTACCTATTCATTTGTCTTCTTACCTGTTCAAAAATATGGACACATGATTTCTGCCAGTTTCTGAGTCTGACACGTTGCACAGAGGACTAAGTTATGTTATGGCTTTTTGGAATCATTTCTAGCTGTAACTTCATTTCTGCATCTGATTTTATCCCCTAAAGAACAAAGCTATTATTATTTCACGGGATTACACCAGCAAAGAGAGATTTAAGTGAGTGGAAAATCAGGCCAGGGATTTTGAAGTGTTTTTATTGCACTGACACATCTTGATTTAAGTGTATATTTAATGTGCTTTTCTAAACTATTCACTTGTGCAAAGTAACATTGTTGCAAAACTAATGGAATCATCACTTTTATGAATGAAAGAGAATACTGCTGTCAGTAGTTTTCATTGCTTCATCATTTTCAGTCTGATCCCCCTGTTGCTAATCTTGTTGTTCTTAAGTTGTTTCTTACTTATCTGTTATTAAAGTCGATTCTGGGTCATTTTGATCCATGACAGATACCTCAGTCTTTCACAGAAGGAAAGCTGGGGTCCTAAAATGACCTAATCCGGTGAGTTATCCAGCAGGAACCAAGTGGGAATGTTTCCAAAGCATTTGGGAAGCAATGAGCCAGTAAACCACACCAGTTATCCCACCCGGGTTGTGGATGGGTACCTGCTATGGCAGATATAATTAGATATAATTATAATCAAACAATTAGAGAAGGGGCCAGGAATGTCTCAAACACCTACTAAAACATCCCATTCTGTGCATTGCCATTCTTGTTTGGAATCAGCAGTGCTGGAGTGACAGGAATAGTTTTCTCCATTTGCAAATCTTGGTTTTTGCTCAGTTTTTTCAGAAATTTTCTGACATTTAATGAAGGAAAACACCTCTCTTCCCAAAAGCTGTTTATCCTCCCTTTAACATACAGTCCTGCTGCTGTCAGATATCTTATTAATGGTTTCGTCAAGTGCTTTGATTAAGGTCTCTTGGTTCACAAGCAGTGAGAGATCACCATTAAAACCAGTGAGTGAGTCATGGAAAGAGACATCCCGGGAGAGGGGGTGTAGAAGTCTGTCTTCAGTGGTGTCACATTTGGTTTGGACTCTCCTGGTTGGTGCTGTTTGATGATCCTGCTCTCACATCCCTCCTGCCTGCCTTTGTGCCCCTGGCAATGCTGAAACCCGAGGCTGAACTTTCTTCCCACCACCAGGGCTCAGATCCCTGGCTTTGCAGGACACCAGTGCTCCAGGGCTGCCCCCAAATATATCCAGAGAATACACACAAATGAGCATTTTGTTGGGAATTAACATTTTCCCTTCACTTGCAGAGTTCAGTTTTTCACTGAGTGGGGAATTTGACAAATGCTCGTATCCATGTAGTTTCAAAAGCATTTTATTTTCATGCAGTGTGTATGCAGAAGATGATATATAAAGAACATTTCCTCGCTGCCATTTCTGTATGGACCACTTTCATGCATGTTTTAGAAGAATTTCTGTTTATCTCTACCATATAACTTTATTTTCTTAATTCTTATTTTTTGTAATAGAACATATATTTGTGTGTAAATAAATATGCATGTGCATAACCACTGTAGGATATAGATGTGTCACCAATGATGAATGATCAGTCACAGGAGGCAAAGTCACTGCTCTGGTTCCTTTAAAAATTTTTTGGACTCTGTCTAGGCAGGAATGGAGACTTTTTAACATTTCTGCAGTACTGATTTGCAAACTGCAGAAATCACTTTCTGCTTTGCATTTCAGTGCTAGAATCTCCTCTAAAGAGATTTAACAGGTTCCACATTATTTTCTATTTCAATACAATTATTTTGAGAGAATTAATGCTCTTTTATTAACTACAGAAACCAGGGGGAATCTCTTTAACTGGCTGATGGATTATTCTCAGCAGCTTGTGTGATGCAAACAATCTACAGGGTTGTACTGGCTGTGGACTCAGAGCTCACAGGCAGCAAAATTTTAGACTCAGTCCTAATTTTGTCCTTTCCACTCCCAAGTTCAATGGAGAGTTCAAAGTTCTATGCAAACTGATGTGTGAACTTGATTAATTTAGAGGTGTTAGCCACTGTGGTTATGGCTAATATTAGTGTCTCTCTCAGTAATTATCTTATGAAACAGGCAGATTAAGCACTCATATGGCCACACAGATGCACAGCTCTGTCATGTGGGTGACACTGGCAGATTGTGCTCAAATTAAGCATTTTGGCTGGGGAAACGTGAGGAAAGAGAGTTGTGTAACATGGCTTCTCACCCCTCTTGCTTTCCACATACCATGTCCATATAAAATGCTCAAAAATCAAATTATCTCAGAAATTTCAGAACCTGGGGCAACTTGTTCTCACTGAGTTCAGATTCTAAGAACTGTATTTGTGAGCCATTCTGGAAAATTGTTTGCTCTTGATTAATTCTTCCCTGCAAGCTCTGAATTGCTGTTGCTGATCACAACATAATGAGTAACTGAACAGAGTTTTGGTGTTGCAATAAATTGACCTGAAGCTGTGGTTGCAGCTGTATCAAGGTGAATAAAACCATGAAGAGCTGAAAGATTAAAGCACCTCATATACCTCAGGATTATAGAAAAGAGAATGGGAGAAAGAAAAAAGCAACAGAAACTTGTATTCAAGGGCCTAATACTGGAGAAAACCCTTCATATATGACCCACATATTAATTCAGCATCATTCACATGGCTGGAAATGAAAGAAAAGCTCCACTTGTTTTGAATGCTTTGAGTTTGCATTTAAAAGTAAAACTGCCAAGGTTAAAACAGGCCTTTTATTTGTTTGAGGGTTTTTGTGTCTTTATGTTTGCAGTTGGATAAACTTGATTGCTTTAGTTTTAATAACATATCTGGAAGATATTTGCTCATGTGTTTTCTATATTCAGCATACCAATATCAACATTTTTTCATGGATTTGTGGATAATTCTGTCTCCTGTGTTTCAGGAAAGCATAAAGCCTGACCATTGTGTGTGTGAGAGGGGATCTGGATGACTCAGTTAATAAGTATCTCAAGGAAAGAGGTAATTTTGGACTCAATGTAGTGGTTCTGAAAATATATTTCACAATGTGTTCCCTGTTAAAAGTTCAGCCCGGGAAGATTTAAGAAAATCCTTTGTTGAGAGAGGGGCAATTCCCTTCATGAGCAAGTTCTCCCTCACTTGAAACCTGTAATTTACAGGAAATCTGGTTGGAAGCTGCTCCTGGGACATGGGCATCTCCAGTGCCTGGCCTGGCAAGGGGGGTTTTCTGTATCTGGGTTCTCCAGCAGCATCATTTTTTAAGGCTTTGTCTCTCCCCTCTCTAATTTCTGTGCATAAGTTATTAAAAGAAAGGGGAAAACCATGTCCCCTGAGGATCTGTAGCTTTTTACTTTCCAGAGGTCTGCCCCGTAGTTTGGCCCATTGCCTGTTTTGAGAGTTGAACTAATGCCTTCCATCCCTGTGTTGGGATATTCCAAGGAGGAAAAGGAAGTGTCATTAATAAAATACAGCAGCCCTCTGGCATCTGGCTCTATGACCCTGAAGTTTGAAGAGCTCCAGAATCAACTCTGGGTCTAAATTTTATATCTAACCCTTGAGGCCTGACCCTTAGTTCTCTGTGTGAGAAAGGTGATTTCTTATTGTCTTTGTAATGTATATTCTGTTTACCTGGGAATGCTTTATCAACATTCAGCTGAAGCTGTTATTTCCCACTCACCTGTGTTTGCTGAACACTCATTTTTTCCTGTTTCACATTGTTTCTGTTTTCAGTTTGATAAAACTCTCTTTTTTATTTTCTTTCTCTTTTTTTTTTTTGGTGAATGTAGAAGTATCCAGGCCAGCATGGTGGAAGAATTTAAATATTTAGTATCATGAATATTTTAATATCTTCAGGATTATATTTGCTTCTGAAAAGAAAGAAAAGGAACATGTACTTCTGCCCATCTCTCAGACTGTCACCAGCCTGGGCCCAGCAGCTACAGACTTGTTTTGCAAAATAGGCACATTTTAGAGATTATGTTATCAGGTGATGTTTGTTTACCTGTAAGGTGGTTTTGTCATGCCAGCCTTAGTGTCTAAGATTATGTGACAAAGTCTGTGTCACATTTGTGAATGTGTATTTTTATTTTTTAAAGGGTACACCCTGTAACACCAGTGCTAAACTGTTATTGACTGCAAGCCCACTGAGAAACTGGAGGCGACCTTGTGGTGCTTCTTGGATGGGATCTCTTGGCCAGGGCACAGCCTTACTTTGTCCTTGAGTTTTTCCCTTTCTCACCTTTGCTCAAAAGGTGTGGAAGATAATTCACTGCCCCCAGAGTCAGCAGTAGCCAAGGGCTTTCCTAAATTAAAACCAGGCTTTTTGGTGTGCTGCCTGTCAGGGACCTCTGTGGGGATGCTCTGAGCACAATGAGGTCACCAGAAGTGAGAGCCAGCACCACCTGAATTATCCAGCACTGAAAAAAAAACAAAAAAAAAAAACCCTTTGAGGAATTTTAAAATATTCTCAGTGGTTTTTATTATGTAGCTTTTGTCACTGTCTCTCTCTAAGACTCAGACAAATTGGTCACAGGTTTTAAATTGATAACAAATTCAATAACTCCTTTATTTAATAATAAATTTTTCAAAAGGTCATCTGGAATATTATCATTTCAAAGGCAAAGAAGCAAGTTAATTGCTGTGTAGTCACTTAAAAAGAAATCTCTGCTTATATAAAGCTGTTGTTCAGGCCAAGGGCTCCAATAATGAGACACTTCAGGGACAGGTTTGGGTTCCAGGCATGGATATCAGTCAAGCTGCCAGCCTTTTCCAGGTGTTCAGAGAAGGAGCAAACTGCTATATTTATTCTGTAGTACTCAGAGATCTTTGCTTTAAGACTCAGGGACAGCAGAATCATAGAATGGTGGAATTGTCAAGGTTGGGAAAAAACCCCAAGACCATTAAGTCCCACTGTCAACCCACCCCCACCACCATGTTCACTGTCACACCATGTCCTCAAGTGCCATATCCATGTGTTTTCTGAACACTTCCAGGGTGGTGACACCACCACTGCCCTGGGCAGCCCCTTCCAATGCTTGACAACCTTTTCAGTGAAGAAATTTCTCCTGATATTAAATCCAAACCTCCCCTGGATCAACCTGAGCGTATTTCCTCTAATCCTGTCACTAAACCTGCCTGGTTACAGCCTGTTTTCAGGGCAGGGAGGTGTCTTCAGGTTACTCACTGACTTCTGGTGACCCATATTGTGTGTGGAGCTGGTCTCCAGACTGGTTTCCTGTACACCTGACACTGGTAACAGAGCCCTCATTAAGCAAAAGGAAACTCCCCCTTACCTTTCCCTTGTCTGACACGTTCTGCTGACAGCTCCCTGCCATAATTAAATAGCAAAGCATTTGTTGCACTGACAAGGAATGAGAAGAGTGCCCAGGAATTCCTTTGTAGTTCAGTGTATCCACAGGCAACACTTGCTGTGCCTTTGGGATGAAGGAATCCTGTGACTCCTGCTTGTTCTAATAAGTATAATTACATCTCACACTTGGTTATGCCACTCTAACCTATCAACAGGCTTCTGCAGAGCAGGATTTAACCAGCAGTTTTCCTCTCAGACACATGGTGTTACAGCATACCAGAATTTAGGTACTCACAGGACAGAGCATATGAGTGTCTCCCAGCTTTAGGACTATTTTTTTCATCCATACTGCTCTGTCTTTATTGACTCTCAATTCTGAAGGACCAGCTGAGAGACTTCAGCTTGTTCTATTAACAGAGCCATGAAATACCTTCTCTATTCCTTGGTGTGCACATAAATACCAGAAAGTGTTTTACAACCCAGGGGATCTACAGCATCTATCCTGGTCTGTGTAACAGGGTCACAAACCTCATTCCACTGGTCTTTTGTCAACCCCACAGCACTCACTCCCCTCACTGAGAGTTTGCTCAGTGATTAGTTTTCTCACTGTTCTAAATCTCCCATTAGATTTTGTTGTGTCTATTCATGTAATATATATCAAGTAAGGAAACTGTGAAATAGAAAAAAAAAAAGAAAAAAGCAGGTGGATCTCAGGAGTGCTTTGTCTGCTCCAGTGCTTTGCCTTGCTCCAAATTAAAAAAAGATAGTTCTCCCCCATCCCTCCTCCTTCTTTGGATGTCTTTCTGAAATAAATGACATAATGAAGCAAAACAAACATACCTAGATTATCATTTCAGCCTCATGTGTGTATCTCAGAGGGACAGAACAAGAGGAATGTGATAAATTTTGAAATGCCAGCAGTCTGGCAAGTGCCCAGATCATAAGATACACACTGGCATAAAATACACATGCTGGGAAACGTGTGCATGTGTTGTAGTTGTTTTCATTAGGATGGAGGACAGTGTGACTGTGGGGATTTATAAACATCAGTGGGACTGAAAATTATTTGTGGTTTGGAGTAAGTACGAGATAAATCTCATTGTAAAGCATTTGGGATTTTGGCTGTCCCACAGACCTCTGAGTACCTGACTGTTTCTCACAGTGGTTTTACATTACATTAATTACTTCCTTGAGGAGCATGGGAATGGTTAACACAACCCATATATCCCCTGTTTCTAGCTGAGAGTCTCCTTGGGAGAAATATCTTGGCCTTTGAGCAGTTTGCTAGAGGGACTGCAGAAATCTCCCAGCTGTGCTTGACACAGGGTAATAAAAAATAGGGATGGAAACAGTGTTTAGAGGCCACATACACCTGATCCCAAAGCTGGATTAAAGCACTTTTATCCCATTTCTAAGAGGTACTTGTCTAAATTGATCCCTCTCTCTCCATTCCATCTCCTGCCATAATGGATAATTGAGGAGGTCTCATGTCCACAAATTGATTCATTCCTGTGCTGCTGGTGCTGAACTCTCTTTAGCAAGAGAGTAACAAGAAGTTGTTTTTCCAGTTTTCAAACTCTCTTCTGCCATTCAAGCCTGGTCTCTCTTACCCTTTTCCAGTGGATATAGAGAACTGCAAAGAGAAGAGCAGTCAGGAAAATCATCCTATGTAGTTTATGGCTTTATAATTTATTTTGAGTGTCTGGACTAAAACATTCCCAGATCCAGTTTTTCCTTGTAAGTGATGTTTTCCAGCTCTCCCATCACCTTTATTGCTCCCTGCTTCTTTCAAGAGACACTCTCTATTATTCTTTATACCAAAATAGTTCAGGTGGTGAAGCTGGAACTCGAGGTGTTGTGCAGTCCTTGTGGAGCAGCAAGACTGGGGGCCCTCAGCCACAAAACTAGAGCTTTCTCCTGCACTGTCAGGAATAATGGAAATTTTGGTGCCAGCTGAGGAAAGGAACAGACCCTCCAGGAATTTACATAATGTTCACAACAGTTCAGGCAACCCAGAAATATGCTGAGTCTTCAAAGCAGGGACTGCCTTGCATAATGTGTTCTTATGGTTAGAAATAGAGGTAATGATTTCTGAATAGCTGGCAGGAAAATGCTGGATGGTAAATGATCTTTATAAAATTAAGTGAGCCCAGTCCTTTTGAGAATGTATGTTGTGGCTGTACCTGGAAGCACTCTCAGGGGTGCTCTTGCCTGTCCCAACCTCAGAGACATGAACATGCAAATTGCTGCCAAGTATTGTGCATGGGAGGCAACATAAAGCAACATTCATTCATTCATTCATGTGTCCACACAACTTTAATGTCAGCACTGGAGGAAGATTTAGAGCCCTCCTTTCTGAAATTATAGCAGAGGGACTCCACTTCTAAAGCCTTCCATTTAAAGTGTACAGTTTTCAGAGTGAATATGAGCTAAAATCAGTAGAAAGCTTCAGGAATTAGGAACCAGAGTTTGTGCAAATAATTTATGTAGATGTCACTTTGCAGCAGGGTGAATTAACACACATTTTAGTCCTGTTAGATTATTAAGGGAAGTTAGACTAACATGCTAGATAGGAATGTTTAGGATATGTACATTTTCCAGATGTGTGTACTTCAAGTAATGCCAGAGAACATAGAACTCTGCTGGAAATAGAGACGTTTTTACTCAGTCATGGAATAGACCAGTGCAGCCACGATTTTAGGTTTTCTTTCTGCAGAGATGTGAAAGGTTTTGTGAATAACCTGCTATGGGTCAGAGCTGCTAAATCACAAGCCTAAGACAGGCCTGAATTTATTTTTTTGTCATTTTTATTTCAATAATATGAAAATTGGGACAAAAAAATTTGGCTCTAGGCCTGTATTTAATGAGAGGAACCAAGGCACTAAAATCTTGACATCTGATTGCCTGTCTAGATTTTATCTCTTTGTATCCATCTACAGCTTTTCATCCACAGTCAGATGCAAGAAGCTCATAATATCTCCTTACATATTTGTTATAATTTGTTTCTGCTTGTATAATCCCACTTCTTTGTATAGATTTGCTGTAATAATTGGTTATTTTATTGCAGAGCAGAATGTGTCCACTCATTGCTGGTGCTGATAGAAATGTCTTTTAATATTAAGGAAAATAAATATGTGATTCTATCATAATTTGTCTAGACCAGTGACTTTCATCCTCCTGTTTTCTGCTGCATCATGACAGTTTTCATGTCTTTCCACAACTTCATGTCCAATTTAGGTAAGAACAGCAGCACACATGGCAAGCAGAAATAGCCTGGCTTCCAGCAAAATGTCAGTCACCCAATAAATCTAATAAAAAGCCCAATACCTTATTTTTCCTGCACTGCAGTTTCCATCTCACACGTCAGGAGAATGTACGTCCAAGGCTGTGGGACTGGCCATCTGTTCTGCTTGCACAGAGCTGGTACTTGGGAGTATTGAATTACTCAGATGCTCTAATTTCTGGAGACATCTGGAACTGGTGGCCATCTATTAAAAACACAAAATGCACAGCATAGAAAAAAAATTAGATTGTGCTGAGTGCCCTCCCCATGGGATCATGAGAAATTGCAGGACCAACAGTCATAGAATCACAGAATGGCTTGGGTTGGAAGGAACCTTGAAGGTTATCTTGTTCCAACACCCCTGCCATGGGCAGGGACACCTACCACTATCCCAGGTTGCTCCAACCTGGCCTTGGACACTCCCAGGGATGGGGCAGCCACAGCTTCTCTGAGCAACCTGTGCCAGGGCCTGCCCACCCTCACAGGGAAGGATTCCTTCCCAATATCCCTTCTAAATCTATTCTCTTTCACTGTGAAGCCATTCCTTCTTGTCCTGTCACTCCAGGTCCTTGCAAATAGTCTCTTTCCATGTTTCTTGTGGGCTCCCTTCAGGTACTAATTAGGTCACCCTGGAGCCTTCTCTTTTCCAAGCTGAACTATCCCAATTCTCTCAGCCTGTCCCAGTAGCAGAGGTGCTCCATCTCTTTGATCATCTTGGTGTCCTCCTCTGAACTCACTCCAGCAGGTCCATGTCCTGCCTGAGTGGAATGGAGCTTTACCTGTGTCATCTGTTTGCCTGGTGACACCACAAACACACAGCACAAGGCATCAAGGTATTTTTTAATAACCAAGAAAACTCATGTCCCATAATCTGCCTCAAGGGATCTTCTCAACATTTCAAAGAAACCAGACATTATTTTTAGTTCTAGGGACATTAAATAAAGCCAGAGGGGGTGACATCAGTTTGCAGGTCTTACTAGTTTGTTTCCTTGATGACACCATGAAGAACGTGGGGAAGTAGAAAAAGTCAGTCAAGAGAATGATGAGTGCAGAAAGTGTGTGAAAGCAAACTGGGTGACTTAAGTTATGGACAGACAAATAGGTCAAGTTGTCAAATCCTTTATAAAGGAAGTACTATAAATAATTTTTAGCATTTTATAATGTTAACTTGTACAGAGGGATCCCAAAGATGTTCTCATACAGTTCTGTATTTCATATGGATTAACCAGTGACCCAAAGGGACTTTGTTAAAAGGAGGTAAAAGATTGCATGGCACGATAATTCAGCTGCCAGTCCACTGGGATTCCTTGGCATGGATGTTTGCAAATAGAGAAATATCTGCTCAGAGTGAAGAAAAGAAGCCCCTTCTTGGTGAGGAGAGAAGGAGCAGCTTTGAGGACTCACTGTGAAACACAGCCCTTGCCAGCCATGGAGTGCTTCATCTGGAGGCACAGCAGAGACAGGGGCCTTGGTGAGGTGCTTTTAATGCAAGTGCAGAGTCAGATGGCAGGAGTGGGCAGAGCAGTGAGAGGACTAATAACCCTCCATTAATTGCAGCCTCAGTAAACACAGTGTGTTGCAGGAGCACAGGGGCTCTTGGGCAAGGAGCCACCAGCACAGTCCCTGCTCCCATCACGGCTTCCCGGGGAACTGAGCATCTGCCACATGCACTCACTGGACAAAATTCTCATCCCTGCCATGTCTTGTGCTCTCCCAAGGCATTTACCCCAGGCAACCCTGGATTTGAAAAGAATGAACACTCTAACAATATAAAGAACACTTTTTCGGTGTTGAAACTCTTGGAAATAATTTGCAATTCCCTCTTCCAATATCTTGAAACAATGATCAAAATCATCTACTATTGTTTTGGGTTTTTTCCTGATACAGAATTTGTTTCACTTGGACCATGTAAGCAAGTGGAGCAGGGAATTTTGTTGGAGAAGTTTGGAGGTCAATTACCTTAAAAATAAGTGTTACTGGGAAATCTCCTGCTAGCAGCTCTTGTTTAGAGACATGGTTGTTCATGTATTTAAATTTAAGTGAACAAGTCAAACAAGGCAACAGGGTTTCATGTGGATGGAGCAGGTGCTTAACAACAGTATTGCCAACACCTGTCACTAAATCACTAATTAATATTCATAAATTATTACTTGCTTATAAAAAAATGAAGACATTCTCTTACCTGTACCTCCTGCTTGGTTCTGAAATGTATATTAAGATTACATTTTTAGTCTTTTCATTGCAACCATGAAGTCTTAGTGTTGAATTTATTTTTATTATTATTTTTATTTAATATGGGCTAAAACTCAGAACCTCCAGCTTGCTGGATCTGAAATTTAAAGAAAGAGGGGAAAGCACCAAAGAATGGAAATAAAATTGAAAAGACTGACTACAGGGCTTAATCTTGGGTATTGCTGCTGTGAACCCTAAAAGCACATATTCTGTACAATGAAAATGCTACTCACAGGCTGGGCAGGCAGTTTACACCCGTGGACGTGGCAAGTTCTGGCTTTTTCCTTTATTTTACAGCATGACTTTGGCTGAAATGTTTTCACTCAAATCTGCTTCTCATGGAAAGAACTTGAACACCTGGACTAATAAACTGTGAGACCTCAAGAAGTGGGATTTTCTAAGTGAAAACTGGTATTTCTTCAACCAATTTTCTGTGCTGAGCAAACATTTACATGGGAGCTTGTGAACCTCAGAAATCACCCTTTAGAAGAAGCAGCTCGTGAGGGCCTTGTAAAATAATCATGTTAGAAATTCATGTCCAAACTTTTCTCTGAATGACCATGGGTTTATTGGTTCAGTTTTAAATATTAACTGTTGTAATGTCACACAAACTATCTGTATCTGCTGCAGCACATTATTCCCAACAGTGCAAATTGGAAGTGACTCATCACTTGCTTTACTTAAGGACACACTTGTTCATATATATATTAAATGTTCATATATATATAATGAAAGTTCAATTGGATTTTCTGCCTTTATTGCAGCAAAGTAGTTAAATACAGGTTCAGTGTTCATTAAATGAATTGTTTCTTGGGCTTTGCTGCTGTGTAAAATCAGCCCCTCACTCACTCAGGCTTTGCTGGATCTGGCTGAAGGTGCTCAGTGCCTTTGGAGACTGAAGCCTCAGTTAGAGACACAGATGGCAATTTGTGCCAGTGTCCATGGGTGTACTATTTAACATCTCAGATGGCTATTTAATTTGTTACCACTTCTGGCTGGGAATCTGGCTGTTCATGTAATCTAACGCCTGCGTTCTGTCAGGCCCCAGGCATTTATTTTCATTACTGGGGTTGCCTCAAAAAAAACCCCAAAACAACAACTACAGGATGAGTGTTGAAATGAACTTCTTTGGAGTCCATCTGGTGTGTCAGTTTGGAATAAATCATTTCTTCCTTGTGGAAAGAGGACCTGCTGCATCCCCAGGAGGTGTGAGAGCAGGATGCTTAATACCAGTCAGTGGGAACGTTGCTTGTCTGAGGATCACAAGATATACCTCAATTTGAAAGATCATAAGGGAGTGAGGAGTCCAGGAGGCATGGAAATGAAAGCTTTCACCCTCAGTCCCCTCTGTTTCTCTGGTTATAATTTTAGCTGTTTCCAATGCCATTCACAGTGTGTTTCTCAAGGCTCCTGTCCCTCACAGGTTGCCCACCTCTGGTTCCTGGCTCCCCTCTTGCTTCCCAACATATGACTGCAGGATTCTTATCCCTCCTGCTTTTTTCCTGGATGCAGCTGCAAGGATTTGAAAAGCAAGAGCAGCTGGAAGGACTGGGGGGTTTGCAGGTCACCTGCAGCTCAAGAAAAAGGAGATAAAGAAGACAGAAAAATCAAAGGAAACAGAATAAAATGAGAAGAAGAGGGGGAAAAACAAATCCCATGGAATAGAGGTAAATGAAGGGGAAAGAAAAGAGAAGATTGAAAGTGTCTGAGGGATGCAGAACCTGCCTGCAACATTTTTTTCCTTAAGGCACTGAGCAAGGCACTGCTTATCAGGGAATGAAAAACACAACAAGGGAGACAAAATCTGTTAAAATATTTGTTAATTTTTAGCTGAAAAGGTAGTTCTGTGACATTATGCTGAATAAATTTTAAATTATTAAAAAATTATTAGGTAACAGATCCCTGTTACCCAAACCAGGGAGAGCTCTACTAATACCTGTCAGGTGCAACAAACCAACATTACAAAACAGAAGGCAAAATGCAGGCAGGACCTGGGGAGGAAGGTGGGTGTTTCCACAAAGTCAGTGGTGGCCAGAAGAAAACCCTTTGAATTTGTTTCTTTAGGTAACCTTGTCTGTCAGGTGCCAAGGATTTGCTGCACAGGGTCTGACCTCCCTCATTCCCTGGAGGGCACCTGGATCCTGTGGTTTGTCTCGAGTTATTATGGATCACATCTGTATCTGCACGTTCCAGGCCCTGGCACTGAAGATTGGTTGCCTTTTATTTTGCTTTCCTTCTATTCAAACATGCTGAAGGCTTTGGACAGAGGACCAGTCTCACATAAAGCAGTGGCTGTGAAACCTGATGGATGCCAGTTTTTTCAGAAATGGGAACAGCAGGATCTGCTCATCTCTTACTGCACTCACAGAAGAGAAGGAAAGTTCCCTGGGTAAGTCCAGTCTGTTGGCTTTGGTGGCTCAATGTTCTGTCTCTTTTTTCAGTGTAGAAATGGAATAACCCTAGACTTGGAAAACAGTGAACTGGGATGAGTTTAAGCTCTCAAGAGCTTTGTTACCTCCTTCAGCAAAGTCAAGACTTCAGAGTTTTTGAGTTGAAATGCTCACCATGGATCAGCTGAGATCAGCTTAAATTCTCTTCTTGTGGCATGACTGGGAGGAGAGGCAGCTTCTTTGGGGGTGGGCCTTGACTTCTGAGAAGGAAATTGAATTTCACTTTTCAGTGTTTAATCATGTACATGAGACAGATGCCTTCCACAGGCTCTGGGAGCCTGTGCTAACTAACACAGGGAGGATTTCTGATTTGAAATATATAAACCTTGTGCTGTGGGTTTCACTTGAATTAAGAGAAAGGGGGAAGAAGAGTCTCATCTTCATGACTTTCACATTAGGAAGGGTTAGTTCAGTATGAAGACACTGCAGCAGCCTTTCCCAGCATGGACCTGCTGGCTTTGCCTGTGCTATGGATGTGCTCATGTGAGCACAGACCTTATTTTAAAAGAATCAGAAAAAACTAGAAAGGAAGAAGTCTTCCTCCCATGACTGATCCCAATTAACTACCAAAGAAACACACAGTGAGAGATGAAATAGAGACAAAACACATCTCAGCTGCCCCAAAAATCTTTCTGTAAGACTTGTGCCAGCTTTGCATTTCCTTCCTCACTGCCCACGATGCTGAAAGATTAGAGCTGAGCTGGACAAGCCAAGGCCTGTGTTAGAACAGGGATCAGGCCTTTCTGGCCCACAATTCACCACATTATTGCTATTTGTTGACATGTTCTCTGTAATTTAAGCAACAGTCTGGTTTCTCTGGCAGTAAAGTCATACGGGTGTCTGGGATTTTCTGTGCTGTACTTGATTATTTCTTCTGTCTACACAGTGAGAGACCAATCTGTCACTGGATTATGCACATTTACTTAGCAGAGAGATTTTAAGGCTGAAACAACTGTGTGACAACTGGCTGCTGAAACCCCAAGGCCCCCAGGTCTGTGAGAGAGAAATATTGTTGGGGGAGTTGGATAATAATATTCTGCACAACACAGCCAATATATGAACAGCCAAAGGCAAGGGGCTCATTCCCTTCTCTGTATTTCTATCTTGCATCTGTTTTATTGTTAATTCAATGTATAGGTAACAGGGTTTTCTTAGAAGAGAATTTACCAAGGGTTTTCTTGGTTGTTTCTGTGTTTTACAATATAATGGCCCTTTTGACTTTTTGAGGTCTATCACTGACAAAAGCTGATGGGAAATGAAAATGCTGGGAGCCAGAATAAATGTTTGAGGCTGAACTAAAACACAAGGAAAAATCTTTGGCTGGTCAGGACAAAGAGTCATCCACAACCCCCAAACTGGTCTGTGTGGCTCCTTGCTGTCTCACCCATGAGCTGCACTGGGTTGGAGGCTGAGTGGGAAAGTTAGGGAATATTCTGCATGCCCCAAATCCACTATATTTGTAACAGCATAGCTGGAAGCAGCCAGGCAAAGCTGCTGATGGATGTCTCATAGTTTATCTTTCACAGCAGAAAAATAAGCAAGATGACATAAACATACCAATATACACAGAATTGGGGCTGCTTTTATTCCTATTTCACAGGACAGATTCACAGTCTGTCTTCTCTCATCCCCCTGTTAGCTCAGGTGATTCAGTCACCTTCCTCTAAATATGCTCCACACTGCCCTGATCCTTTGGAGGAGGAGGTGTGGCAAATAGCACAGATGTTTGTGGGATGCTCCACAGCCAGAGCTTCTCCAAGTCGCTCATTTATTTCCATGGGAGTTTGTGGGTGGCTGTGAGTGACTCCTGCATGTTCTGACCTGCCATGTGACAGCTCCCACTGAGCTCTGGTTGGTCCTGCTCCACTTCCAAGTCATTCCATGTGTTTTCTTGTCTTTTGGAGGCTGTTAGGAGAGGCACAGAAGATGGAAAGGGCAACAGATGGTGACTCCTTCATTACAATACACCCAGGAGTTTAGTAAAGCCAAACTGGAGGGTGATGAAGCAGATGTTTATGGCTATTTCTCATTTTAAATCAGATTACAGCCATGTAGTGATTTAGTCCATTAGGGATTGTCCTAAAGTAACAAAGGATATTGTGTGTGATAGCTGGTTCAGACAGCACCACAATAAGGCACTGCTTGCACACCATCCTAATTGTTTGTTCCAGCCGTTGGTCAAATGACATGAAGTGCAAAGCATGAGAAAATGTTTTCCCTGACTTTTCAGAATTAACTAAAAGTCTTTAAAAAAGCATAAGTTAAGAAGCTCCAACTCTGTCCTGTAGGACCAATCCAGGACAAAGCTCACAGAACAGTCTCCCTGGATTTAGCTTTGTGGTACCTGGTACATCCAGGCTAGGGATTTGAAATCCCTTTACAGTAATAAAAACATGGTGTGACAAAGTCTCAACCTTCAAGCAAAACCAGAGTTTATACATATAAAAAAATACTTAATCAACTTTGGTCTGAAAGGTGAAGAGATCAAAGGTTCATCTCCAGTCCTGCCAGCAGCCTTTGCTGTAGTTTTGCCCGGGTCCTATGAACTATCAGTGATGTAATTTTAAAAACGTGGTTAAAAGTAAAATGAGGGGGGGGGGATTTTCTACTCAGGAGTCAAAATTAAAAGAAATTGTCATTGAGACCAAATTAAATCTAGAGGAAGTAGTTAAATCACTGAATTAAATATTTTCATCAAACGATATTACATTTTTTAGACTTTCTGGTTTCCTTGGGACCTGTTTTTCAGCCCCCTGTCTGTCCCCGAGTCCTGGGTGCTGAGGGAACACACTGGTTGAGTTTTAAAGCTTTCACAGCAATTTGTGATGAGAAGATGTAGTACAGGTGTAATCAAGTATTGACAGAAATGCTTCTGTTTTCAATTCCAGGCACATATTTCATTAATGCTCATTTGAAATCCTTTGGTTCTTACACCTCTGACTATCTATTGAGTGGGTGATTAAAAAACAAAAATTGTTTAGAATTATTATAAAGCATTATAAAGAATCTCATTTTTTTTATATTGAGATTTTAAAGAGTAACAAGAAGAGCCCAAAACACAACAGCCAAAGTGAAGACAACTTTTGTCTCTGTAAACTTCCAATTTCCATAAAATAAAATCAGGTAGTAGCCTTTTGCTTAATGAAACCATGAGGAATATTTAATATTTGTAAGGTTCCTGGGTGGAAAAACACATGAGTGCTTCAGTAACCAGATAGCAGAGCCAGCTGCCCTCCAGTGCTCCCTCCTCCCCTGGGTATTGCTGGTAACACAACACCCAGGTGTAGTTCTCTCTGGCTCCTCTTCAAGTGGACCATTTTAATTTAGACACTATAAACGGGGTAACTGAGTCCACCAACCTACTGATTCCTAAAGAAATAATCACTCTGAGAAACCCTTACCTGAATTTAATCGAATTTTGCTTTTGGTAAATGACAAATTTTTCGAGGAATTTTTAAGGGGTTTTAAAAATAATTATTAAAATTCGACAATCAGTGGATTTTTAGAAGGCAATAATTTTTCATTTCAGTATCTTGGGTTTCTCCATCTCAAAAGTTTAATGCTTCAAACGAGAACAGAATATTTTCAAATCACAGGGATGAAACTTTCGGGTTGCACAGAACCGATGACAAGAAATCTGAATTTGTCTTCCTCGAGAATTTTGAAAGTGTTGATAGATTGCCCTGATGCACAACGTGAAACATTTCCAAACTCTTACAGTTCTGCAGAGAACAGGAAAAATCTTCCCACTCAGTTCTTGTCTCAACGGAGGTATTTCATAAACTTCAAAAACATTGACAGATTTCTTCCTTCAGTGAAAGGAAGGCAGTGAGAGTTTATGTGTTTCACAGAGAATTGATATGCTGGCAGACAACATCAGTGTCTGTGTGTGTGTCTTTCAAAATGCAGTTGTCACCAATGCAATTGTAGTATGAATCATATCCTGGAGAGTTATATAAGGCTTGAGTTATGAGTAAAAGCTGGATATTTTTTTCCTCAGGGAAAACTCGAATCTAGTGAAAAAATAAGTATTATTATTATTTGATATTTAATTGTAACAATTGCTGAATTGCCTAAAATTAGGAGCTTATTTATCTGAGTTCAGGGTATTGTATTTATAAATGGATAAATATCAGTGTACAGTGGGGCAGTTTAGAGAACAGCTTTTCTGGCCTGAACTTGGAAACCCTCGATTCTGATGATAAATAAGAAAGGTCCCCTTGGTTATGTAAAAAGAAGAGGGAAGCATCTCACTGAATAATCCCGAGGGATTATGCAGTCCCAGTGAAAGTCCAGTATTAGCCAGCAGCCAATGGCTTCACATCTGGAATGGGGAGCCCAAAGTCAGCAAGGGGGTGGCACTCATTAAAAATAGATCTGCTGAACAGTTAAGATGATTATTGGTCCTGATTTGCAGGATTAGACACGGGGAGCAGTCTGTCAGGCTATTTCTTCACTTGCCCACATAAAAACCTCTTCCAGGGCTCGGGCAAACCTCGATTAATGACCAGGGAGGGGAGGAAAGACACCTTTCCTCTGCTCTCTGACACTGTGCTCCCCTACAGGGAGTGTTTGGAGCCAGGGCTGAGCACACCCCCAGTCCTGCAGGGAGTTGGGTGATTTAAACACTGGAGATGTAAATTATTAACATGATCTCCCTGCCTGATGCTGTGAAATCTTTGCAGCTGGATTCATATTGAGTTTGTTGAAATCGCAGGGTAACGGGGAGTTTGAAGGTTTATGTCTTTGACAATGAGGCAAAAAACCAGCTGGATACACGGAGTGGGCTGAGAGCAGTGGATGCAATTCCTAGTTTGGAGTTAAACATGTCAGCAGGACTCTCAGTGTAGTGGGTAACTGAACAGAAATGAAAGCATGCAATGATCTCACTGGGAAACTCTTGCTTCTTACTCTTTCTTCTTTATGTTTATTTGCAGAAGCATCCTGTTTTTATGCTTTTTTGCAGAAGAGTTTTGGAAGAGAAAACACTTAGCAAATATTGCAGGGGAAGAACAGATTTCTGTTCAGGAACAAAAAACCTTGCCTTTTTGTAACTGAACATACAGGTTCAATAACCACAGGTATTTATTTCCTGACTATCCATTTCCCTTCATTTGCTGAGACAATGATAGAACAAATAATTTAAAATAATAAGCACATTCAGGAAAATTACAACATGAGCTCTCTGCCAAGGGGGGAAAGTTTCATTCATCATAGAAATGATTGCAGGTAGTTTGGCCGGATCCTGCTAATTCCAATAGGTACAAAGAATTTCTCACAACTCCTGGTTTATGTGTTTACTGATGGAGAATGAATATTCTGTTGAATCATTTGAGCACTGAGCTTTCAGCTGGCCATTAAGTTAACTGCCAGGCAATCAGAACTGGACCTCAGAAATGCAGATTCAGGGGGTTATTTGGTAATTCTTTAATCAACAGCTCCTGCTGAATTGCCACATGAATTTTATTTTGCCTGGGGTTGTGTCATCCATAGCTACAGTTCAGATTAACCTGTCAGCTCAAATAAATGTACTTTTCTAATTAGGTTTTTAATGTTTCCATCTGTTGTTTGAACAAAATATTTAAAGATCCTTTTCCACCTTGGTTCAGAACCTGTCTCCTGAGGGGTGTGTTCCCCATAAAAGCCGACCCACCTCCAACAGTCAATTCCCCCATCACAGGAGCAGGTGGATTCACTGAGGATCCACATCTTGGCAGCACAGATGATAAAAGAGAAGCCCATAAACCCAGTTATTGAAGCCCTGACAGGCAGCAGCACTTCCTAAGCCTAATGACAGGGTCTGTTTGAGACAATCTCACTCAGTGCTCTCCCTGTAAATAATAATAAGATACAATGGATCTGTGGGAATTAAGTTCTTAGGAGGTGGTGATGTCATCCCCACAGATTCAGGGCACTATTCACTTGCTTTTGGGAAACATTTTATAGTTACATAATATTCCTCAATCCATGTTCTGGAACAGCTTTGTTCCATCAGGATTTTCCCATTACTTTAATAACTCCTGTTCCAGCTTCACAAGTTGTTTGTTTGTTGGTTTTTTTTTTTAATATGCAACCATATTTAACAAGAAAATTAAAAAAAACACCAAACAAAAAATGCCAGGGAATCCAGTATCTCCTAAATCATGGTTGTTGCTCACATGGATATAAATAATAGGGGCTGTTTAACTCAGGGCAGCTTATTTCTTATCTGAGGAAATATTAATGCCCTCCCTGTTATCTAATTCACCATAATGTAAGGGGATTTAGTGGAGATTAAGAGAGAAAGTGGGAGAAGGATTTATATTCTTTTGGGCCATGCTGGTGCTCCCAGGAGTTTTGGCATCACTTCCATTGGAAGAGGTGATTGCTCTCCGTGGAGTTAAAATAATTGGAAGCAGAGGCAAGCACTTACACTGGAGTGAAAAAGTCTTGAGGAAAAAAAAAAAAAGCAATTGTTCAAGTTTCAGACTCCCTGCCCTGCTGCTGGAGGGAAACATCTTTGTTCTCGGACCTAGAGCCTGAGGAGAGGCTGGAACACCAGCAGCACTTCATTCCTGACAGCTCTGCTCCTCTGCTTGGAAGAGGAAGAGGCTCTGCAGAGATTCATTCCCTCAGGATGATACAGCCTGGCCAGACAGTGACAGAGCACAGTTCTATAATACAATATTATAGAATCAGTAAAATTATATGTACAGCTCCTTGGGGTGCACCAGGTTCTAGGAAAGAGAAAGGCTGTAACACGTACAAGTGATAAATTCAACATTCCCCCAATGAATGCATTGAGGTTTATGAATATGGATTGGTTTTCTACAGGAATGAACTTCATATATATGTAGGGGAGTTATCTCAGAAGTCTGTTTCTGTTTGTCCTGAAGGATTTGATGTGATTTGTGGTGCATCTAAGGATCAGGTCTCCAGATTTATCATTGCAGTTGTGAATTCAAGGAAGGCTGTGTCCCAGAGTGCCTTTCTAGTAACATGAAATATTGGAATAACATTTGCTCAGGTCTTGGAGCCTAAGATATCACCTTGATTTCCAAAGGTTGCATCTTTCCAGAAGCCTTTTGGACAAATGAGTTGACTCTTTTCATTGCAAACTTACTCCTGGTAAGCACTTCCTAAACAGACAAAAGCTAATGCAAGGTCAACCACTATCTCATGGTTTCATGAGATTCCAGCTGTTGTCAACAACAGACTCTATAAATTATGTGGGAGCCCAGTTGTCTTAAATAGCCAACAATGACAGAAGTTTTCTTCAGTGTCCCAGATTGTGTATAAAATGCAAGGTTGACTTCTCCCTGTGGACGTGACATTGGTAGATTTGCACCTTGATGAGGATGAAAATGTGATCCCTCCAGGGCAGGCTATTTGTGACATTTGATCTTACTTCAGTTTTGCTGAATGTAATTGCTCATTTTGGTGTCAACTGAGCAAAGGCAGGTTAGAAACTCATTATTTCTGCTCTGTGTAGTGAAAAAAATACCACGTTCCCATACAACCCAGGTAGGGCAAAGGATATTTGAAGGGCAGGAAAAATCTAAAAATGTGAATTTTAACCAAGGAGAACAACCTATACAGTCATCTTCCTTCATCCTGTGCATGTGGAGGTCTGTGTCTCCTTCCTGGGACTGGGGCAGACTCCTGGTCTGTCATCACTGTGACCATGGATCATGGATATTTGCTGTTTGCAGCAGATTGGGGGTAAATCCATCCAGGTCACTGGGTTTTACAGCCTACTCATTTTTATTGCTTATTATTCCAAGCAAAAGGAGTAATCCCCTGGGAAGTGGGAGGAAAAAAACAGTCCTGGATATAATAAAGCTGTAACTATGGTGTCCAGCCATTTACATTCAAAAATGGAAACCATTGTGCTTTGTGAAAGTGAAGGTTGTAGCCATTCTCTGGCCAGCCTAATCCAGACAGTGATCCCATAATCCATGTTACATTTACTGGCTTCCCCTCCTAATCGGTTTGGAATCTGCACAATTCCTTCCAAATGTTAATGAAAACCAGGAAGCACTTACTCAGGAAAGCAAATGGAAATAAAATCCATATTTCCAGCCATTATTACAGCTCATGTCTGACTTTGGGTTTATGTCACAGTACTATGTTGAGCTCAGTTTCCAGTGTTTGTTCTTTCCTGACCTGGAATACTAGAGGAGTTCTGATATGACCAAAAAAACTTTTGCTTAGGAAATCAAAGAAACAGCTTCCTGTGAAATTCTCAAATATAAAAAAATTCGGTTTGTTTGTATCTTTTTGCAAGAAAAATGAAAATTAAGTGCCAGATTTCTGAATTTCCCCTGTTCATCACACAATTTTCCCTCTTCTTCAAATGTAGGAGACCTGCTTGTTGAGCTGACCTCATGAGCATCTTTCAGTTTTGTGATAAATGAATATAAGGGTCAGCCAACCTTTTTATCAGGGCTCAGCCAGCCCATGACTTGGTCTGAGCAGGCAATTTTGTGACATGGCACTGGAGTCACCACTGTGGCTTCTGTGGGTCCTGTTTCAGTTCAGAGATGAATTCCTGGTGCACTCACAGCTGAAATTCTCTGAAAACAACCTCATTCAACTCAGTCGAGGACACTCTTGGCAAGAAAAATGATCTGTGTTCATTAACCTGATGGAAGAGGTAGTTTACTTTTTGACTAATTTCCTCTTGATTTATTTTCGATCTGAAGGCAGGGGCTTGGGAGACTTGTGGTTAATTTGTAATCTTCTATGCAGTACCATATGTGAATTAATCAAGCTTCCCTCCAATCTGAAATGAGAGCCCTAAATCAGGCCTCCATGTCAGGAATCTGCAGCAGATTTCTTCACCACCACCTTACTTCAGTCACTCCTGACTCAATTATGTGTGGAGACGCTGAGTTTAATTGTGTTATTCCTGGCAAAGAAGGAGGAAAAAAAAGCAGAGGAAAACTAGTTCTAACAATCCTATTTGTGAATTATAACTGTACAGTTTAATCTAATCATGTTTCTCTTTCCCCAGATGTGGAGAATTTTAAGAGTGCCTCATTACCGACCACTAATTAAATCTAATGTGAAAGAAATGTTGGATGAAATCCTGCCAGCTTGGGGTTTCTGGCAGAGCTCCCACTGACTTCAGTGGCACTCAAGTGTTGCTTTTTGGGTTTTGGTCTGTTCAGAAGGTGATCATTGTAATTACTTTTCTGGTGGCATCTGGGTTCTCCAGTTAAAGCTCAGGCCTTGTGGCACTTGGGAATTAAAGAGGTTATTTGGGTTTTAGGTCATTCCTCGTGGGTAGAATTTTGAGAAGTGCCTGTGCATAACCAAATGATTTTTTCCTGGGGGCCCAAAGCCCTTTTTGAAGACAGAGTCATTTAAGAGTGTTTGTTTGAATATCAGAATATCAGCCCTAGATAAGGACTCAGGGATTCATGTAAGAGCCAGGCATCCAGATCAGTCCTGGCTGGAGTTCCATGTAAAGGTGTTATCCACACGTCTGGATGCTGTGAGAGGAGTGGGGGCTGCTGCAGGAGGGATCCATAGTAACACCCATAACACACAGGGAAAGGAGTAAAGTGGAGGGTCTGGCTTGAGGGGGATGATCTGCACCAGCACCTGTAAAAGCTGCTGCCAGCAATAGATGTGAAAATCCATTCTTTTCTTGGACTCAGATCAGTGATATTTACAGCTGTGTCCTGCCTTGATTGTGACTTTCCTAATTCCTTCCTAAAACTCATTTAAATTCCTCACTGGTTTGTTTTTCTCTTCCCTGTGGCACTCCTTGATCTATGTAGTTCAATTAAAAGGCAGCATGAGGGCAGTGTCTACAAGAATTTGTTTATTTCCACACTGTTTCAAACAGAAGTTCTCTAAATGCTCAGCTTCTACAGCAACGTTTTTTTCACTTCTTTTTATTTCCCTCTTCCCCTAATTTGCTAAAACTTTGCTTTGAATCCTCAGTGTGGGTTAACAAGTGTGTGCCCAAATGTCTGTCTGTTGATATAAACTAATTTTCCATGTTACAACTCACATGATGTGTCAGGCTAACAGGGCAAATAGGGAACGTCTCAAGTTTGGTTTGTCTGTCCTAGATATCTTCTTGTTTCACCTGTAAGGTTAATTGTGGATGAAAAAGGATATAATTAGGTCTCTGTTGTGGCAGCACAGTGTGTTTGCTGCCTTTGGGGTTTTTTGTGCAGGTTTCCAGCTGCTCCCATGTTGTACTCTGGGATGAAAGTCTCAGGCAGAGTCTTCTTGTTGGTTGTGTAGGGTAATAAGGGAACCTGGGAGAAGCAGAGGAGCATTAGTCTGAAGAGCAGGTGTGCTGGGCTAGTTCTAGCTTTCAAAATGTTCTTGGAAAGTGTTCACCAGCCTCAGAAGGTATTTCCTTGGTGGTGCTGGAAGTCAGACATCTCCCTCTAGCAGGTTCCTCTGAGACTTAGTAAATATTTTAGTTCGTACAAGTTCTTTATGAAGTGCTTCTCTCGTGTTTAATGTACATCAGGATTTTGTTTCTGGGTATGCTTTAAACATAGTTGAGTCCTTGTTTACATCCTCAGTGGAAGGAATATGTGTGCCCTTCACCTGTAGTGCTCAGTTTGCTAATTACAAGCCTGTTCAATAATTCCTTTTCATTTGTACTTCATTTGTCTTCATTTGTCATTGAAGAAGGATTGCTTAACATGATGATATTTGAAACACTCAGCTGTGGACCATCACTGCATGGTCATCAGAAGAACACTGCTTTTATTTCAACTGTGGTGTGACTGTTTGTGGGAAAGGGTAATGGCTGTTGTGGAAATTTATCCTAAGTAGTTTTTAATGATATTGTGCTAATGCAGCAGCTGAACTGCTTCAGGTTACCTTTGAAATATGGAGAGATGGCTCTTTTAGCACAGGGGAGGCCATTCAGGTTTCTGGGAGAAATTCATATCTCCACCTGATGTTAACAGGTCTCCTAATGCCCTTGTAGTGTCTTCTGTTCTCAGATGGATATTCAGTGGTAAAAATAGTTGTGCATCAATATCACATTATACATTTAGAAGAACTAATGTGTGATAACTAAAAAGCAAAACAGCCCTTTGCCTTCCATCCTGTCCCATTTTCTGCTGTGGAAGGTGCAGTTTCTGTCTGTGGAGACAAATCTGAATCAGAGGTTGGCAACGGGGTTGGAAAGGCCATGAAAAGCTCTTAACTGACATTAGTCAGTGGGGTCACAAGTAACTCAGAGTGGCTACACCAGCAAGTATTGCAGGAAAGCAGGGACCAGCCTGGAGAGTTGGGGTGTGGTTATGGTTCCAGGTGTTGCTGAGGACCCAGTTTCCACACCATTGCCACTGTATTAGCAACTGCCCCCTCAGAGGAGGGGTTCTCAGCTCCTTGTCCACAGCTTGCACATGCAGATGCTCCACAAACCACTGCATGGACAAGTGTATTCAATCAGCAAAGACTCTACATGTTGTTCTTCCTATTAAGAAAGAATCCTATGCATGAACATTGCAGCATCATTGTTTTAAAAGCTATTGAATTTGATTGAGACAGTTGCATTCCTAAAAAACTACAAAAGACTCTTAAATGTTGCAGCAAAGGTATCTCCCAGTCTAATTCCAGAGTGGACCTGAGTCCCCAGGCCAGTTCCAGTTTGCAGTGCCATGCCATGCTTCCTGAAGATGGAGGATCTTTGAACTCTGGAGCGAGGTTGTTTCTATTGTGACATTTCTGCACAATAAAAACACTTATCCTTTCAAGTTAAATCAACAGTTGTGGCAAAATGGCAAACAGAATTGCAGTCAGATCCTCAATTGCCTTTGAAAGAAGGGAAAATGCCGTGTGACATTTGAAGATGACACTTACAGCATCACTAAAATAAATTAAATGAATGTTATCTCTCTTTCTGAGTGCCTTTTAGAGTCTTTAGACTGCTTTTTAGATTGCTACTGCTGAGTAGCATTAACAATGTACCAAACATCTATTTCTGTGTAATTCATCTTTTGCAATATTTGATAGTCCTGAAGTAATAGAAGAGTCATTCCTAGCTGGAAATGGAAGAAATGAAGCGACAGAAAAGATAGGATGCTATCAAATAAGAAAGCAAACAAGCTCCTGAAATTAGAAAATGTGAATTCTCAGCTTTCAGTACCTTCTCAAACAGAAGTGATAATGCTGTGTGGGGTTACAGGAGATTTTCCCACAGCTGTGAAGCTGCAAAGAGTTTGAGTAAATAGATTTAATTTCCAAACACAATCAGACCTCAGTCGAAATGAGCACTTCTCTCTATATCCATTCTCACTCAAATGGCAAATTGCTCAAGAAAGTTTGAGCTCTGACTTCTAGGCCCCCACTGCAGAAGTCTGTGGCTTAGATTTGCACGAAGCAAGCCTGGCTTTGAGTTTAAAGAGAGAATCTCAGAGCAGGGAGGGGATTCAGGGAGTCTAAGGGTTTATTCTAAACTTCATGAAGTGGATTAAAAGCTAGAGATGACATAAATCAGGGATAATTGTTTTGAGGAGGAGTTTGACTCTGCAAATGTGCTGTTCTCAGTCTGCAGGGGCAGAGTTAAAGGTACACAAGCCCTTGGTTGTTTATCAGAGCACGACACCAAGAAGGTTCTCAGCACCCACCACCCCTGGGATGGTGCAGACCATGTTTGTGTCTGTCTGGATGTGCCTTTCAGCAAAACCAGGAGCTCAAGGACAGGGTGCTGAAGATCTTTTCTCAGCTCACTCATCCAAACTGCAATGATCATTCTTGGCCCATGTTATATATGATGTTATAAAACACCAATTTTCAGCTTTTGATGAGGTCTCAGAATTCCTGAATGAAATCCCAGTGAAGAACCAATTCCACCCAAGGCAACAGAATCTCCCAAAAGAGCCTGTTTGTGGAATCACTGCATCACAATTAGCTCAGCACAAGCCTTCCATGAGGAATTACAGGACCTTACTTGCAGCATCTGTCAAAATAATTGCACCTCTCAGTGATTTTTATCCCTCTATTCCTTGTTTTAAGTATATTCATTAATTAAATGGCTCAGCTTATTTCAACATGGCCCTGAACTGAATTGAGCAGTACATCATGCTCATTATCCTCTGAGCATATTGCTGTGAACTCCAGCAAACTAAACCCCTTTGTGTCTGCTCATCTTCTTGGAGCCCTCTCTGTTTCTTTGCCTGCTCTCTTTCTTTGCTGGAGACAGTCCTGTGAAGTGAAGGGGCTGAATGTTACCTGTTCAGTTGTAGGTGACAGGTAACACCAGGGGGCTGGAATTGCACAGGCATGTCCAGAGGACTGAGGTTTTGGAAACAGATGTTGGTTTTCCTTCTGGAGAGAGAAGGATTGTGAAGATGAGGGTGGGTCAGGTGGTTTAGGTGTGCTGGTTTGGGCTGGGACAGCATTCATTTTCCTCACAGTTTCTAGTTTAGGGCTGACATAGAGCCAAGGCTTTTTCTGCTCCTCTCCCCACCTCACATGGTGGGGCCACAAGGAGTTGGGAAGGGTCACAGCCTGGAAAGCTGATCCCAGCTGACCAAAGGATTATTCCCTCGTTGCAAGGGAAGGGGTGGGGATGAGAAGAGTGCAGGGCTCTTGGTGCACATGTTGACACACATGGCAGGACAATGGGACCTGCAAGTCCATCCTGGGCTGCTCCTGGAGCATCTCTGCTGAAACCACTCAGAGAAAGGCAGCTGAACAAAACTGAAATCATCTGCAAAGAAGCAGTAGCTGAGGGGTATTTTAATGCAGTAGTTCTAATGGCCTCCCATTTCCTGCTCAGGACACGTGTAACTAATTAAGTCTGTGACATTTATTTAGCTCAAACAATAAAACCTGCTCATGTCATCAAAGGTATTTAATAAACATAGATTTTTCTGAGGGGAAAAGAGGAAAGTTTGCAAACAAAATTTGAAAATATCTGTTTATCACCTTTCTGAATTCCAGACAGAGCTGTTGCTGACATTGATTAGGAATGGTGGCATTGATTAATATTAGTGTCTACAGTAGCAGCACTTTGGGACTAGGAAATAATACTTGTTTTGAGGTGATAACTCATGTTTAAAGCTAGGCAGAGGAGCAAGTCTTGTACTTCCAATAGCAGATGTTATATAAGTGTTTTCTTACTAGTTCTGCTGCTCACTTGTGCCAAGGGAAGAGCCCTCAGGATGCTGCAGGGATGTGTGGGAGGATAACTGGGATTGCCCAGTGCTCTAAGGGATGTGAACTGTTACTTATTCCTACAGTGACATTTGATGTGAGGGCTGAATACAGAATTATAGCAAAAAAAACTCCTGTAGTGTGAAGTTCTGACAGTCTCAGAATAAACAATCTTAACTGGCACCTGAAAAGTACAGCAGAGTCTGGGATTAAGTGGGGGTTGTTCCATTAAACTCCTGCACAGCTCCATAAACCAGCCTCAGCCATGGATTCAGTGTCCCTCCCTGCACCCTTTGGGGCCCCTTGGCAGCCAGAAGAGCTCCCAGGATCATTTCTGAGCAGAGGAGCTGCTCACCTTCATATTTTCCTCTGCTTTTGATGCTCCTGTTCCAGCATTTGGATGTTCCTGTCCCGCATCCCGCAGTGGCAGTGCCAGCATCTCCCTGACACAAGGGGATCCCTGTGACTTTGCCAGAGGAGGCAGCTGTTTTCCTGGGGGCAGCAGAACTCTGGGCACTGGGTGTTTGCCCCTCAGACAGTCCCTGCCTCCGGACAAAGCTGAGGAATTTTCTTGGTGTCTCCTCGAATTGCCTCAGTTGTGCCAAGAATTTGACACCTACACTTCACTACTGGCCCACATCACCCACCCCCCAGAAATCTGGTCCTGTCTAGTCATGCACAATGACAGGAGACCCCTGAGCACGTGTTTTTGCTCAGTCTGCCCGTTTAACTTCAGTGCTGGCCACTACCTGATTTCTGCCTGGTTTCCCAGCAGAATCTGTTGTGTCTAATTGGAGATTATTCCAAGTGTCACAACAAAGACCAAATCTGACAGTTCAGCTGAGCACTGGAGTAATGAGTTAAATAATGCACCTTGGAAAAGCTAATCCTTAAAAATCCGTTGGACATGTCTTGTTTTCCAGGTCAAAGCAGAGCTATGTTTAACCTCTGAGGGGAATTCAAGAATTTGGGGATGGGGTACAAACAGAGGACTGAGCACAACCTCATCTCATGGTGCAAAACAATCTTGCTCATACTGTGGAAGCACAACAAAAATTGGATGTTGTTTCACCCCTCCCAGATCTTGTCCCAGCAGATGACAGCCAGGCACAGAAATAAAATAAAGCACCATATCAAAGAGATATTAAATCCTGCTGCCAACAATTGGCCTCATTTTTCTAGTCATTGATTGCTGTCGAGGTCCTGTCTGGGAAAGGCTACAGAGCCCTGGTTTCTGTCAAAGTAAGTTTTATTTTTCCTTTTTAATTTAGCAGCAACCTCAGAGATCCACGTGGCTTGGGAATGCAGAAGCCTTCCCATCTTCTCCAAGCTCCATTTCTGCCTAAGCATTTCTCCCAGGAGGCCCAAAAAATCCATTTTCCCCAAGGAGGTGAAAGACATTGGCATCAAACTACTCATTTGTAGCAGTTCTGGGGGTTAGTTTGAAGCAGTCACAAGACAGCAACAAAATTCCTGCATTCTCGTCTCCTTGCTACTTAACAGGCAGAGTCTCTTTACCAAATATAGGGAAATCTTTCATAGATTTAAGCCCCATTCATAGTTTACTTACATTTGTTCAATTTTTCTCCATCTATTTCACACATGGGGACTCTGGCCAGCCCAGTGTACAGTGCTTTCTTTGATCTGTGCACCAGAAAATCTGTATCAAGTCAGCTGCACATTTCTAAGCAGATTAAATTTGCCCTTGTGGTTCATCAGAAGCCTGACAGATCTCCTCTGTGTGCTTTGTGGTCCAAGATCCCAAACCAGCAAAGCCCATCTGGAAGTTTAAGCATAAGAGCCCTCCTTTGATGGGACTTACTCATTTAAAGTGCTTAAAGCCTCATGCAACCCAAATCCTCAGCTTTTATACACTTACCAGTGACCTTCACCTGAAGATTATTGGAATACTCTGGGCTTATAATATTGGTTTCTAGGGAAGACTGTTTTAGAAGAGAGAGAAAAGCCTACAGTCTTCACAGGAAGGTGTGGAAGCCCTTTGGTGTTCGGTGTGTGATGAAGACATAAGAACCTAAAGTAGGACATGAGTTTAAAAGACAAGCCAAGGATGTAGCTCAGAGTTTTTGGGGAAGTTGCAAGGAATTATGTGTGGCAGAGCATCCCCTCTTTGGCTCTATGAGGTTACAGGCCCATTTTCTCTTTCATTTCTCAGCCTGAGTTCAAAGGAAGGTTTGTACCCAAGAGAGGGACCTGAGGTGTGAGAAAGTGCAAAGACCTGAGGGAAGATGTTACCGAGGGCTGAAAATATGTGGGATTTGTGCTTGCAGGCAAACCAGCCTGCTTTTTGCAATAGTACGTGGGCAAGGTCCATTTTGAGGATCTAACATCTGTCTCTGGGTTCCAGGAAGCAGCTTTACCACAAAAGCCACTTTTGACAGAGGTAAAGATTCTGAACCAACTCCAGGGCTACCAGGCTCAGCTCCCTCCCCTAACTAAGACCAGAAATGCAATGTTCTCACTTTTTCTCCATTGCCAAACAAAGATGAAAGGGTGTCGTGCCCGGGTATGGCACTAATATCTTGGCACCTTTGAATAAAAATGCCTTTTTTTGGGTTGCTATACTCATCCCAACATATCCTGTGAGCTATATTTGAGGGCCAGTCACAGTAGAAAATAGTCTTCTGAGGTCAGTACCCAAACACAGAAGGAACAACCCTCAAAAGCATTTTCTGGATAGTGCACATCCTCTCTTACCAATGGAAATATTCCAGTTTCGGTGCAAATCATTTATCTGGTAAATCATAAATGTCAAGGTAAAGTATTATGAAAAAGGTGGGAACAGGAGGAAGCTGTGCCTAGTTTTCCTCTTGTTTTGCATTGCACTGTAGCCTTTTTGAAAGCTGAAAGTTTTTCCAAAATATGTTTCCTCAGAATAAACTACATGTTACTTACAGTCTCTGATGAGATTCTAAGCCAGTCATAGCTTTGATTTGCATATTTATTTTGGTTTTTGCCAGAAAAATACGAAACAGTTGCTTGTGTGAAGCTGAAACCTATTACAAAACATCCCAATTCTTGACTAGGGAAGTTCAGTGAAATACTTTTTCTGAAAAACGAATTGCTCTTTTTAATCTTCTTAACCTGACAGTAAAAAAAAAAGAAGAAGAAAAAAAGGCAAAATTAAATTAAAAGCAACAAATCACTTTTTGATTCAAATGGGACTGAGGGAATTCTAAACTGATGGGGGGAAAATCCTGCCTGGTGTTATTTGTGAGGTTCTACAACTTGGGAAAACTGAGGGAGATAATCTCAAAAGGACATCTTTGATACAGGTTGTGGGACTGAGAGGATAAAAGGACCTTTCTGCTAACATAAAATTAGGAATGAACAGGTATTTTATGTCATTTTGATGACACATATAAAATCACTTTGACTCCTTGTGCCACTGGCTTTAATTGCTAGAGTGAGACAGCCCAGTGGGTAATGCAAAGCAGTGCCTTCAACATCAATCCCAGCTGGATGCTCCAAACCCCAGGTCTAACCTCCCCCTCCTCTCCTTCATCTGCCCTATTTATTCACTGCATAGAAGTAAATGACACTTGTAGCTCTGAGGAATCAGGAGATTTGTGCTTGCTGCCATCGAGACCACACTCAGTATTTAATCTTCAGCCCATAAAAGCTGCAGCCTGTACTTCTAAAATACACTCAGGGATGGAGCCATCACTGCTGCACATGGCCAGAAAGGAAGAGAGGCAGGTTATGATGTTTTTCCAGTCTTTCCTCTTAAATAGTCTTTGCTTTGATGCTTCAGACAACCTTAGCATCTATCAACAGTTACAGCCCTCAACAGCTTATTCAGTGAGCTGACGTGTGTAAATAGAGATTTTAATCCATCATAACAAAAGGTCAGTTGGAAAGGAGGAATGATTTACACATGGATCCCCTCTCCTCTCTAACAGAACTGGGGCAGCCCCTCAGGGCTGGAAAAGTCACAAACTCCTTTTTGCACAAAATTAGAAAAAAATTGAATTTGATCAGATTGTGACATTGCTATGATATCAAGGTAGCAATGGTGGGGAGGAAAACACTCCTATGGTCTTCATTCACAAACCTTTAAAACTCTGGGAGCCCTTCTTATCCCCAAACACTTCTGCCATTGCTCCCACTGACCTCCAAGTGGAAGCCAGCTCATGCTCTGGAATACCATTCTTCACTGATTCTCTGGCAGAGGTGGAGTTCATGGCAGGGGGCCCATGGGGAGAGGAGCTCCCAGCAGCTGCCTTTCCTGAACCACAGGCTCTTTGCTAACAGTTTTCTAGCTTTTGTGATCTCTGGAATTCATCACTTTCAGCACAAAACCCCCAGTATCTCTGCAGGAAATGTCCTTGGTAGCTCAGCATGGAAGGGCTGCATGCACATAACCACGGTAAGGAACCCAAAGCTTTCCTCCAGGTCTAGCTGGTGACAGGAAAGGGAAATCTCCCATAAATTACAGTTGTGTTTTTAAAAGTTTGTAAGCAAACAGCCATGAATCTCCTTTGTTCTTTACAAGGGCCTGTTTGTGCAACATGCAAGTTGAGAGCAGTCCTTGAGCAACGCAGGATGCTCGTGTTCAAGTTCTTCCATGGGTGCCACAGCTGTGGGGCAAGCTGGCATCTCCCCAAAAAGAAATACTGTGAGGAAGAGGAAAATGGAAAACTTTCTAGATCATTTCATAATGAAGGCTGGAGTTTGCAAGATGCTGGTTTGTGAGGGGGAGTGTTGAGCCCGGTGTTCTGCTGGCTGATTAGGAAACGTTTGGATTGGTTTGTAAAGCAGCTGCTGGTGCATCTGGCCTCGCTACCAAAAATTGCATGCCACTTATGCCTTCTCCAAGTCTGAGTGGACACAAATGGCCCCCAAATCCAGTGCAACTGCTGATGCAACAGGTACCCAGAATCGCCCCGTTGTTTCTCTCTTGACTATCAGCAACCATTTCACTGCAGGTTGGGAATGGCAAAGAACAGCAAAGCTTCTCATTCCCACAGACTCCTGCCAACATGATTTAGGCAGCTCTGAAGCACTAGACCTGAAGGGACAGGTCCACACCACACTGCCTCCATGGGTGTTGCAACACATCCCTGTAGTTCTCTTTGCTGTCAGAGATGGAAACTCTCCAGCTTCGCCTGCAAAGCCCATTAGAAAAACACCATTATTTTAAGCAGTGGTTATTTCATTACTGTGGTAAAAGAGATTGTGGCCATTTAAAGGACCATGATAGAGTCTGTAATATAATTAGATGATCCTGAAAAAGCAATACTGGAATTCAATCACCGAGCAATCTGCATGCACTTCCTGAAGGTAATCAATCCCAGTGTCAAAGGAAGCCCATTGTTCTCATCCCCCAGGGTCTCCTGCTCCCACAACGTACAAAGGGCTTTCTTGTTAAGGCCACAAATCTTACTTCCCCAGCTTAGCTAAAGATAAGAAAACAATGTCTGGACTACCTAGACAATTAGTCTTTCTTTAGGCATTTAGCTGTTCTAAGTGTAAACCTGAAAACCAGTGAAGGTCATTCTGCATTCAGAACAGGCCACTGAAAGCAGATTCCACATCCCTAACTCCACGGCTCATGCAGAATTATTCCAAATATAAGCCAGCTTCCAAGCTCCTCCTTCGGTGACCCTAATTTAGAATTAGACTTTTTTATTGTCCCTTCCCACCTGTGTACTGTGAGATCTGATTTGTAAACACTGGCCCAGAACTCAGCATTCATTCATTAGTTCTACCAAGAATGTTCTGTTTTGTAACTGGAAAATTGAATTACCTCCTCTACTTAATTTTAGTACTTTCCACCTTTTGTCTAGGAAATTGAGTTATTCTGGTTAGTTTTCTTTTGCCACTGTGCAATAATTCACACACACACTGAGCTCTTCTGAGTTAAAAGATATACAATGTCCTTCCACCAGGTAAAATTCCATCTATAATATACCTGTCTAAGCTTGTTGAGGTTAATAGAAATTATGACAGTGCAACTGAAGGCAGAATTGAGTCAGTATCTATATTTTGTGTGAGGCCTCCAGGGCTCAGACAACCTGGGAGAGGTAAAAATGAACTGTCTGCCTCAATGAAGCCACCATTAGCTAATGGCTCTGTTTGCAACTGATGCAGTTTTATAAAGGGAAAACTTTCCCTGAGAGTCCCATCCCCAGCAGCCGTGAGGGCCCAGCAGCCAGCAGGGATTAACAGCATTTCCCCAAGGCTTCCCAGTGGAATCAATGCTTGCTAATCTTCAGAAAATTACACTAACAAGCTCCAGGCACAAACTGCAGGAGTTCAGCACACCAGTCCCCGAAATCACGCACAGGCCATTAATGGATCAAGGCTTTAATGAACCAGAAAATCTCTGCCAAGCAGAGGCCAGGAGGATGCTGTAAGGCTCCCACCTCTCCTGGTCTGGTTTTGTGGCAGACCATCAAATCTGGAAGGAAAAATGTTACTTTTGGGACTGATCCAGTCCAGGGAGCAGCCCCAGGACCTCACAGACCCTGTTTTGTACACACAAAACCCTACTTGGGCTTTGAAGTCCATGCAAGTGAGGATCAGCAGCTGAAAAATCCTGGACTTGGAAATCCTCAGATGGCAAGTTCAAGGAAAGCTGCTTGTGTTCTGCTATAGATGTTGAGTGTAGTTTCAGGGAAAAAAACCTTTTTTCTCCTCTTTGAAACCACTAGAAGGTGCAGATGGTCAAAACATAATTGCTATGGAGGCTGACAGCTTCAAAAGGAATGAATTCTTACTATAGCCTGCATTTATTAAAAAAAAAAAAGTGTATTTTTTTTCTATCAGTCATAAAATCTACTTATTTCCTGAACAATGTTCTAATTTGCTTAAAGCTTATGAGTTATATTGCCTGCTTCCTACTCTGTTCCTATTGGGCAGTCTGCAGGGTTGGCTAATCTCTAAAAGAAATAAGCATCTGTTTCCTTCATGCTCTATGTCTGATTTAAGGTAATTATATTCTTATTATACTCCTACACAAAAAATCCAGGGGAAAATAAGAATAAACCTTTTTTTTTTCTCCTGCCTTTAGAGTTCTCCCAACTGGCACATCCTTGCCAGCCTGATACATCAGCAATTTGAGCAGCCCAGGAGCTGTGGAGGTAGAAATAAGAAAGCTGGGGTTTTTCAAGGAAGTGGAGAAAGAATGACCAGAAAACAGAAGGAAAAAAAAAAAACAAAATATTGGGAAAATGACAGAGTGCAGGAAGAAAAATCTTGGAGCTAATCTGATCACAGGCAGAGAAGGTGTTTTCTCTCACTCCTCCTATTTTGAAACACTGACTACAATTCCCTGCACGTTGGCCCTGACAAGGAATGGCCCATCTGAGGTTTATGCAGAGCATCAATAAACTACCAGGTCACCTCACCATGAAAGACACACGAACCTGAATCCTAGTGTGTAGTTCTTATACTTGCAGTAATTTAAAAAAACCCAAAACAAAACAAAAAAACCCCACCAAACAAAACCCCACCACATGTTTGTGCTTGTTTTTTGGGGTCAAGTATTTGACTTTTGAATCCCTAAGGGTCAGTTCCTTCAAAACAAAAGGCACTTGATGTCTCTGCTGCCCCGAGGTGGAGTGTCAGTTCCATATTTATTCTCAGAGATGGGTTTTTTCTTCTCTCAGTCCGCAGACAGTGTCTCTGTTTTGCAAACCTTGTCACTTAAAAGGCCCAAACAAAGTAACTTTCCCATTCAGATAGGAACAAGCAAACATGTATCTTTAAGGATTTCTGTTTTCCAGAGCTCCTTAACCCTCTGACCTCACTTCTCAGGTTTTGATAAGAGACCTTTTGTCTTTTTTTTTTTTTATTTTGCTGATTCTGACATGGGGAAAGGTTATTACCTTAAATTTGGTTCCAAAATAAAAATGTTGCAGAATCAGCATTTTTTTAATGCAGCCTTTGAACAAACTGGAATGTTTCCTTCCATAAAATCCTCAATGAAAACTGTGTCTGAGGCCAGTGTTTGCCCCTGCAGAGCGTGAAACCCACAGATTTCAGCACAGATGCTGCAATTCCTGTGCAATGAGAATCAACAGCAATTCCACTCGCAATGGGAATGGGATTTCATCCTAAAATAAAATGATCCCAGAGCAGTTTGTCCCAACTAATCTTCCACGAAGTGGTAAATTCAAAGCAAGAGGGACATTCCTTGAAACCTTGTCATTGGAGAAAATGAATTAGAAACAGTTTCAGGTTCCTCTCTGCCTGTTGACAGTTTTCTGACTTTATACTCCCTGAATTCCTACTTTACAAGGTCGGGGTTGTGCTTTTCTCTGTTGTTTTCTGCATCATCGACCCAAACAGCAGGAGCAGCTGGTCATAAATGGGAATTCATCCCAAAATATTCCCCAGGTACAAAGAGGGAGGCCAAGCAGAGATAGATTGATGGGGAGCCCTCTGATGAAGGTTGTTTTTTTTAAAACTAGAATTTCACTTGTACTCCACTAACTCTTATTCCCTATCTGGGGTGGGATTGTATTACGTTTTGAAGTGTCCTGATCCAGAGAAGCCCTCAGAGCCTGTAAACACACTCCCTGCTCATCCCTGCCTCTTGGAAACATTCATCTGCTGTCAGCACTGCTCTGCTGTCACCCATCATCACTTTTCTGGCCTTTCACTGTGCCCTTTCTACTAGTCCATGACCCCAGAAAAGGTCAAAACTTGCAGACCGAGGGATTCAGGATAATTGCAATTCCAAGCGTTAATTGTGCTTTGGGGTGGGGACCATCATTGTGTTCAGTTTTTACAGTAGCTGCAACACCAGTGTCTTGCTCTGCAATGAGACCTCCCTGGTATTAACTCACCCTTGCACTGCCAGCAGATTAAACCTTTTCCCAGGGCCACATTTTGGGGATGTACCTTGGCAGTGCCACCCATTCATTCTCAAGGTCCAGGCTGACCGAAGCACAAACCCACCCGCTTTGGTTTGAACTGTTCAAGTTATTTTTCCTTGCCTCATTCCAGACCTAGTCATAAAACCATCCCTGAGGGTGCTGGGTTTTTTTCTCCCTTCCCTAAATAGGAATTCCATCCACTGTGTGGATTCCAGGATTTGCCCTCGTGCTCCCCATGCCTCCCAGCGTGGTGGGAGGAGGTCCTGTGTGCCCTACAAGGCCAAGCAGTGGTGGCAGTGGGGCTGATCCACCCCCTGGAAAGGCTCCAGCTGGCTCCAGTAGGAGTGGGATCAGTCCCATGGTGGAGAGGGGAATGATCCAGCCAGTTAGCCTGGCATTTGTTAGACCAGAGCAGCAGCAGCAGTGCAGACATTACTCATGTCCCGAGATATGCAGGGCTGAGGCCAAGATTCCTTGTGGATCTACAGGCTCAGGGAGGCTCCTCAGGACCCTTTCCACATCCCTGTGGTTCTGCCAGTAACCCTTTGGTTTCTGGGCTTGCATCAGGGCACTCACCCACCTCTGGTCAGCAAGTTCCTCTTTTCATGTTGGCCCTAAAGGTCCAGTCTGGAAGGAACTAGTTTACAAAGCCCTCAATCAAAAATATGCTGCTCACATATCAGAGAAACCAGAAATTATTCTCTATGTCTGTTCTGCACTGAGCATGGAAATAGAAACCCCTGTGAGCAATATATAATCAGAAGAAGGTGAAACAGGCTAAAATGCCTCTGGATGATACTGGTGGGCTCATTCTCAGCCTTTTGATTTGAAATTCTCATTCCAGATAAGTCCATAGAATTATTTTTTCCCTGAAAATTTGAAAACTCATGAAATTCTGTGGTCATTTGGGTTTGTGATATGCCTGTAAAAAATATTTTTATCAAGAATTAGCATTACTCCCTAAAGTATATGTTTTTAGGCAGTCACTTTATAAGTACTGACAATTTACAATAACTACTCCCCTTTGGGGGGTACAGCCATTAGTTATTCCTGTGTTGAACATGTTTTTCCATGTTTCCAGGAGCTGCTTTGTCTAATGAATCGCTGCTCCAGTAGATGTATTGTGTCTAATGCGTTTGCTTATGCATTCCTGAGACTTTGCATTTGTCCCAGCAGCTGCCTGGAAGGTTCTGACTGTGACTCTCACTCACAGCTCCTCGTGCAATTATTCATGTTGCATTACATAGTTGCTTATATTCTCAGTTATTATCTCTTCTGATCTCTTAGCAAGCAATTACTTGCAGAACAATAATGTGTTACATGCAATTATGAATCTAAGTTGGTGTAGAGGGGGGAGAGCAGCCCATTTTCTTCTTAAGAAAAAGGAAAACTGTAGGAGCTGGGCTGCTGTGCCAAGTCATGTGTGACCTGTGTGTAAGTTATGGAATTTCTGACCTAAATTCCAGTGTTTTCTCCTGGATATAATGGTGCCTTCCTATAGCTTAGACTGCCGGTTTGTTAGTTTTTATTATCCCTTAATTTGAGTTTTCTTCTATTCAATCAAATTGCATTTAAATCTGTTTTCCTTGACAGTTCTTTGAATGAGGTGTTGCTTTGTAGTAACTCACAATAATTGTATATAAACTGATTATTGAGATGTTTAAATATACTGGTTTGAGTTAATAAGAGCAGTGTGAAAAACTGCCTGTATGGGAATTCCAGACCAAACCCCCCCAAAAAACCTCTCCTTGAGGCAGCTCAGCTATGAATCCTAAGAAATTAGTTGGGGAGAACCTACTCCAGCTCAGCTTTGCAGCTTGATTTGTCAACATTGGCATAGAATTGGCTACAGAGAATGAAGGATCCTCTGCTCAAGGAATTGCTGTGAACTTTTTTGCAGGAGGGAGAGAATTGCCTTGAAGTTCCTAGAAGCAGGACTATCCAGGGATCCAGCTGGTAATTGTCCAATCGATAGCTATAAAGAAGGTGATAATTGTTACTCACCCTTCAGACCCTTATGTTCAAATTAAATGCTACTTTGATTTGCAGAGGCTGCCTCGGATTTATGGCTGGCAGCAAGTTCCCAAAGGAAAGAGCTAGAGGAATGGGAACCTAGGTGGAACTAGGTAGGTTTTCTCCAAAGCTAATTAGGAAGAAGCGTGATTTCACCCCTGGAGACAAATCAGGCCTCACATCTGAGGGACACCAATCCAGAGATGAAGAGACACAACTCACATTTCCACGATTACATTTCAGTGAGGAGCCTGGAAAAGCTCAGCTGTAAATGCCATAACTTTTCAGTCACAGTCTGAAACAGCTGTTTAAGTCTGCACAGAAAAGTAAATCTGCCCTGCTGCAAACAGCATGTCCTGGGTTTCTTTGGCAGAAGTGTTGAGTTAATAGAGACAGAAAGTTTGTAATAACTGCCAGTTCTGCAGACACAAAACCCCAGATGAAAGAGGTCGTACAGCATTTGTCTCCATTACCTTGGCACCAGAAGGATTTTCTCTCTACATAGGAATATGAGCTCAGCAAAATATGGATGTGGGGCTCACTGCCCCAAAAACCTCAAGCAGACTCATCGCTCCAACACTGACTTCCAAAATTTTGGCTTCCTTCTTCCAAGGACCCTTCCTGTGCCTACAGCTGTTCCAAGGAGCTGTGGGAGGTGCCATTCAGCCATCAGCTGAATTAGGTTTGTCATTTTGTCCCTGAAGGACAAGAATAAGAAATGCTTTGAATCTTCTATTCCAGCTACTGAGTCTCCACATACTCTCAAGACATGGACTTTAGTCTGCACCACTCCTTTGACATAAAGTCTAAAAGAAAAAACGTGCAGAGAAAGAGGCTTTCATTCAGAAGAGATGAAGTTCAGAGCACCCAAACCTATGGGTGGACAATAAAGGATTTGGTATTTAACCACACAAGAAGCTATGATTAAATTAATCCCCCATTCTCCTTTTTGCAGCTCTTTGGGGGAATTAGATCAAGAAAGTAACAAAGGAATGCCACAGCCTGCCAATAATGTAATTAAGGAACCAAGCCTCATCTGAGCTTTCTCTTGCCAAAGAGCTTGCTGGATGTAAGTTGGAAAAAAATTCAAATGCAAGACTTTAAAGACAAGACGGAGAGATATTGTGAAAAACTATTTGCATATTCAGCTATTCAGTTCTTCCTCTTTCCTTAACACAGTCAGAATGCAGAAAATATGGATGATGAAATACTGCACCTACTTCAGAAAGATTAGGCAGAAAAAAATGTTTTCTTAGGGCTGGTTACACAAAGACAGGTAGACTTGGAAGGGGATCTGGAACTGATGCCAAATCAACTGCAAATGTTTATGCCATGCTATGAAAACATGCTAAAAGAATGGCCCATGGGATTTGTGTGCTCAAAGGTCTCTACAATACTTTTAGAATGTTCTCTACTCCTATTCATTAGACACAAGCCACAGGGGACTTAGTTTGCCTTGATTCGGGCTGGACAAAATCTGCAACTACTTGTTCTGTAGGAATCATTTGCATTGGATCACGTCCAGAATTGCTGGGCACTGGAAAACTCAGAGAAATGAACCCTGAAGAAGCAAAAAAGTTGCCAAGTGGTCAAAAACCGGAGTGTAAAACTGAACTCAAACTCTGGCAAGCCCTGTGCCCGCTCTGCAGGTATTAAGTAGCCTGTATTAGGAAGAGCTATAATGTACCAAGCAGAGATTTGATGATTAGATTAGATATTAAGAAGAAATTCTTCCCTGTGAGGGTGGGGAGGCCCTGGCACAGGGTGCCCAGAGAAGCTGTGGCTGCCCCATCCCTGGGAGTGTCCAAGGCCAGGTTGGAGCCACCGGGGATAGTGGGAGGTGTCCCTGCCCATGGCAGGGGGCTGGGACTGGGTGAGCTCTAAGGTCTCTTTCAACTCAAACTAGTCTGTGGTTCTATCCCTTACTTTTTGAGGTGACAAGCTAGAGGGGCATAAAAAAAATATGCTGGGGATTTAAAAATATGTATATATAAACATATAGCACCATATATATATATAAAAGATTTATCTTTATATAACATAAACACAACATTATATAATATAGTTATATAATCCATACTATATAACAAGAACATTGAACTAAAACTGAAATAAAAATTTTCCAGCATATAAAATCCTCATGGAGAATGGCAAAAGCAACTGTGTCCTGCCAAGCTGGGAATGTGCTCCCATGGGAGATAGAGATGTGACTCTCTTCCGGAGCTACATTCAGCACCCAGGTCTGAAATACAGTCTGGTTTTAGTGCTGCTTTTAATCTCTGCCTGGTGCTAACAGGGTGTTTAGAGAGCTTTTGCTTTGTGCTTAGCTAACAACCTCCTGTTCTGTTCAAGTAGAGACAAATTGCTGAAGTCTCTATGCAATATTCAGACCACTGACTTTGCAACAGAGATGTTCCTTTTTCTCTTTTCTCCCTCAGACCTCTGTGCTCTCCTCTCTCTGCCTCGCCCAAATGGTTTTGTGCAGCTACACAAGGGTGGAACATGACAGGGAATGCATAGCAGCAATGGACTGTGGCTGAGGCACAGAGTGCCCAAAGTACCTGCAGGATCCCCTTTATGTCAGGAATGGGAAACGTTGTAATAGGAAACATCTGTGGCAAAATGCAAGTTACTGTCATCTGAAAAATGAGTGGCTCACTGGAGGACAATAACCTTCCCACTGAAGAAGCACTATTTAGATGGAAAGTTTTGTGCTGAGATAAAAGGTGGAAACATTCCATGTGTCTCTCCCAGCTTGCTGAACAACTCAGAAGGAATTCAGCTGAAATAGTAAACCTTGCTGGTCAGGACCTCACACAGACACACAAGGGGAAGAAACCCCTAATATCTATTATATTTCTTCTAGAGGGTTCAAAAAAAATTAAACTATGTCTGACTGCTAAAAGAGTTCCCTTGCTGAGCTGAGGAATGAAACTGCCCAAGATACAAGCCATGGGATGCATGGGATCAGGGGTACATACATCATGAAAAAGGACATTACCTGAGCTCTCATGTTTTCCTTCTCCACAAAACCTTGCAAAAGCTGTCTGTCTGCCCACAGACACATGTGGGTGTCAACAAGCAGTTTTGAGAACGTTCTTGCAGGAAGTTTTTTTCTTTACAATGCCAGTTTTGCATCTCTTGACTGCTCGTTTTGAAATGGTACCTAATGGTATTTATGGCCAAGCCAAGAGAGGATTCAAAGCAATGCAAAGATGGAAAGCAAAGTCTGAGCTCTCTCTGGGCACCAGGAGCCCAGGGGGCTGCGGGGATGAGATCCAGCCCACTTAGCAGAGATTTTGGATAGAAGAGAGTCTGTATGTCCCCTTCAGACCAGGTGAGCGGTGGAAACATGCTATCTTCCAGACACTGCTGAAGGACATTAAAGGCAACACTCCCAGATAAGCCCAGTCTGCAACAGCTCAAAATATTGCTATCTTCAGCCAGCTGTAGATAAGACTTTTATCAAAAGGTCAAAGGCAAGTGGGATTTTCTATGGCTTGTTTAACCCTGTACCCCGGATAGGAGAAGACAAGAAAAACTATCTGCCTTCTCACAGCAAACTCCTTAAGAGCAATGGCATGATACAGCAAATGTAACTCAGGCTCCAAAATCCTTGGATCTCTTTTAAGAAATTCTGGAGCAGTATTTCAGCCTGCAAGTCTTAAGATCCCAGGATGGCTGATGAGCTGCAGGGATGCTCCCTGCCCTGCCAGCTCCCTGCACTGGGGCTGTGCTGCGGTGAAAGCACAGCCTGAGGAGCTCAGCAGCAGCTATTCTGGAGAACACTGACATCCTCGGGGCTGACAGAAGCAGCTGTAGTTATTTCAGAGCTCTAAAGATTTTGTGTCTTGTGGCTGACCCTGGAATATCACTTAGTGTCCTCGCCAGAGTGCTCATAGCCTCGGAGGAGCCGCAGCAGGGTGAGGGAGTTGGCCTGTAATAGGATGTGGGATGTGGAGGTTAAAGGTTTCCTAAAGGAAATCCTACACAAGCACGGCGCCGATACACATCTGGCCCTTCATCTGCCTGGTGCAGAGTTTGCAGGTGCCACTGACAGGCACTTGATCTATTGAAGCTGCTATTTCTGGATGTAGGCAGGACACTTCTGTTACGGAAAACCTGTTGTCTCTGGGGCTACAGGCTGGCAGAGCTCCAACTTGGAGGAGTCCACCCCAAAACCAAACTGCTGGACCCTGGTAGTTTGTAGGTCCCTGGAACACAGCCCAGCTTTTTTAGGGCTGGGATCCCTGAGTAAAGTCCTGGTACCTCAGGGAATCCAGCCTGGCTGCTGTGTAGGGCATGGTAAAGGCTGAGGATTTGCTGTAAAATCCATGTGAATCCCCAGACAAACTAACTTCCCATGTCTTTCATTTTTAGGGTGTATTTGTCCTCTAGGGAGATGTCTCTGAGGTTTCCAGTGTGTGACTCAGCTTCTCTCAGCAGCTGCACTATGAGAACTTCACAGTAAGTTCCCCTTATCCAAAACATGCAGCAGTTCTCACTGGCATGAGAAGGAAAGGATCCCTGCTCCCCTAACCCCTCCAACCTCCTGCCTCCCTGCAGGGACACCAACTGCTCACAGAAGCCTCTTTGGAGACAAAAGACTTTGGGACAACAGTGCCCCAGAGGGAACTGGCACAAGGGAGCGTGTGGGCAAGAACCACAGCCCCGGCATTCCCACCCAGAGGAATTGTTTGGGATTCACAGTGGTGTCCCCAGGGCACTCGACATGGCAGCAAAGGCAGGGCTGCACCCCAGAGGAGAGCCTCTGCCCCAGGCTGAGAACCATTCTGCCTCATAATTAATAGGATGTTTTGATCATGTATTTGAAGACTTCCCGGTAATTTTGTTAGTGGGATGCAGAGCTCATGCAAGTGCTTCTCTAATAACATTCATCTGCTTAATTTATAACTCATAGCAAATAAGGCTGGTTAAAAGTAGAGACACTTCATATTCTTCTTTATAGGCCTTTTCAAATGGTCAGGGGCCACTTAACACTGACCTCTGCCAGGCCTTGCAAGGGCTTGAGGCCAGATGCTTAAAGAGAATCACCTGCCTGTGTTTGGAATTGCTTTTGATCTTTTATTTCATTCTATAAATTCCCAGTGGAGTTCGTTGGTAGCAAACATCTGGCACAGTTTTTGCTGCTTAGGAAAGGAATGAATCCATACTGAAAACCAAGATTTGGTGTTTTCCTGTAGAGCTGGCCATAAAATGACCCCCTGGGTGAAGGGGTGGATCATCTGCATCCAGTGTAACCCCTCAAGAGATGCTGCAGGTTCTGTTATTTGTTGGTTATCAGATTCACCCATCTGGATGGGCACATAAGGGACTCCTTTTCCCTCCAATGCATGCAGGGAGTAATCCCAATCACTGGATTAGGCAAGGAAAAAAGTAAAAATTATAACATTGCTGCTTTAGGATATTCTTACACAAAGCAGATTTTAGAGGGGTGACCACACAGGTCCAAGTGATGCCATCCATCCTTGCTGGGGAGCCCAGCACTTCCTAGAGGTTTCCCTGGATTCCACGTGGCAGGTTTAGCTGAGGGAAGCCAAGTCAGGGCTGTGATTATGTATTTGCTTGTATTCACAACAAAACCACTCTGGATTTGCTTGGGTTTTTTCTGATTTTCTGAGTGCAAGTCTGACAGGTGAGCCTCAGGGCTGAGCCTTCAGGAGGCAGCCAGAGCAGCAGGAAGGGGCATTAGATTGCCTTTCACTCTCTGTGATCAGTGGAGTTGTTCTCCTGGTGTATCTGATCCATAAGAAGCCCTGGGGAGTGCTCTGTCACCCTTTAGTGACCCCAGCACACACCTGTAGGTCCCCCCCAGGCCACACAAATCCTGTTCCCAAGTGGTACATCAGGCAGGACCTCCCAGGCAGGAGGTGGGGAGGGGCCAAGCAGCTGTAACCTTTCCTTCCCACTGGATCAGATAATATCAATTCCTAACCTGCTTAACCCCCAGAAAACCATTGCCCTTTGCTGCTGGCAACAGAACCTGTACAGAGCTGGCAAGGAAACAGCCCATGGATAAGGAATTGCAGCAACTCTTGGCATCAAGGTACTGTGATTATATCCTGCTAAAATGAGTCACCTCATGCTGCTGGAGTGGTGTGTTCTGAGGAAACTTTCTCTGTCACAATCTTTCCTTAAAAATCAGATCTTTCCTCTGGGAAAGGGGAAGTCCTGACTTAGGCTGACCCACCTTGTTTTTGGCTAGAGAAAGACATTTTTCCTTGGCTGTACAAATGCCCTCTGAGTTTCACTCAGAACCTCCCTGAGGACATTTTTTTTAAAACATTATTTAAGTCATTCTAATCAGGCAGCATGAATCCTGGTTCCAAAAAATTCTTTTATTCTCCTAGCCTGATCAAATGCCTGTCCTTCCATTCAGATACATCTTCCTCTCTGTAACAAAGGATGCTGAAGGTTCCACAGGTCCTGTGGAGATGCTGAAGTCCTGCCCATGTTCTTGCACTGTCATCTGACAGCAATTTATGTTACTGCAGAATTTGCCTTATTGAAACCACTTGTGGATTGCAAATCCACACAGATTCATGCACAGAGGATGATGTATGAGGCAATCTCATTCAAAATCCTTGAAGGCAGTGGGAATTTTGTGTGAGGAGCTGCACCACAAATCTTGAAGCAAAGAAATCTTTGCTTAGAGAAGTTCTGTGTGTTCCCTGGACAAGCACATAGAAAAATATAATTTTGATAAGAGTGACACAACCAAGCACACTGTAAACTTTCACTGACAGAACATTTTCTTGCTGCTTGCTTCACACAGGTTTGGCAGATGTGATGTTTAGGTGTGTGCCTTTGCACTTCAAGCCTTCCCTGGGATCATTGCTCAGTGTGGATACAGTTATATACATATTACCACATTTGTTTTTCTCCAGCTGTCAGTCAATCTGCCAGCCTGATGAATGCCCAAGATTTCACACAGCAGGAGCCAAATCTAGTGAAGGCATTAGAATAACACAGGGATGTCTTATATCAGTATCATTTATTCCCCCTTGCATAGGAAAGCTGTGCACTCACTCCATAGGAATTGCTCCCCTTGGAGTAAATGACTGTGGCCCAACTGTTGTGTGTAGATAAGATGTAGTTTAAGAGAAAATGGCAGCTAATTTTCTCTCTTTCTTGTGATGATTGCTTTTAAATCACCATACATCATTGAATAACTAGCATTTAAAGTAAAACGATTCAAAACCCTGCTTACCAGTAAATTTTAAATTTCTAATTACTGCTAGTGGTTGTGCTTGTAAGAATTTGTGCCTGATGCCTATAATTTCTTCACAAGCTGGTGATAATGCTTTATATTAATAATTGGAGTCATAAACCTGGTGAGAATAGCTTTGTTAAAGAAGAAATTCTTCAGAAAGTCAAACCTGCTTGTCTTCTTTTTTGTCTGAATGGGCCATTCAAAATTAAATTGGTAAGACATGAACTGCTCTTTAATGGGAGAAAGGCAACTCCATAACTGAGTGGACAGAAGTCTCTCTTGTTTTAGGTGTGCACTGAGGTCCAAATGAGAAGACACTGTGGATATGAATGGGCTAAAGCTGTTCTGCAGTTGTCACATGACAGGGTCTGACAGGAGGAATATCCAGAAAAAGGTGAGAAATATATTCTTTCCAATACTGCTAAAGAAGTTTTTCTTAATCCTATACAAAGTGTAAAATCCCTTGCCTAGTTTCCAAGACAGACTGGAGGTAAAAGCATGTGAGGAATGGAGATGGGTGGCATGAAGAACTCCCCACTGAATGTGAGTGTAGAGCACAGAAGCACAGAGCCCTGGCCTCAGCTGGGCTGTTATAACTCTTACAGTTTGATTGTGCAGGTGGAAGAAGGTCTAATCTCAGCAAATCACCCACCCCTTGCCTCAGTTTCCACAGCTGTCATCAGGGATAATCCAGTCCAAGTGCTTTGGGAAGACAGGATGAAATAGTTGTGTGCAGGATGAATTATAGTGTTATAAGTGTTACAACATCAACTTTCATTTTTCTGTGAAGGCCATGACCAGCTGTTGAGTTTTGGTCCTGCAGAATTCTCACTTCTTTGGTGTACAATCCATGAACTGTAAGGCACAGACCCCAGTTTTTCTCAGATAGATGTCAAAGCTGTATATCTGCCAAAAGGAAAGCCAGTAAATGGTGTCTGAAGTAGCTATTAATCTTTAGAATTAGTTGCTCCAAGTCCAGATTGCAAGTATATGAAACAACAAAAAATAAAATTAAATTAGGGAGATTTATCGGGAACAGTTGTTTCACGCTGGCTTGGGTTTCAGTAAGAGCACAGACAAGTGAAAAATCTGCACAAAGACATAAATTAAATAGAATACTCTAAGGAAAAATCTTGTTTATTCTGTGCAACCAGCCATGTCATTTATCACCTTCCAGCACAAGAGTCAGGGCATGGGTTGGAGCTCCTGCTTGTGCCTGAGAGGTGCTTTATCAAGGTGCAGGTATTAATATTGCAACAAACATGGGAGATTGGGTTTTAAAAGGAATTGGAAGCATCCTACTGTGTCAGACAAAGTTCTCTGAGCAATAAAAACCTAAGTCACAGGTCGAAGTCTTCTGGTAGTGATATATCCTCTGGATGTACTGAAGCTGCCTGAGTGTGCCTTTCCCTCTTTCCAGCACAGCAGCTGATTTCAGATGGTGTTTGGATGAGGATTGGGTGGAGATGACAGTGCCCTGCAGGGGCTGAGCTCTGTCTTCATCCAAATGTCACACTTCAGTCATTAGGGAGTCACTTTGGGCTTACCTGGGGACATGAATTATCCACAGTTGTTAGTAAATGCAGGAGAGAATACAGCCTGGGGGAAATGTTTAAGGGAAAACTGGGATAAAATCTGTTTTAAATGTGTGACTACAGCTCTGGGGGAGAGGAGAACTGGTGGGATGGTGCAAGGCAGGTGACAGGGACCTGGAGCTGTGCTTTCTGCTGAGACAGCCTCAGCAGATTGGTGGAGGGTCATGAAGCCTCTGTGGCACAAAATGTTCTCCAGCCCAAATACACAATCCCTGTCCCTGTCCATGCCTGAAACAACTGTACCATAGGATTGCTCCCCAAAAGCAACTCAGACCTTAGGGAGTGATTGACATGTTAATGCAGGAACAACCCAAGGATGGAGCAGTGATGGAGATTATACAAACACAGAGCAATACACAGGCATTGCATCTCCATAGGGATCTCCTCTCAGACAGTGGCCATCAGAGTTCCTTTAGGAATCCATGGACCACACAGAGGCAGGGCATTTGTTCTGTTGTTCCACTGGGACCACCTTATACTGCTGCAGCTGTGAGGGAGGCAACCTTCACCAGTTTAACTCTTCATTCTCTTTCCCCAATCCTCTACTTTCCTCCCACAACAGTTACTCCTTGCTTGGCTTTACTTCCTAACTAAATTCCCTGGGATAAACTGAACAGATTTTGTTGCTAAGAAGCTTTTTATAACAGCAGAGATATGGACAGAGCTGTCCCAAAGCACAGCTACAGCTAGGAAACCTGTAAATAAATAACTATATTCCCTTAAATACAGAGCTTTTAAAACCACACCTCACTCTTTCTTTAGGCTTCCATCACCATATTCTTGCAAACTTGGAGATTAAATCCTTTGGCTACCACCTACATACAGCTATTGACACTGGGCATGGATCAAAGTCACTTTCTACTGCTTTCAGGTATGAGAAAGAGTTGAAGGTTTTTTTGTGTTTGTTCCCAGGGTGTAACAGTCCTCTGCAGATGCACTTTAGAGTGGATATAAAGTCAAAGCTTCCAGCAATCCTCCACTCTGCTCAGCAGGGCTGCACTCAGGTAAAACCAAAGGAAAGTTGGGCTTGGTACCTGTATCTCAACAAGTTTTGTGGGTAGGTTACTTCCTTCATTCAGGTGGAGGCTGGACAAGCTGCTGGAGGAGAAATTCAGAGGGAATTATAAACTAGCCCCCACATCTGGCTCAGCAAGCCCTGAACAGCACTACTGAAGGCTAAAAGGAATGTCCGTGGCATCCATATATGTGTGTATACATAAATAAACACTGATGAATATGTAACAGTTGCCTTGTTCCCATGCTTTTTCTTCAGCTCCTGCCTCTGTCCCGGGCAGGATGCTGGGATGCTTTAAACCTGACATCATACATCCATTCTTGTCCTTCAGCCTGAATGTCCACGGAGTTGTCTACAACCTCACGTCTACTCCTTCCGTCTCTGCCATTGTCAGGCACAGCCTGACTCATGTCCCCTTCCTTGCTTTCTATTTGGTCATCTCATTTCCAAACCATCTTCCTTCCCTATTCCCCACCCATGACCCACGTGTAGGGATTTATTTTTTCATGATGGTCACATCTTCCCCTTCTTCAAAACCATTTGCAGAAAACTAACGTCAGGTTGGTCTAATTAAAGCCCCTGCGTGTTTATCATGCCTTTAAATAATTTCCTTCAAGTGAGCTCCAGATGAAGTTATCACTTTGTCAAAACACGATCCAAACCCACAGCTCGGGGCACAGCGGGAAGCACACAAAGGGAGAGCCCAGTCCCTTGGAAAGTTTGGGTGAGCTGTTTGCTAAAAGCTGCCGAGCCCACCCCTCCAAGACCTTTATTTCCCCCTGCGGCAGCTGTCATCTGATCCCATGCTTTGGCTTTGAATGGGGCTCTCCGAGGATGCCAGATGTTAGGAACAAAGGTCTAAAAATAATCTTTCCAAGTAATCTTCCCATCTATCATTCAAGGAGAGCATGTGCTTTGTGTGAACATGTGAGCCGAGAACCTGATCTAACTTAAAGAAGTTCAACAGCAGCTCCTGACTTCTGCCTGTGGGCTCCTTTTTATTTTTTTATTTTTTTTTTCCTTTTCCCTTCCCAGAAGCTGCGCAGGGAAAAGCGGCTCTCAGAGCGCTCAGCCCTCGCTCTCCTCCCTCCCCGGCTCCCTCCCTCCTTGCCAGGACTCTGAATCGCCTGGATCCCCAGAGCCGGGCTCCTTGTTTGATCTCTCCTTGGGAAAATGCGTTCCAGGCTTCTGCCGGAGATGCATTTCTGTAAAAAGATCTTCGCTGCAGCCTTGTGTGTCTTAATTTTGCTGCCGGATTCGGGCGGTGCGAGGACCCTCTGGAAGCGAGCTCTGCATCTGAAAATGACGGAGAAATACGATGTGAGTAAGAGGGGGGAGGATTTGGGGGAGAGCTGGGAGTGCTCCTCGGGAAAGGGGGGTTTTCCTTACTTGTGTGTATCATTTAGGATAAGGAGCGTTTGGGTCCGCAGGATGTGTCTTTATAAAAGGGGTTCGCTCATTAAGTGTCCCGGGCTGTATGGAACTTTTGCCACCTAGCTGCTGCAATGGGAAGCTTGGGAACAGGGAGAGGGCATTGGTGTGGCATCGTCATGGCTTTTCCTAGAAACTTCCCAGGACACCAAGGGAAGCGTAGTTGGGCAGAAGGGGGATGCCAAAGCTGCCTGTCTGGGGATAGATAGAGTGGAAAGAACATAACGTGATTTATTGCTTAGAGCAGGGAGGAAGGATCCAGCAGGAACGTGCCTTTTAGGTGTAGTTTTGGGTGGATGTCTCCAGCTCCCAGTGCTAATGTGTGCCAGAGGGATGGTGGCACTGCCTGGGATTTGTAAATCACGGGAGCACAGAGACCTCCAGATTCACAGTGTCAGAGAAATGTGCTCATCACCTCAAAGGGTGCAGGGAGATGATCTGAGAAATCCATTCCCATGGCTGTGCCTTGCCTGGCACATTCACTGGGAGCAGTTCCTTTGCTGCCCACACCCTGGCAGCCACTCAGTGGCACCATCTGTCCCTGCCCACTTTTGGCAGAATTCATGGGATACTGAGCTTCCAAATCCACAGTGGTACTTGGAATTGAAACTGCAGCAACAAGAAGTTACTGTGAGTGGAGATAACGATGGTGCTGGGTCTTGTTCTGGTGTGTCTCGGCCAAAAGACTGTTAGAAAGGGCTGTGGAGGAAACTGAATTCAAAAAAAGAAAATTAAATTACATGATAGTGTGACTTTCAGAACCTGCTCTTCAGAAAAAAAAAATAAATTGAAGTTTTGACTTAATCCATTAAAGTCCCCTTAGAATCCAGCACTGACCCAGGGCTTCTGCCCGTTGAATCACTTCAGTAGAAGCCCCAGCCAATCTGTTTTCTTGTGCTCAGGTTTGATTGCATCTTCCAGCCATTGCATGGGCATAAACAGCATCTGGGTGTCATATGTGGATTCCTCCATCTGTTTTCTGCAGCTTTTTATTTTAAAAGGATGTTTTCATGCCCATGACTTCTAGAGTGATGTTTGGGGATGGCCACGCTTGGTTTGTGCAATTGCTGACTCAGAAGTGTGACACCCCTGATGAATGAACTGAAACACTGTCTTGTTTCCTTGAAATTTTGCAGAAAACATTGTGTTCATAGTTGAAAAGCACTTCCGTATTTTGTAAGAAATTTTCTTTTTTATGACCTCCCTTGGGACAGGGTATCACCTGGTTTGCACTTTAATTGGAAAATAGTGATGTGAAGAGCTGCATTTCCTGCAAAATCACTCACTGGAAAGTGTATTTATTCACATCTTCTTCTGCCATATTTCAATTTGATGCTCAAATTCAATAGGAACTATGAATTAAATGACCCAGAGAGATAGGACAGAAGTAGAACAGGAATTTACATGTTGATCCTCAGATAACAAGCCCTGTAAAGGCACAGAGCCTGCTCCCCTCAGGATATATCCTCTTCTTGCAGTTCTTCAAAGGACTGTTTTTCCTGGCAGACATGTATCCAGGTGCTACTGATCTGGCAGGCTCAGCTAGAAATTATTGCCTATATTGACAGAAACATTTATCTAAGGAAAACGGAAAATGCTTTTCTCTTTCCTTCTCCTCAAAGCCTTGTAAGGAGAAAAGTGTCTGCTCTCCATCCTCTTATCCACCAAGAGAGAGTTTTGGCAGCCCCTCTGGTTTCTCAGAGAGATCATTTCTTTCCTACCAAATGCTGTGTGTTCCCTGCAGTTGGAGAATCAGGCTGGGGGTGGAAGAGCTCATTTATGAGTCACTTGGATGGAGGATAACAGATGGAGGTGCTTATGGCAACATGGAGCTTTATGGGAGATGGGCCACAAACATCCCTGTGGGACTCCTGGAAGGACATGGATGAGGTGTGAGGGGAGGAGGAGACGAGGGACAGGGAGAATTATGTTGTCTGAGTCCAAAATATCCGAGTCTACAGCAGGAGGAATATCCACTGAAAAGCTGGAGGCAGAATGGTGAGCAGGTGGCTCGAGGTCTGGCCAGGAGATTTTCATTCAGGAGTCTGAGGAAGGTTGGCAAGGAGGGGTCAAGTGGGAATGGAGAAAGGAGAAAGAGGGGCTGCAGGGAGAAGAAAATCCTGGCAGTCACAGTGGGATAGGGGAGCTGGGCTTCCAGCTTTTAGCTAATCCATGTATTTTTCAGCCAGAGGGACACTTGTCAAGTTTAGTGATTTGCAGGTGGTGTTCTGCAGTCCCCACATAGTCCATGGGCTGTTCCCAAAGGGCAGAGGGAGGGAGCTACCTGGGAGTGGGTTTCAATTCATTATTAAGCCACCCATGATGTCTATTACAAAAAACTGGGCCAGTTTGGATTTTATTCCAGTGGCAACAGCATCAAGTGTTTTAGAAAAAATTCCAGCCTTCCTTTAAATTTTTCCAGAAGTGAAGAATTCCTCACAGCTGCTGTAATGCTCTTCCAACACTTTATTTACTCTCAGCTAGCTGTCATAAATCAACACTGATATAAGCACACCTCCCATACGATTTCTGTCCCACGTATCCTCAGAGTAACCTATGAGCAGAGCAGCTTAATCCTCCCCCTTGGAATCTGCATGCACACAATAATTCCCTGCTTTCCAGTCTTTTAATCACTATCATGCACCTTCTTTGAGCCCACCCTGATTTTGCAACAATCTTCCAGTATTGCAAACACCAGAACCAAAATGACTAATTCAGAGTCAATAGCAGAGGAATATTATTCCTGTTGCTTTGGTCTTGTCCTTCAGATTATTTAACCTGCCTTCAGTCTGATATTTGCAACTTTGATCACCAATGATCCGTGATTTTCCAGGTCTTTGCTAGAAATACTGGAGGATTCTAAATTCCACCTGACTGTGTGTTTTTTTCAGAGGAAAGGTGGTTTATGGCCAGGGTTTGAGAATATCTGCCAGGGACAAACCTGGTAATGGGAAGCTGAAATACTTATTAACTTGGGGATGTCCATGAATATCAATTAGCAGAGACTTGTGCTTTGACACAAACTCAGGGACCACTTTCAGGCACAAATAAGAGAAAGGATCTGGGATTTTTTGGAGGCAAACTGCATCCCACAGTTACTATTGAAATTATGGGTTGAGAGTGAGTGATTCCATTGAGGTTTTTCCTCATCTTTGCTGACCTCCAGCTTTCCTCAGCTGAACTCTGAACTTCTCCCCTTTATTTCTGAATATCTGTAAGGCAGATATGATCATTAAAATGATTTAATAAGTCTCCCTGGGAAAATGCAATTTACTTCCTGCATTAAAAAATACTCTTAAAGGAAGAAATTTTGACTGTTGTAAAAATAATAAAGCTCAGCCCTGCTCAGAGCCAAACTCTAAATCCTGGGAGAACTTTTAAAAAACCTTGTAACCCAAACCTGGAGACATCCTTAGCCAGGTTATTTTGGGAATGAGGGAATCCTGTTTCCCACTAGGATGGTTCATGCAGGGGCCATGGTTTTATTAAATCGAATATGCAAAATATTTTTTGGTCCAAGAGATTTTAAAAGAAACGTGTTCTGACCAATAGGTGACCAAAGAAAATGGGCAGGGAGGTCATGAGGTACAAAGTGTTTTGGCTAAAGCTGTTATATTGTTCCCAAACGGAAATTTCATTCATGGAGCCAACTGTTCATTGCAATTTTGGCTTCTTGGTTTCTGAATCATCTGTGAACCAACTGCAGTAATTGTTTGAGGTTTTTTTCATGTATCCATTATTTGCTCATACTGGTTTGGTCACATTTCCATCTGCAGCTGACCTTTCAAATAGAATAGTAAACTGTGACCATCCAAAATGAACAGTCCCTCTAACAGAGAGACCTGTTCAATGTTTGGAACTGCAGAGATTTCCTGTTAAATACTCCCTTATATCCCAAAATTATACTTGGTCTGAGCATTTTCTCTATTTTAAATTCAACAACACCAGAAAAAAAAGGTGTATTTTAAATATTTTAAATTTAAAAACATATTATTTCAAAGCTGAAGTGTTTGCAGCTTTTGAGGAATGGAGTGATGTGAGAGCTTGCACCATCAAAATTAGGAAATCTTTTTTTTTTTCAAACCTATTTTGTGGTTCAGATAGCCCACAAATTCAAGGGAAAACCACCTCTAGGAGGTGGTTTTGGACAGTTTCTTGTTGACTGAATGGAAATGGTTTGACTTGATAATCTTAGAGGTCCTTTTCCAACCTTAATGAGTCTATGAAACAGCTAAGAAAAGTGTACCACAAACAATGTGCATCCTTATTTCCTTTGGTGTCCTTCGGGATTGCCTTCACTCTCTACATTAGATTATCCCAAGGGAATGAAGAAGATCTGTTGTCACCATTATGGATCATTAATTGCTGCTTGGACTCACATAGCAGCAGAGGCCATGTGGGCCAGTGACAATATCCAGGCCAGTGGACCTCCTGAGGCCTCAACTAGGGCAGTTTTTTGGAGAAAACATGTGGGAACATGCTGTTCTCAAAGGCACACGTGCTCCAAAGGAGCCACTGGGAGGTTTCAGCACTGAGGATGTAGCAGCATGTAAATACAGAGGGATATTTGTCTAACCTCAAATTTCTCCATAGCCAGATGGTGAAATTGCCTACAGACCCCTCAGGGACAGTTGCACCACGTTGTTTCTTGAAATAACACCCCCAGTTTCTCATCACTGATTTTGTAATAACAGTGATCAGGCCAAGTATATATATATATATATATATATATGTATATATATAAAACACACAATATAACACAGTCTTTTATATAGATATACACACTCTTATGAGTCATAAAAATATATTTAACTCGTAACAGCCTACTCGTGAGGGCATGGCAGCACTCACTTCATACCTCTGCCTTGAATCTGATCTCTTTTAAAAGTGCAAATCCAGAATCCATATTTTGATAGACCTTGTTAATGGTTGTTAATAAATCTGAGACCTGGTTGCCCTGAGTACTTTATGCTGCCCTGGGGAGCTGAGCTGGAGCCCAGAGATGAGTGGTTGAGCCACAGGTGAGAAAGAAGTGACTGAGGTGATTCACCTCTCCATCAGAGGGACAGACTTCTTGCTAAAACCCCACCAGTGTGAATAATATATAAATGATGTTTCTCATTAATGTTTCTAGTAAAAACCTGTGTCTGTTAATGCCCTTAAATCTCCCTTGTCCTTTTGGTGTGCAATGAGCATCTTGGTTCCGTTCTCTTCTAGTCAAACATGGCCTCTTTCTCTTTGGGATTAAGCATCATTCCCACAGAGCTCACCCAGGTCATGTCACATCTTAGAAATGGTCTGCAATTTAATAACCCAGAGTCCCACAGTGGATAAACTGGAAAGGCTCCTCTATAAATTCTGGTCCACAAGAAAGTGATGAAGGTAGAAGGAGCCCATGGAGGAGACAGGTGCTGCCGGGGACATTAATTCCATGTCCCTTTTGTGGACATAACTTCAAAACGATTCAGCATCATCACTTTCACTGCTTTCCTATCCAAGTGTTTTAGTGTCCTCATCATGAGGATGCCCAGACTCATTCTCTCTGTTTCCCAGACAAGTATAAAAGACTTTTTAAAGATTTTTCTTTTTATCCTCCTAATTTTCCTTGCAGTATCTTAATTATGAGTCCCACACAATAATTTAGTGATGCTTCCAAGGCACTGTGCTGAGATGATACAGCTGGGGGAGCCGAACGGTTAATCCAACAAACACTTCAAAAACCACTTTGAAAACCTCTCCTCTGCTTCAGCTGATGGGATGTTTGGTATTCACCCTTATGCCAAACCTTATTTCCTTTTCTTTTCTTTGCAAGGATTATGAGTACCCTCTTCATTCTCACAGTTCCCACTACCAGAAGAACGACCGCTGCCCGCCGCCGCCGCAGACCCTGCCCGAGCGGGCCTGCGAGGTGCCCAGCTGCCGCTCGGACTCCGAGTGTGAGAGGCACAAACGCTGCTGCTACAACGGCTGCATCTACGCCTGCCTCGAGTCCGTGCAGCCCCCGCCAGGTCTGACCCTCCCAGTGGCCAAACTGGGAGAGGGGAGCCCACGGGAGCGGCCGCGGGCGTTGGGCGGGAGGCCTGGTTGGAGTGTGAGCCGAGGATGAAGCTTGGGTTCCACCCTCCTGATTTGTGGGGTGTTTGATGAAGGAAAAAGTTATCTGAGTTCCACCAGAAGCCACTCGAGGCCTGTTATTTCCCTGGGATGACACGCTCCATGCCCCATCACTGGAAGAGTTCAAGGCCAGGTTAGACAGCGCTTGGAGCAACCTGGTCTAATAGACGGTGTCCCTGTCCATGGTAGGGGGTTGCAACGAGATGATCTTTAAGGTCCATTCCAACCCAAACAATTCTATGATTCCTTGTTTCTATATTCAGGAAAATAAGGAATCCTGATCTGAACTAGTGCTCACAGCAGCAAGGCTGCCATCTTATCAAATCCTTGCCGTGGGAATGGAGGATGGGAAGCAACAGCTGCTGTGGCCATCATGACACCAGGTTCTTGTAGCCCTGGATAACATCCACGGCTCCCTTGCCACTGGGACAACAAGAGCATGGATATAAGTCAAAATTAAATCCATCCTTCAGGAGCCTGGCAGCCTCCTCACAGGCTGTTAGAGGAAATCCTTGACTTTCCCATAACTCTGTGCCCTATGGTTACTCCTTCTTAACTCTGTGATTTCTTGCTTCTGTCTTCTAGTCTTAGACTGGTTGGTCCAGCCCAAACCTCGCTGGCTGGGAGGAAATGGGTGGCTTTTGGATGGTCCAGAGGAAGTCCTGCAAGGTACAGTAGGTTTCACTGTCTTCTCTGAGATATTGGCAATCATACAATGACACTGGATAATATATTCTTCATATGCTGCTGCTCTTTGTCTGGAGTTTCTATAGGAATAGCATTGTGTGCTGCTGGGGGCTGGTTTCTAGTGTAGTAAATAAATTCTTTTTATGGATATGGATTATCCAGCAGAGCACTAGGAATGCTCCAGGGAAGTGGACTTGTACCTGTTCTTCAAATAATTAGAAGTATATCTTTTCTTTTAGAAAAAGGCTTTGTCATCATACACATATTTTCTGGCAGCTTCCTGACAGATTGTGGGCGGACTTGGATTAGAATATCCTTTAATCCAGAGTGGAGTCATCACACAGATGCCTTGGGCTGGGGATGGGGCTCCTGGATCTGAAGGCTGCTTTGGACAGGAGCCCTGGCACAGTGCTGCAGACTTGTGTCAAGCTGACATGGAGCTGGAGCATCCAAACTTGCTAATGAGATTGCACTTCTCAGGTTAATTCCATAGGGAAATGTCTTTTAATTTCTTTTTTTTTTTTTTAATATCTCAAATTGAAACAAAAGGTGGGATGGTGGGAAGAGGAATTTTCTTCTATGAGGCATTCACAGGTGTATGAATACCTGAAATTCTTGATTTTTTTCATGGAAAGACTACTCCAGCTTTTGATCAGCTTCAGTCAGACACAGGTAGTACCAATAAATTACCCTCTTTGGTCTTACACAGATGGTATCAGAGTCACTGAGCCTCGACTCTCATTTATTATGGAAACTCCAAGTTCTTGAAGAGAAAATTCTGCCTCCAGCTCATTTGAGCTGCACTGCGAGAAATAAGATAAAATAGGTTCCTCCTCATCCATCCTTGTCATGCTTATATTATTTGTTCTTATCTTAACACCTTCATCTCAGCTTGAGGGAGTAATTAGGGAAAGAGGAACCATCAGTCATGGCATAAGAATTACAGCAGAGGTCCTTGAAATTAAAATCCTGCAAATGAAAGGGTGGAGTGTCCCTGCATAGTCTGTACATTTAATGGCCACAAACACTTCCCAGGTCCTGCTTTACCTTCCCATTCTGCTCTGACACTCCGGGTCAGGGAGATTAAAGCCTCTGTTTGGGACAGGGGGTGGCACTGCCTTATCCTGCAGTGAGTCAATCCTGAGGTTTAGATTCACCAGTAAGTTAATGGGTGTGGAGCACAGAGCAGAGCTGCCAGCTCCCTGATCATATTTCCCTAATCCCTCACCCAGCCCAAAACCCTGACTGGAATAGATTAATCCCTGCTTGGAGGGAACAGCCATGTGGAGGGATCACCCACAGGAATGAGCTCGATGGGCAGTGGTGGGTGGTCTCCAGCACCCTCCAGCCTCACACAGACCCTGCCCAACAGGCTGTGGGAGGGTGTTGCTGCAGGTAATGGGGCTGACCTGCACTCCCTGTATTGGGATACACATCAGCTCTTGTGCCAAGTGTGAACTGGATCACCTGCCCTGACAGGATTCCTTGGAGGTGTCAGCGCCGTGGTGCCCTCACATGGGAAGCAGTCTGAGGTCCTGCCTGGGAGGAGGTGCAGGGGAAGGGGCTGTGTTGTGATGTCTTGGTTCCCTGTGGGTGCCAAAGCCATGGTTTAGGACCTGCGGGCTTCCCTTGCAGCCGAGGCTTGCAGTACCACTGAGGATGGAGATGAGCCCCTGCACTGCCCCACGGGCTACGAGTGCCACATCATCAACCCGGGCAACACGGCCGAGGGCATCCCCAACAGGGGCCAGTGCATCAAGCTCCGAGGGAACCCAGGTCAGTGGGCTGGAAAACTCCCTCTCTCTCATCAGTGCATACTGATGTTTGCATGACAACACAAGGAAGAAAAGGACCAGGATACCAGGACACTATGCCAGTCCTGCTGGACTGTGTGAGCAGAGCAGGTAGTGACACACATGTGCCACTACTGCACAGCACAAAAAGTAGAAATATTTGTGTATCACTGCACACTTGACTCAGAAATGTGAGTTTCTAATTCCAGTTTTGATTTCTGACTTTGCTTTCTACTTCCAAAACATTGTTCCCTTTATTCTGTTGACATATTTGTGCAATAAAGAAACTTGTAGAGGCCAAGATATTTTTCCATGAAAGATCAAAACATGTCTGGATATGTGTAACTTCAATGTAAAACAGAATATGTGTGTATTCAATGGGCTACAAATCATTTTATTGTCCCAGAGACATCAGTTTTGCCATTTGGTCACTGTAAAAATAGGGGAAGCATCAAACCAGATCTCTGAGCTGCTTCCACAACAGAATAAGACTTTCTCCAGAGCTTTTTGAGCATCTCTTTTAAAACTTCTTCTTTAATAACATCCATAGTAATCAATATAATAATCAATAATCAATAGAACTATGGTTCTCTTAGACACAAAGTATTTCTAAGACCTGAAATAATTATATAAATGGCCAACAGAACAACTTGGAGGGACCTTGAAATATGTAAAATACTAATGCATGGTTTGAAATATTACCCAAGTTTTATTTAATTTGGGAAATACTGGGTTTCTTGACTTTCAGCTGCTGAAAAGACTATAACATGCAAGTGGCCAGCAATTCTCACTCAGGGCAAGTGACTTGCGTCCACATATCTCAGTAATCTCAACAGTCCATAAGAGGTTTATAGCAGCCCACTCTACTTCAGCTACAGAGATCTTTTCTTGTCCTCACTGTGAGGTTATTATTTCCATGCTTGTAACTTCTCTGTGCTGTACACAGAAGGCCAGAGTTGAACACACAGAAGGAAGGCTGACTGGGTGTATTCTCATTATGTCCCTTCTTTTTCAGATGGACACAACCTGAGGCATAAGTATTACAAGGAATATTTTGGTAAGCTGCTGATGTGGAGTGCTTGTTATTATTAAGCTTTATAGTTCCTGCAGTGCTTACAAGCAATTTTCTCCTTAAGAAATGAAGGTTTGTACATAGAAAAAAAAATGTTAGCCTTAATGTTACCTGCAGCCATAAGACATGTCAGGTTGCTCTCACAAATTGGTAGATCTGTGTTTCAAAGAAAACAGGAGCATCTTCCAGAAGATCTCTTTCCTCATGCCTTCAAAGCCCCTGGTTTCTAACTCTTGGCTCTAGAGGGGGACAGCCACATCAGATTGGAAGTGACATTCAGATAAAACTAAACTATTTGATATTATAAGATTTACAAACAACCAAATTTTGCCAGTTTATGAAACTAGGAAAGCATTTCCTTTCCTCTATTCCAGTGTGGGATATCACAGTTCTACCAGAGAACTGCTAAATAATGAGACCAGTAAAACTGTACTACTGGGAGAATCTTGAGATCTAACTTCAAATCTAACTTTGCTGATATTTGTTTTACAGGGAGCAATTCCAACAATGTGGTTGGCTATGTGAAAAACCAGCAGAAGCATTTGGGCTAAATGAAGGTGTGCCTGGGTAAGTGTCCTGTGAATAAAGGGAGAGCTGGGTGGAAATAGTTGGTGCTTGGTATGCAGTTATTTAAAGAAATAGTTGTTTGAGGGTAAAATCACCTCTCATCAAAACACAGGTGTAAGGACTGCACCTTAAAACTCTGTACAGGAGAATAACCCAGGCTCCATGGAACATCCTCACTTCACAAGGTGCACTTGATTTCTTTGCCTTTGTGGGTGTTTAGAGGATGGAGTGATTTTCAAGATGAAAAATAAATGCTGCAAAATGTGTGCCCTAAGACTTTAAGCTTTTTGTTGAAGGGCTTCTTTTAACACAAGTGTAATTGCTCCTGCAAGACAAATGAAAAACCTGTTTATTCTAGACTGACTGCAGTAAGGGTCAGTCTTGCAAATATTTGGGCACATGGGTGATTTTGTGGGATAATTTTATGTGTGTGAACAGTTGTGTTGAGCAGTGTGACCCACTCATGTGAGTAAAGGTACATTTATCTGGCCAGAGCCAAGGTAACAGCAAAAGCTCTAGCCATCTTATCAAGCCTGAATTTGCCAAGAATGAAAATATTTATTATACTAAAGGGGTTTCCCCAAGATGGTTTTCTCAGCACTTTCAGCTTCACTTTGAAACTAACTTGAACTTAACTGGGAGTTAAGAAAACAAAGCAGTACAGTGTGTCTCTCTGTACCTACGTCAAGCTGACTGTTAAGATTGCTCAGCTACTTAAGGACAAGTTCTGTGCAAACATCCCAGGAAGGATAAATATTTTAATTCCTCTTCTTTTGTTTGATTTTCACCCAGCTGGACCGCTCTGTCAAGGAATACTTTACCCAACAGTTTTCTATTTTGGAAGAATTCTGGTCCCAACTCTCCACAAGCACATCTCCAGCACTTCCCTGGCCACCACTGATAAAAGACTTCAAGGAACAGGAGGAGTCTAAATTTTAACCTACCAGGAGGAGGAGAAATGTGATCCCCTGAAGGAAATCACACGGTGCCATTATCAGGCTGATGACACACCCTTTATGTGCTTGTTATGTGACCAATTCAGGTTTTATGGCCATGAACACAACTCAGTATTACAAAAGTGAAGTTATGTCAGAATCTTACCTAAATCTCATATCTAAGTTGCATTAAAATAGGTAAGACTAAAGAGGCTCTCTGGATCAAATCCAGTGCCTGCCTCTCTTGAACAGCTCCTTTAAATAAGCCTTTCTAGAAGCTTAAAGTTCAAAGAAACCTGCAAGTTTCTTCTTTTCCTATTTATATCTAGGTTTTACCAGGTTTGACACTCACTCTACAAGCCTAAACCTGAAGTCTTAAGAATTTGAGGAAGTCTGAGCTAGGAGCAGTTGTATAAATTTTTTTTAAGTTACCTCTCTTTAGCTTCTCAGGCTGGTGAGCTGCAGATTGAGGACTATTGATGGAACAGATTACCTTCTACAATATCTAAACGGCCACATGAATGTGCTGGGCTTTGTTATTTGTTGTTTATAGCCAGCATAGTTAATAACCACAAAACCTCTGGGTTTGTACCTGCAAAACCTCAGCATCAGGGCTGAAGTCTGGATTATTTGTTGAATGTATTAGAACAGCAAATTCAGGATACATTTGTGTGATGAAAAGGATTCTTTGGCAGATGGGCCACTGCTCCTTAGAAGTCCTGTAGCTTTATGTTGACTTCCATAAATCCTTAAGGTCAAGTTATTTGTATTTGGGCCTTACAGCTTCTTTTAGCTGTCTAGCATTACAAAAATGGAAAACACATTTTCTATTAATATTTTCCTTTTCCATGGCAGTTCTAAAGGGAAAGTTGCAGAATTGCTAGGCAGAAGAAGCCACATTTGCTCCCTGGTTTAGTACATGTCTCCATCTGCATGTATTAAATCAGCATTTTAATTTGCAGAGTAGTAGCAATGTATATATAAATACCCAGTTCACAAACGCCTGCTTCCACTTACAAAATGCAGGATTATTTCTTCCACTCACCAAATGGTTTAAGCCCAGGCCAAGACACCTATAAAACACTTGATACTTTGCATGTGACATTTGCAGCTGGAGAGAAGGAAGATGCCAAACTGCTCCTCTGTTTCCCATCATAAATAGGCACAGTTCCCAGTGCTTTACAGAGCAAAGGAACAGCTGAAGGGCTTCACATTTTCCTAAATATCTTCTTTTGTTGATCTCCATTCACTTCTTTGTGCCTTTTTCCAAGGTGTTAGATATTAAATGCAACACCATATTCAGACAGAGCTATTTGTAGAATTCTACCATATACAACTTCCTACAGTGATATCTTAATTCCTGCTTGGAGACATGAGTCATGGAACCATAGAATCATGGAATATTTGGGTTCAGAGGGAGCTTAAAGCTCATCCAGTTCCAACCCCCTGCCATGAGCAGGGATTGCCACTCACTAGATCAGGTTGCTCAGGGCCACATCCATATTTTATAGTTCTAAACTCAATTTAAGACAACAAACTGGCTACTTATCTTACTGCAGCCTTGCTCCTTGGTGCTGCTCAGTGAAATGGATTGATTTTATCCAGCATTCCTTTTTGCAGAAAAAATCAAATTCTGATTAAATGAGCAAAGCCTGTCAGTGATCACTGCTAAGCCCCAAAGAGTAAATGCCAGACTGTTCTATTTTAAACTAAAGAATTCAGTGCCTGAAACCTTGTGAGGATCTAGTTGAAAAACTTATGTTGAGCATTAAGAGTTTTGAAAGATTGAAAATTCAAATCTCAACCTAATCTTTCAAAGCGGCCAAAAATATGCTTAATTTGAGTGGACACATTCACTTCAGTGTCTGGTTTTTTGGAGCTGCAGAAGCACATACTTGACCACCTGGGTGAGATGCTCCAAGTGTTTTCTGCTTGCAAAAGGAATTTTTAAAAAAGAAAATTGGGAAATTAATAACTTATTGATGAATTTCTGTTTACTGGGTGTTATCAAAGCCATCACCCTTCCTCATGGTGCTATAATGCTTGGGGGTTTTTTTGTGTTAATTCAAGTTGTTAATTGTCAAACTCAGCAAGAAAAGCCACAGAAGAGACTTGTCTAAGTGCTGTGTTTTCAGCAGTGACATCCATCACACGTTGAAATGAAAACACAGGCCAAGTGACTTGTCCTCAGCTTGTCTTCTCTCCAAAGACAAATGTTTTATTTAACAGCAGTCTGGTGCAGCACAGTAGGAAATCACTATTGTAGGTAGTTTTTAACTTTTCCATGTACACTTTGCAGCATGTTTGGTGCTATAACAAACTTCACAGGTGTCACTGTGTGCTAGCAATGCCCATGGCCTTCCAGATCCTCGAGGACCTGGGCAGCCTCAGGCAGACCCTCCCTGGTTTGTGCTCAAACATGTCCAGGTTCTGCCACTTTGGTGCTTAATAAAAAGTAACCACTCTATTTTTCAACCCTGTCTGGTTTCACTTGTGTCTTCTTGGTACACTCTTGGCTTTGGTTATGAAAAAAAACCACGGACAAATCTTTTAAATTTCAGTTATTGGGAGTGCTCAGATAACAGAAGTACAGGGAGACAAAAAGTACAAAAGTCATTTTATCAGCTGGAAGGGAGGTGACAGACCCCCAAAACACACCTGCCACCCCTGTCCCCTGTCACAGGGGCCACCTTTGTGGGTCAGACACTCAGTTCTTGTCGCCTGCATCTCTGCTGCCCAAAGAGGAGCAGAGGGACAGGACTGTACAGAGGCTGGAGCTGGTGCCCCGAGGAGAAGGTGACCCTGGTTTTGGCCAGGAACTGTTGATTCAGTGCCATTGGTGTGGTGGCTGCTGCCAGCTGGGTCTCAGCTGCCAGCTCAGGCGGTTTGGGCTGCACAAGCAGCTCCTCAGGCAGTTTTGCTGGAGGCCAAGGGTTGCCTGAAGGGTGGAAAAGCAAACCAAGCTGAAAGCCAGTGCTGGGTTGTGCCCTCTTCAGGACACAGAGCTGACAGAGGACAGAGGTTGGGCTGCTGGCCCTGGTTTCCAGGAGCAAGAGCCACCATCCCACCTGCTCCACCCACACAGCTCTTGCTCTACCTGCTTGTCAGGAGTGGGCAGGAGTCCTGCATTGCCTCCCTTCTGCCCTGAAACCATAACAGGGAGAGAAACTGCCTGTAATTTAACCGTGGTGGGAGGATAGCAGTGGGTGTCATTGCTTCGGAAAGGTTTTCTGGGTGTTTTGAGAAGTTGTCAGCCAGCACTAGGTGTCAGGGTATGAGTGAAGTTGTCCTTGAGATTGCCTGGATTTCTCACAGCCTGTTTGGATGGGGAGGTTACACATAACCCCTCTCCCGCTGGGAAGTGTGATGTGGACCAAGTACCTTGGCTTTCAAGAGAAGGATCTGTTTGGTGACCACAAAATGAGGTTTTAGTCTCAACTTGTTTCCATGTCAGTGCAGGGAAATACAGTTTCTGTTGCTGTAGTTGGGTAAATGGTGGAAAAACCAGTGTGACCTAAGGCAGTGCCTGCAGCTGACACTGAAGTGCTGCCAATTCATCCAAGAAACCAACAACTGGAATCAACAGAAGGACTGAGACATAACAGATCTTCAAGAACTCTACAACCATAACAATAAGAATAATATAAAAAATTTCTTTATTTCTGACATGCCTGGTTCAGAGCTCCATGAAGCTCTGTGGGGCAGGAGTATTTTCGTTCCCTTCAGGAAGCTGTTCCAGAGTTTGATGAGCAGTGAAGAAGCCTCAGAGGTTGAGACAACCCACAGAAAGATCTTTGGAGATTGATGTGACACAGCAGAGATTTTCTTACCTCACATTGTCTATGCAGGCTGGATTTAACTCTGCATGTGGGGCCAGATGAGCACTGATTGTCTGTGACAAATGGACTTACAGCATGTTATAGGATCTTTTACAATAAATAAATTTTAAAAAACTCTTTTGCTGATGAGTCTGCAGAGGTAAGTCCTATATCTTCTCATTATTTTTCCTCCTTCTTTTCACCTGTCTATGCAGACAACATAGCAAAAACCACAGGAGAAGCCATGCAAAAAAAGTAAGACCTTCAGAGAGTCCCAGCTGGAGAGGTGGATGGTGGGACTCATGTCACCCAGCCTGAGCCACCCATCAGGTGAGCATCTCGATTCAAGCAGTGGGGACTACAAAAAGACACCAAGAGCTTTAATTAAGTTCTCCCTTCTTTCCCCTTCACACACCTAGGGACAGACCTAAAGATTTTACTCAGCCTTTATCAGCAGCATTGACAAGATGGAAAGGAACCCAAAACTCTGTTCTTTGCTTTCATGACCAAGAGCACCAGGTGTTCTGCTGGGCCTAGGAAGATCCCAACATGGAAGTGAAGTATTTGGATTTTTGGGTAGCAGCAAGCTCAATTCTACCCATGCAGCAGAGTTTTTTTCCCTCAAGGTGGCACAAGAGGAACAAGAGTGTGACGGGCCCTGGATCTGGCAGGGAAGTAGATGAAGGAGATGGGAATTTAGAACTGAAAGCAGCATCTTTTTGGGCTCAGGGAATCTCAGGGTATAGTTCCTTTGCTGTATGAGTTTTCATAACAGATATTTTCTATTTAAAATAAAAGATTTCCCAGATAATAATGGGAGCTTTATTAACCCATTAAATAGGAACTACTGTAAGGGCACTGTAATTGGGCTGTGTGTTATGTTTTTAGACTGTAAAAATGATATCTTGTACCAGAGTGAAGAAATATAACTTGTATAAATGTTGTTTTCTTTAAATTATAGTCTTGTTTCAGTTTATTCCCAGCATTTTTGAGCCGTGAGATAGTGAAATACATGAATTTTTCATTAGATTTCCCAACAGGCAGAAATAAAAAGCAACAAGAAAAAGAAACCTGAGGCTGTTGAGCAATTTCACGGAGTGAGTGGAAAACAGCAACATTTTCTTTCTGCATTTACTCCATTTCACTGGTGCTAAAATGTAATTTCCCCTTACAGAACCGGAGGAACATAAAGATGGGAGAGAGGGCTGTGGTCCTGAGCTCAAACCACACTGTTCCCCCCGAGCTGCTGGACAATATAACCACCATGCACTGATTATTATGGTGCATTATCAGGCTCATCAACTCATTTTTATCCTTTCCTGTTTGTCTCAGTATTTCTTTTGCACCACTCACTGCGTGATTCCCCCTTCCTAACCCATCTTGGCTGTGTCCACACTGTGTGGATTGTGGATTTTGTACTTAGAGCTACATGTGTGTCCTCAGGAAGAAGGTTTTTGCCAAGGGGATGAAGTGAAAGAAGGAAAGCATCAGCACAGAGCTCAATTAACAAGTGTCAGCAGCTCTTGGCTAATGAGAGCCACGCTGGGACCACGGACTCAGCAGACACCCAGGCTACTCGTGGGCAGCTGCTTCATGGATGATGGCTGAGGATTTGGGATGAGGAAAGCAAGACCAAAACCAAAGAGAAAGTTTGTTGCTGCCTGCCTATAGAGGGGGAAGATGTTTTCCACCACCCCTCTGGCAGAAACACAAGGATTTGATGTGATCCCAGGGCTGTGGCTACTACAAACACATTCAGAGGAGCAGGAGAAGGTGTTCCCTGCCAGGAAATGCTGCTGTGCCTTGTCAGGAGCACAACAGAGCCAGCTGGCCATGCTCCAGGTCCTTAGCACAGCTGCATAAGGAGGGGACCAGTTCAGGCATAAATGAACTCAGAGGGGTTTCACTTCCTAATTCCCGTAACTTTGGTAATGCCCAAATCTCTGTGTACCTCTAGGCTGCTCCAAGCCCTGGCTGAGCACCTTACCTAAGCCCTGGGCAGGGCCTGGATGTAAGATTCCAGAAAATCAGAGCCCAGAATCATCCCTGGATCCTTTCCCATGGGAAGAAGGGTTGTTGAGGCGATGCAAGAACTTCCTTCATCTGCCTGACACATCCAGCTTGGATCCTTGTGAAACCATTGCTCAATCGGGAGCCGAGGGAGCTGGGAAGCAGCAGCTGTGTTTTTAGCAGAACAGACTCTCTGCAGGGTGTTTCCCAATCACTAGTTTTCTCCCCAGCTCCATCGTGCCAGCAGCGTCCCACTGGGCTCATCAGCTTTTGCTGGAGCTGGGAGATGCAAATAAGCCACACTGAAATTCTCCAGGGGAAAACAGCAGTTTGGTGGAAGCTGGCCAGGTTTTGTGGGAGTCTGGTCCGGGTGTCACCACCCCCACTGCCCCAGAGCCGTGAAGCTGTCACCTGGATGTCCTCGGAGGGAACCATTCTCCTGCAGGAAATTGCACATCTATTTTTCTCTGGCTGGGAATGACATTTATTCCCTTGATGCAGTTTTTACTGTCAAAGGAGTATCTTAATCTCATAGTTTACACCTTAGAGACAATTTAAGTGTAAGTGAATTCTACAGTTATGATGCCTGAGGGAGGATGTAGGTCTTGTGGTGCAAACCAGAGCATGATGCTCCCTGACAGGCGGCTGTAAATCTTCGGAAATTCTGTAACTGGTGAACTTCTTTATCAATCATAGAACCATCGAATACCCACAGTTGGAAGGGACCCATCGGGATCATCAAAGTCCAAGTTCTGATGCTGAAGTCAAACCTCAGCTGCATGTTAAGATCCACCACGAAAGCACAAAGGAAACACTGTGGGGTTTATAAATAATCATCCCAAATTCCCACATCACACATTCGCGCCCTCTCCCTGATGTAAACACTTGTAAATGCCGGCACTGTGCTGACTGGAGCATTCCCTCAGGAGGATTGCCCCAGCCTGGAAGTTTGCAAACAGGCTCAGCAGTGTGTGTAACCTGTCCTGCCCCTGCACGCAGCAGCTTTGGCGAAACACCTTCCCCATGTGGGAGATGTGGCACCCGACGCTCCTCCCGCAACAATCTTCCAGAGGGCGGAGGAAAACCTCAACCTGCTCTTCAGGTGTGGTCACACACACACACACACACACAGAGCATCCAGCCAGCTCCCTCGTGTCCCAGGCACGGTGTGAAACACAGCCAGGCTTCCCTGACAAGGGTTTTACGAGCGCAGCACCGCCGTGGCTCGGAGGGTGAGCAGAGCTCCAGGTGTGACTCGGCAGCAGGTGAAGGCGCCTCTCCCCGCAGGTAACCCCGGCCCCAGCTCGCCAGGGAATTGGAGGCAGCTCTGCCAGCAGCCGCTGGCCCCATCCCGGTGGCCCCCGGGGCTTTTCCCACCTCGGTGCAGAGAAGATGGGAGAAGGAATTTTCACCAAACTCTTCCACAAAAGGTCGTTTCTCCGCTTCGTGAAGAAATACCAGCCCCTTGGAAGCGGCGAGCCGGAAGAGGAGGTGAGGATTGCCCAAGGCTCTTGCCTGGACCTGCTGAAGTAGTTTGTATAATTGGGGATAATTTTGTCTATTTGTCTGCTTCGTCCCACCGGTAACTCGATATCGCTGCCGCTGCGCTCTCCCCTGTCCCCGCAGCCCAGTCGCTCCCTGGACCAGGAGGGATGAGATTCATGTTGTTCACCAGGCACTGGGGAGCTTTGGGGAGCCTTGTTTCTGAGCAATACTCCCAGGACATAGAGCTCAGACCCAAATTCTGCTCAGGAACGTTATTCTGTGCACTGAGGAGGTTCCAAATTAAGGAAGGGTGTGGGAGAGCTCCTGCCGGGCAGCTGTGGGTGCCGTGTGAGCTCTGGAGTGTGGGCACAGCACACCAACACTGCCTCAGCGGAGGGTGGATGAAAAGCAAGGCTTACCCTGTCCCCGGGTACCCCCTGCCCCAGCACTGTCACTGGTGGAGGGGCTGTGACCCTTTGGGCTGCTCTCTGTGCTCCTGCTGCAGTCAGGGATGGTAAGGAGCAGCTGAGAAGAGCTTTGGCTCAAACCTGCAGAATCCACTTGGAAATGATGCTGTCTTTTCCTCAAACACGCTGGTGTATGAGCACTGATGTCCCCTCTCTGCTCTCACTACTTCTCCTTGGAGCAGATGGACCAAAGGGTGGCCAGTGGTGGTTTGGGGGACACGTTTGTTGTTCTTGGTTTTTAGCTACAGAATCTTCAGGTCTGGGATTATCTGATTATTTGCTCAGCACAGGGGTTTCCATGGCTCAAGCCCCATTTTTTTCTCCCACATGACAGCTTGGTTGGGTGCTCTCCCACGTGAACTCCATTTGTGTCATTCCTTCAGCACATGCCATCAGCCCGTACTCCCATCCCAACGAGAACCACTTGGAAATATTAATGTGCTTTTCCTGACTGTCTGGCTGAGGCCTTTTCTCAGATGTCATTTCACTTAATCCCCTGCTCTGAGTCTCGTCTGTCCAGTGTGGGGGTTGGTCAGTGCTACAGGGAGAAGAAAATAAGACATTGAACTCTTCCCCTGTGCACCACACAGTGCATTGGAAGATGCTGCTCTACATTGCTCACACAGAGCTCAAAATCCCAGGAAAACAAGATCTTAGTGAGGCCACACAAAGTGTCTGTAGTGTGGCTTGATGGGAAGCTGAGCTTTCTGATCCTATGTAGGCAGGAGGCCACTGGCAATTAGTCTGGCTTGTTCTTTTGCTGCACCATTTATGCTGTGCCAAAATAAATAATGACATATATTCACTTCCAAATCTAAACCCCTCTGGAATTTTAGCTCTGGTTTGTGCAGAGTGATATGTGTGTAACAAACAGCCTGTGTTGAGACTCTGATGTGTTTGGTTTCAGTTCCTTTCCTTCAGTGCCCAATTTGGAATCACAGGGAATTTTTGGTGGGGCTGATTTATAAGTTTACAAGAACCATGGGTTTCCTGCAGAAATCTGAAGAACAATCAAAGATTTTCCGTCTGAGTATCCCTCTGTGTGTGTCCACGTGCACAATCATATATCTGCACATATCTGTGTAGGTGTGTGTGAAAGGGAGAGAAAAGCCTTTGCACTGTTTCTTGACATCCCCTTTTCCCTCTGACCATGTACCAGGGTCACCCCTGTGGCCCCAGAGAGCCTGAGGGATACAGTCCAGGGAAGGTTTCCTGAAGGGCTGAAGGTGAATTTGTTTTGTAGCACCTTCCAGGACAGTCTGTCTGCCTTCACACTAAGGGAGGGTTTCCAATGCCACTCATGGTGCCAACCCACCAAGGACCTGCTGTGATTCTGGGGACTTTTTCTCTTGTTAGCTTTGGAATGAGCTTCCTCCTACCCCGAGCACATCTGGATTTTAATGCAGTAAGATCTTCTTCAGACTTTCTTTATTGCTGCTGAGTCTTTTCCTTTGCAATTGTTCTGTTTCTCCTCATTAAATCCCTTTTGGTCCTTTTCCCCACCACACCTGCTCCATTCAGGATCAGAAGCCATGAGATGGAGTACAGGTACTTGCTAGCCCTGTCCTACACTCATGGCTAAATGAGTATCTCTGTACTGAGGCTGGTTTCCATTCCAGGTTTCACACCAGTGAACATTTATCTCCTAGAGAATTTTACAGGCCCTGTATCCCCCTGGATAGGCAGAGCATCCTTATCAGAATAGTTTTATTATTGTACTGGTACTTATTTTTTCATAAACTAAATAGTGCAGCTTTTCTTCCAGCTGAGAAAAAGACCACAGAGTTGTCTCTGCACAGCAGCAACACAACCTCCCCTTACACCCAGGAGGGTTTTCAGCCTCATAGAGGGGTTAAGCCCCATTCCTCACACCTGAAAAGCCTCCAGCAGGCAAAGAGTTAAATCCTTCCCTCCAGTTCCCACAGGTTTTTGGGCTGAGGGCTTCAGCATCTCACTCCCAAGAGACCTTATATAGGAAGGTGCCTTAAAATCAGGGGATTTGGAGGGGTTTTTTGTCTGAGTGGGTGAGGAGACTCTCCAGCTGGGATAGCTGTGGAACTGCAGCAACTGGGGTTTCCTGCAGGGATGGAATTGTGTCTTTCAACTCAAGAGACTTTGCTTTAGACTAGAGGGAGTTGGAAGATTTTATTTTACTTTTTTTTTTATTAAGAAGGAAAAAAAACAGGTTTGAGCAGGAACAAGGGAGCAGAGAGGGTAAGAGGGGTGAGATGTGCAGCTGGGGCCAGGAGCCCAAGGTTTAGGCATGGCCCACCCAGCCTGAGTCAGCCCCACAGGACCCCTGGGGGCTGCTTAAAATCCAAGGAATGGATTTAAATCAGAATTTTTGGGAAAACCCTTGGCTATTTGAACAATCAAAGGGACTACTTTGAGGTTTATATCTGCAGGTAGGGAGAGAAGATGCTTTGTTTTGTGTAAAAAATACTGGAATTCTGCAATAGATGTGTGACAGGGGAGTGAGAAGCTCTGTGTGAGAGGAATTGAAACCATGGTGGTGGGTGGGAAAGGGCTGGGAGCTTGGGCAGGGAAGCCCAGCAAGGCAACCCCTCACTTGTAAGGCTAAGGTTGCTCTGGGTTGTTCCTGTTCCCTTGAAACACAGGGGGTTTGCCTGCCATGTCCACCAAAAAAAAAAAAAAAAGCAATGTAAAGGGCTTTGGAGCAAATAGCTTGATTTATTTATTATATTTTTGGTAAGGATCAAGTTTAACGTTTTAAAGGGTTTCTTGTAGACTAAATAACCCAGCCCACTCTGGATTACAGTGCATTAACTGGTCCAAAGTCATCTAAGGCAGGGGAAAAGGATATGCAAAGTCTCAGTAAAGGCAGAGGTGGAGGAAAATCCCAAGCACTGATCTTTTGGGCTGTTTGCCTGAGTACACAAAAAGGGCTGTGTGCTCTGCTCTTCCTCCCACATGGGCTGCTCAGCATGACAATTGATGGATTGTTTCAGGATGAGGGATGTGCAGGTACCTCCTCCAAGGTGGCTCCCAGCTCCCCTCCACCAGCTGCCCTTTCCAGCCTCAGTATCTCCTGATCTTACAAACCAAGAGATAAACTGATAATTAGCTTTTTGTTACTACTTCCTGCCCTGCTGTAGAGAGCCTTGTGCCTAAAGGATAAAGGTTATAAATGTAAATGGATCAAGTGGATAACCCATGTCTGCTTTGCAGTGTAAATAGAAAAGCAAGAAAGGTTCAGGAAGAGCTTTGCCCAGGACACTGCCTGATGCTCAACATCCACGGGCTGGGATGTCATTAGGGACAAAGGGACTCTGTCCCTCAGCAGCACCTTGCAGAGGAGGAGGGAGATGGGATCTCACTGCTGCATTTCCAACCTGTGCATTGCTGGGGCTGTTTGTTCATCTGGTAGGAAAAGCTGGGCCGTGTTTATCTGGGAAAATCCCTTACAGCTGTAAGCTAACCACTGCAAGTTCCCTCGGCCCAATAGAGCTGATCCTTTCCCCACAGCCCCTGGCTGTCCGGAGCAGAGAGCTGCCAGCATTTCTAGTGGAAACACCAATGGCTCAGGCACATCCATAGCTTTTGTCATTTATTTCCTCCACACCTTTTTGAAGGTAAGCATTAGTGGTAGAGCAGGGCCCTGACTCCCCTGCTGGCTCTGGAGACTGCAGGCATGTTATCCTCATGTCCGGGTCTCTTCCTGCCCTTCAGCTGCTTTAATTAAAATTTAAACTTCCCTCAAGGCAAGGCTGTACCTTGATACCTCTGTGTCACCTTCAGCACAGAGGAGCCTGTAGGAGCCACATTAATCAGGATGGTAATGAGTGCAGGGATGTGTCTATCCATGACAGCCCCGTGTTTTCTTCCCACCAAACCCTTCCATCTCCTTGGGCACATGGATGCCTCTCAGGCTTGCAGTGTCTGGATGTCAACAAAGTTAGAGAACTGATGAATTTACACAACCAGGACACACAAATAGGGTTATAAATCATTAGTTTTAAACATGGAAGGACTTTTCTTGTCCCTTCTAGAGAAGTCTGTTAAGATGTTGAAGTAAGGGTGATGTCCAGTGCCACGACAGCTCAAAAAAGGGGAGCAGTACTGCAGCTTCTTTGGGCAAAGTGTGAGGGATGCAGCATGAGGGAAACATGGGAGGAGGAAAATCCTTGGAGATCTTGGGAAAATTGCTGAGCTTTTGGAAAGGCAGGTTGTTCTTGGGGCAAAATCACCTCTAAATGAGCCCTGCCCAGGCCAAAGGGTCACAGCAGAGCCTTGAGCAGGTGAGTGCTGCTGTCCCACGTGTTGGCAGCTGAACTGTGGGTCAGGAAGTGGCCATAAAAAGGGGGCTGCAGCAGATGGATGTTTCCAGGAGCAGGTCTTGGAGATGCTCCTTCCTCACTTGCTATGAGCTCTCCAGAAGCCACAAGACCAAAACCAATTCCATGCACCGTGGAGCAAACAGACATTGGCGTGGAAAAGTGCTCATTTTGGGCAGGACACCTCCAACTGCACAGCCTGGCACATTTTCTGATCAGCAGCTTCTGCTTCTCATTTTGGTATCTCAGCTCCTGATGGCCTTTCTTCCACTACAAGGATGTGCACTCGGCTTCGAGGCTGTAATTAGGATTAATTAGTGGATGGTACAAAGCATTGTGATTTGGGAAGTGTTGTAGCTAATTGAATTTGCACACCTGGCAAGGTGAAGGGAAGGAATGGGATTAAGGGAAGACACAGAAAGGTGCTGAAACACTTTAATTAACTCTGCTCTCACCTAATGGTTGTTTATCTTGTTTCCTCAGACCCGTGAGGAGTGTGAGCTGAAAATAATTGAGCAAGAGAAGGAGGTGATAGTTGTGCCTCCAAAAGATGCCTGTAAATGCCATAAGGAAGACCTGGCAAGAGCCCTGAATGTAAGGAATTGTGTGGGATGCAACCTGTGGGATCTTCTGGGGAAGAGGATGAGCAACAAAATTGGTTTTTGGTGTCCCATGCAAACTCCTGGAGTGCCCGACTTTTGTGGGATGAATCCTTGCAGTGGATGAGCTCGAGGCTCAGCGCTGGGCATTTGGGTTTTGCTTTGTCCCAGGGAAGGGTTTCACTGCAGTGAATAACTGTGGGCTGAGGCTGAAAGAATTCCTTTATCCAGCCTGGAAAACAGTCCTGGCAGAGGCTGAGGAGGAGCCCCAGCATGGACTGCACGGCTCAGACACGAGGATTCAGGGAGGAAATGTTGGTCCCTCGGTCTGCACAGGATTCTGCCCTTGGAGAAAAGAAACAATCTGATTTTAGAACTCACATTTAACCCCGTGTTTGAAAAATAAATGGAAATTTAGAAATGCTGAGTCCCCACTGCCAGGGAAAGCTGTAATGCTTGTCTATGTTTTGGTGTCTTACTTCAGTATTTTTTAAATCTGGGCAAACTAGATCTTATTCCTTCTTAATTTGTTCTCCTTGAATTTTGTCAGGGTACTTTTATTTTTTCTTTAAATATACAGTGAAACCACAAATCAATTCTTTACTATTTTAGGTATCTAATTTATCTACTATATGGTTACTCCTTTTTTTTTTTTTTTTTTAATTTACTTGGGTTTTTTCCCCTCTAGGTTGACTTACAGACTGGACTGTCTGAGTGCTCTGTGCTCCAACGCAGGTTAAAACATGGCTGGAATGAGTTTTCAGTAGAAAATACAGAATCAATATGGAAGAAATATCTCGACCAGGTAAGGATTTTCTGCACAGATTCTCATTTCCTGGCAAAATCCCTCAGCTGAGAGTGTCTTTGCATTGAAATACTCAGGGTTTCTACTTCCACAGGTTCAGCTTTGGAACAGGCTGTGCCCTGGACACAGAAACTGTCCCTTCCCTGGGAAAACCATTGTGAGGTCCCTATGCAGTGTAGAGATAACATCTTCAAATAGAAATAAACCAATTCATTTATTTTATTTATTTATTTTATTCTATTCAGTCCACAAAAGACGTAGATCAGTGCCCTGATTGCTGAAGCATATTTATTCCCTTTGAAATCATGAAGGTTTGAGGAGAACCAGTGGTAGCTGAAAGCTACTCTGACTTTGGCTGCTCCAGTGGGGGAAATCCCCAAAAACTGGATTTAGAGTGAAACAAGTGAGACTGACTCTCACAGCCCTCATTCCAGTGGAGAGTTGAGCAGATTAATTAAATAAAAAATGAAAAAGAGAAAAAAAAAAGAGGATTTATGGTTTCAAATTCTGAAAAGACAGTAAAGTTTTTGTTTGTACTTATTGTGCATCCAAGGAGCTTTTGGAGTTAGCTCTGTGCTGTGTGCCTGCAAAGGGGAGCATTACCTGTGCAAAAAGGGAAAAAGTGAAGAAACTTTTTGTGTGTCCTGCTGGTCCCCAAAGCCACCTGTATGGGGACAGGATTTGCAGAAGCCAAACCACAGGTGCTGCACCCCCTGTCCAGGCAGAGCGATGCCACTGGCATAAGGAAGGAGGGTCCCTGCAGCAAAACCACACATGGAATCCCTTCTGATGAGCTCAGCTTCAGCAAATCCATATTTAATTTCATATTGCAATTTATTCTTGTGCTTTTTCAGTTCAAAAACCCCCTCATTCTCCTGCTGCTGGCCTCAGCTTTGGTGAGTGTGGTCACCAAGGAATACGAGGACGCCGCGAGCATCACCATGGTAGGTGGGATCTCTGCTGCATCCCAACCTTTGGATGGATCCCTGAGCTGGTGTCCCCACACCTCTAACACCCCTCTGTTCACAGGCTGTGCTCATCGTGGTCACCGTGGCCTTCATCCAGGTAGGTTGCCCAGAGCTCAGCTCCTCAGCCATGGCTGTTGGGAGTGACCCCTCTCCTGTAACTCCTGCCTTTCTTCCCCCTTGTCGTTTAAAAGGAATATCGCTCGGAAAAATCTCTGGAAGAACTTAACAAGCTGGTGCCCCCTGAGTGCAACTGGTGAGACATGGGGGGGTTGCAGGGATGGGGTAAGAGGGCAGGACCAACTGGTGAAGGAAATTACTTCAGGCTGTAGTGGACATAAAGAGGTCTCTGGAGGGGTGGCATCATGTGCGGTGCAGCTGTAAGTCACAGGGAAAGGGGATGAAATAATTAAAGGAGGCACCCCGTGGAACTGAACAAATGCTGAGAATCAGGAATGTCCCAGGAATGTCCCACTCCATGCCCCACATAAGGATCCCTTCAGCCTCCTGCATGTCCCTGGGCAGGAAAAACCTCACTTGAGTATTTTTCTTTTTGGCTTTAGGGTAGTTTTCCCCCTTAGATATTGACACAGACCAGATTGTGAGTGGAGGTGCCTGTGGGCTGGGGGTTCTCACTGCCTGTTCCTGTTCCTGTGTGTGGAACACAGCCCATGGAGCAGCTGCAGGGTGTCTGAGATCCCACTTCCCTGGTGGCTTTGATGTTTGCTTTCAGTGTGTTAAATTACAGGAAATGTTCTTCCTATTTATGTCTTTGTAAATCAGTTTTGTCAAGGCCAACATAAATAAGTAGTGAGGCTCAGGGAAGCCTTGCCCTGCCAAAGAGGTGTGGGGTTTTCCTCTGGTCCAAAGTTCACCCTGGTTTGGAGCTTACAAACCCCACTGTTGGTTCTTTATTTACTTATGATATGACACCATAAGCATCTGACCACTTGGAAGGCTGTACTTTGAATGCAATAGTGGAATGCCAGCAGTAATTCTAGCTTTAAAAACTTAGTTTAGGTTAAGGAATCTGCATTTCATTCTTTAAAGCATGAAAGCACATCTTCTTGTCATTCCTATCTACTGTATAAATACTGTTTAAGTCACTTATTGCTGAAATGTAAAGCATTCATAACCTGCCCAGCTGCTTATGAATTAAAACTGAGTCTAAACTGAACATAACCCTCTCTCATCATTATGAAGACTTTATGTTCTTATTTACATTGGAAGCTCTTCGGGGCAAGGCTTTTTGCTTTCTTGCCAGTCACATTCCCAAGCCTGCAGAAGGAATAAAAACCTCACAGGCTGGTTTGCTTTCTTCTTCTTCCATTTGTCTCATGTAGCCTAAGGGAAGGAAAACTGCAGCACCTTCTAGCACGAGAGCTGGTGCCTGGAGATATCATCTACCTGTCTGTTGGAGACAGGGTTCCTGCAGACCTCAGGCTGATAGAGGTAAATGCAGCTGTAAGAGAGCCTGCTTTGGAAATTCCTTGTCTTAACAGTGCCAGAAACATGTCTTTTTAATTAGGTTACAGATCTGCTGGTGGATGAATCCAGCTTTACAGGGGAAGCTGAGCCTTGCAACAAGACTGACAGTGTCTTGCTGGAAGCTGGAGACATAACCACGCTGAGCAATGTTGTTTTCATGGGGACCCTGGTGCGACATGGGAAAGGAAAAGTGAGTCCTGACATCATCAAGCTTTTCTCTGCCATTAGTTACAGATCCTTTTGGTGTGGGCATGGAGTGACAGGACAATGTCACAAAGGGGAATGACTTTTAGCTGACAGAAGGTAGGTTTAGATTGGATACTGGGAAGGAATCTTTCCCTGCGAGGGTGGGGAGTCCCTGGCACAGGGCACAGGGTGCCCAGAGAAGCTGTGGCTGCCCCATCCCTGGAAGTGTCCAAGGCCAGGTTGGAGCAACCTGGGATAGTGGGAGGTGTCCCTGCCCATGGCAGGGAGTGGAACTGAATGATCTTTAAGATCCACTTCAACCCAAATCATTCTAAGACAATGATTCCATAGATTTTTTCATCTCCATCTCTCTTTTTCCTTTTTTTCAGGGTGTAGTTATTGGCACCGGTGAAAATTCCCAGTTTGGCGAGGTGTTCAAAATGATGCAAGCTGAAGAGGTAACCAAGTCTATGTCTGAGGAAATGCTGGATATCCTGGATGAAAGTTTGTGAGCAGGAGCCAGTCCCACGAGTTAATGTACTGGGCTCAGTTCTGTTTCTGCCACAAAATGCGTGTGTGGCTGAGGGACAAAAAAAGTGCTGTATCTGAAAGAGAAGGTTATTAGCAGGATTTAGGCTTCTAAATCCACCCTTGTGATATTTAGCTTGTATCTAACCTTATAGTCACCTAAACCTCATGGTTTCTTCTTGTTTCACATGCACACTTTCCAGTAGGCATAAAAATTTTAACTTGTACATGTGTCAAAATTCCATGGGTTAGATCTCTGAACTAACACAGATTAGAGTCTAGAAACTAATTAACTCTTGCTCCATTAACACAAGAAATCACAGGAAAACAGAAGTAGCCACTCTGAGCTGCTGTGATGTTCTGCAGTGCTTAAAAGTGCTGCTGCAGAACAGGAGCTTGGGTCTGGTGCCCTCCTTGCCTAAAAATCAGACCCTCCCGAGCCCTACCACCTCTCAGGCTCCATCCTATACATCAGCTTTGGGTTGCCCTGAGCTGGTTCACTGGAGGAGCAAGGTCTGCCAAGGTCACAAACAGGCTGATCCTGGTCTGGAGAGGAGAGCACAGCCCATGGGAATGGGATCCTGACTTTTTATCCCTTATCCCAAATGCTTTGCACACGCATTGTCCAGCCTGGACTATATCACTTTCCAGATTTAGCTCTTATTTGGAATCTGCCTTGGCACCCCAGCTGTAAACCAATATAATTAATGAATCTTTTCTCCCATTTTTTTGTCTCTCTTGAGTGCATTGAGGCAGAAATTCAGTCCTGGCAGGGTGGTCTGTGCCCAACAGACCCTGTTGGGTTTGGGGAGGGTAAACACAAGGTAACTGTAAGAACCGTGGTAATGATAACCAGGATTGTGTGGGTCAGTTCTTCTGGGCTGACAAGAATCTTCTCATCACACATAACAAGCAAAGAAAACCAGATATTCTCTAATTTTTCCAGACTCCTAAAACACCTCTCCAGAAAAGCATGGACAGGCTGGGGAAGCAGCTCACTCTGTTCTCCTTTGGCATCATTGGTGAGTGAGACACAGTGCTGACACTTGCATGGTCAGCTGTGCAATCCCTCTGTACTCTGGGAACAAAAAAAATTTGCTTTTCCAAAAAAATTTGGAAAAAACCCCACCTGATGTGGGTTACCTGGACTTTTGAGCTCAAGTAGAGACACCGCTGAAGGAGAGATTTGGTCCCTCATTGCAGTTCTAATTCTTCAACAACTCAAAAAATGCAGGTTAGAGATTTATGAATTTAAGTTTTTTTTTTAATGGAATGGTTTTCCTCCACCAGGTTTGATAATGCTCATTGGATGGTTACAAGGGAAGTATCTCCTCAGTATGTTCACCATTGGAGTCAGGTGAGGGCTGGAGAGCACCTTTCTCTTTGATTCCTAATTAAACATGTCCCAGGGAATTCTCTGATTAAAACAATTTCACAAAAGAGAACTTGAGTGAGACCCTTCAATAACACTTATTGCTTTTGTACTGGTGAAATTACTGTGAACCTTAAACAGAGTTTAGGAGAACAAAAAAATTTCAAGCATTCATTTAATTTTGAAAATTGGTAGTTTGAAAATCTTCACTGGCATCCCTACCTCATCCCTCTGGGAATGCTCTTTCCTATCTGTACTATGAATTTAGCGGGCGTGTAGCAACAGCAAATATTACTCTTTGCTGTTCTTACTGGATTTACGTCTAAAGATAGGAATGAACAATTCATGCAGCATAAAAAAGCACACACAGCCTCTTAATCAAACATCATAAACCATGTGCTTCCAGTGGTGTCCATAAACCATGTTGTTTGAGGTTGTCATGGCTCTAAAGTCAATTCTTTAAAAAAACTCCAAACCTATTCCATGGAAATAATAACAGAATCCGGGATGAGGAGACAACTGGCTCAGTGCCACCTTCCTGTCTGCCAGGGGATGTGGTGGCAAAGAAAAGGGGTTAATTCTGAGTTTTGGAGAGTAGCCTATGGTTTTGAAAGCCTTCCTTGATTACATTCTGAACATACCTAGAAACATTCAAAGTTTCCCAAGGAATATCTAGTATTAAATATACGGACTGTGGCTGGATTTTTGTAGGATATCAGGTGTGGAACATTTTGGTGTTGCTCTCGTTAAGTGTGGGGATGTCTGGGGCAGTGGTTCTGTCCTTCCACAGTGACATAAAGGAGGAGATGAGGAGCTGTGTGTGGCCAGGAGCCAGGAGATAATGTGTGAGCCCAGAAGCCAAGGAATATTCAACTTCCATTCCTCAGAAAGTTAAATAAATGAAATGAAACCCAACCCCTAAATCCCTGCTTAGCCAGAAATTAATGCTCCTTGGCAATGTAAAGCAGAAAAATATTTGCTCTGTCAAAATCATCCAGAAAAAGCATGAAGAGTTGGAAAAATATCCTGCTTTTGTATTTACAGTGTGCCAGGAGTCCCAGTGATGAGCACTGTGTGCTCCCAGTCAGACACTTGGGAAAACTCACCCCATGGGAATGTCCCTGTGGCACATTTTAGTCAGCATTTGTTGTTTAACCCCTGTGTTGAAGCTGTCCTGTCTCTGCTGTCTTCAGCCTGGCTGTGGCTGCCATCCCAGAGGGCCTTCCCATTGTGGTCACAGTGACACTGGTGCTGGGAGTTCTCCGGATGGCCAAGAAAAAGGTGATTGTGAAGAAGCTGCCCATAGTAGAGACCTTAGGTAAGGCTGCAAAGGAGCCACACAGCTTGTTCATCTGCCAGGCTCCAAAATCTGAGCTCAACAGCCCATGAGACCCTTGATACGATTCAAAACATTCCATGTGTTTACTGGGGCAGAGCAACCCCCTCAGAATTAAATATATTTTCTGCCCTGTTTTTCCTCACCCTTTTCCCTTATTTTAGTGATATGAACACAGGCAGAAGCTTGTGATGGTGCAACCCAAGCCATGATCCACAGGGAGCAGGGCCCCTCTGCAGACACGCATTCCCTGCCTGGGTTAAAAGCTTTGTTTTTCCTTCTTCCCAATGCTCTGGGATCAGCCTGCAGGTCCATCCTGTCCAACTCTTCAGTGGCTAAAAAACCTCACAGCCCCTCAAGTCAAGTGGGGCACCATAAATCCATTTATCTTCTGCAGCCTTGCCCTGGTATTCAAAAAGTCATGGAGAACAAGGACAGAGAGGCCTTGAGAATGTGCCCAGCCCATCCTCACAGCTGCAGGGCAGAATGAACCAGGATGAAACTATTCTTCCACCTCCCCTTGTCTTCCAATGGGCCCTTACTCCCAGGGAGCTGCATTCCAGGCTTTGCTGCTCTGACCTGGGTCAGTGCAGCAGGTGAATGGAGGAGGAGACATGGTCCCTGTTTGGAACTACTTGTTAAACTCACACTGAGTGCCAAGCCTGGCCCATGCAGTCCCAAATATCTGCACAGCCAGACCCTTCAGCTAGACCCTGTCTGCTTTGCAAACCCTGCTATTGTTTGAGCTGCCCTTGTTTGTTCTGCAGTTAAGGAATCTTATCAGCCTTTTTTTATTGTATCTACCCTGACCCAGGACATCTGAAACGTTTTTTCTCTCATGAGGAATTCTCCTGGTAGGGCTGTGCCCAAGGAGGTGGAACTGCCAGGTGGCCAAACCTGTGCTCACCCAAGTATGGATCGTGCCCTGTCTGTGAAACTTCTGAAAAGGAGAATAAAAAATACTTTTTAACTGTCAATAAGGGGATAGCTTTGCTCTCTGCTAATCCTTCAAAACTCTGATTAATTTAATTGCAGCCCAATCTGCTTTATTCTCTCCAGACTTTTACCTGGAGGTCATGATGTTCATGGAGTCTGTGCCTGAGCACTGTGGGCATCTCCAGAGCCAGGGAAGATATTCAGACTCAGAAGGGAGCTGGAGTTTGATTCTTTTCTTGTTTTTTAGGGGTTTTTTGGATTAAAGTAATTTTTCCCCTTCTTGGGAGTGGAAACTGCCCAGAATGTGGTGGCTGTGCTAATCCACTCCTTTGCTGTATTTTGTAAATGAGCCCTGGTAAATTGTGCTTTACTGAGCCAGGGTTGGCACAAAGCAGACAAAGGGGCAGCTTATGCTCTTAGATGTGGATCTTTAGGTACTTTTTTAACAGTCTTTAACTCACCTGCTCTCACAGTCCCTTGGTGAGGCAAGGAAGGGCTGATATTCCTGATTTAGAGAAGCAAGAGATAAATGGCCCCTCTGTGGAAGCCTGTGGCAGAGTAGGAATCCGATATGACTTTTTGGAATATATCTGCTGTTCTGTTGTGTGCTACTGCAGAAACCTTGACCAGCTCTTTGGGGATCAATCTCCTCTGGTTGCCCACCATATTGCTCAAGACAACATGACCATCTTCAGATGTTGCTTACCACATTTCACACCCAAATTATGTGCACTCAACTCCTTTCCTTACACACCCTGTTAGGGAACTCATCCATTTCTTGCCCTTTTCTCCCTTTTCTCACCAGCACAGTTTAAATAACATTAGGGAAACTTGTCCTCTCCCTCCTCAACCTTGTTGTTGGGCTGCATGATTTATTAATTCTGATTAAAAACTTCCCTGCCTCAGGTTGCTGCAATGTCATCTGCTCAGATAAGACAGGCACCCTGACTGCCAACGAGATGACGGTGACTCGGCTTGTGACCTCGGATGGATTCCAGGCAGAGGTGGGGATGAGCCAGGAATTCAGGCTTTCCTGTGGAAATTCAGCAGGGTCGTTTTGCCTTTACTTCAGTTAGACTCAAATGGTTGGTTAGTCCCAAAACAAGCAGTTTCTTGCACTTCACCAAATCTGTTAAAAGAGGGGAGTTTTGCAGCCCTGGAGAGAAGAAAAGGTGGGACTGAGAGTACAAAAACTGCTCAGATATCACAAAGATGTTCATTGACATAACCTGCTGTTCTCTGCAATTCTTGTAAATACTGAAACCTGCCACTGCCCCTTGTTGGCCCATCTTCTGCAGGAATATTATTACACAAGTGGCTTAATCCTCCACCTTGGCTCATTTGCCTGAGTGCAAAGTGAGTGAAAAAGGCAAACATGCAAAATGAACAGCAAGGGAGAGACAGGAGACTCATCATTGGAGTGGGGCTTGAACAAAACCAGTGAACCCACTGCTGCCAAAGGGCTGAGCTGCAGGAGGCTTCTGAAATCACAGTGAGCAAGTTCTGGAGAAGACGAGTTGGCTGTTGTAATATTATATTATCACTGTCTGCAGCCTTTCCTGTAAGATTGAGCCAGAAGGAAGGATCCCAGCACTCCTCATTCAGAATTTTGCCCAAGTGCACCCTATTGGGCACAGGAGCAGAACAGTCCTGTCAGCACAGGGAAATACTCTCTCTGTGTCTCTCCCTCCCTCAGGTCAGCGGGGTGGGCTACAATGGAGAAGGAAATGTTTCTCTTCTGCCAACAAAGGAGATTCTTAAGGAATTTTCCAATGTCTCCGTTGGGAAACTAGTGGAGGTAAGTGTAAATTATGAACCAGCTTATCCCATTTACACTCAATTTTCACTTGCACAAATCACTTTGTGTAATTAGTGCAAAAAAGCCCCACTTTTGTAACTCTAAGATGAACTTTCTTGCATCTTTCTTGTGGAAAGATGTACCTGAAGCTTACGAGTGAAGACCCATAAGGGAGAGAGACCACAGTCATCAGCTTCAAGAATCAATGATATTTTGGATAAAAATATAATTCTGGAATTTTACCATGCTCAGGTTTTTAATGTGGACAGATTCTAGACTTTAGCTACATAGTTAATTTATAAATGTATTGCGATGGTCTCTGGGTTTTGTGTCAGCATTAAATAAAATTTTGAACACTCAACTTTATGCTGAAGTGAGTGTTTGGGTGGTGAAATGATCTGGGCTGGAGTCTCAGATGGAGATTAGGTCTTATTTTACCCACACTGCACATTAGAAACAATAGTAGACAGACTAAGCTTTCATTTTCATGATTTATCAAGCTCATTGGATGTAGATCATGTTTTGCTTGATGTTAATTTATCTAAATTGTAATATTTTACCAAAAAAAAATTGGTGTATCCTATGGATTAAGTGGGTTTAGAAAGCACAAGAGATGCTGCTGTGGGGAATCTTTTCACCATTTTTGGGGATGTTGCTGCTTCCATTCTTCAGTCTTATTTCATTTAAAGAAGTGAAAAAGCTATGACTTTAGTAATTAAAAACTAAACTGTGTAAACCTGCCCCTTCCTCTAGGCTGGCTGTGTAGTCAATAATGCCATTATCAGGAAAAACAGTGTGATAGGACAGCCCACAGAAGGAGCTCTCATTGCCCTGGCAATGAAGGTAAGATTGTTATGGTTTATAATTTTCCAGAAATTAAAAAAAAAGGCTGGAATTGTTAAGTCTAGCAGCAGTGGTCAGGCTGCTTTACATTCCTCAGTCTGGTTTTAGTCTTTCCTTGTCTCTTCTCCCCAAGGTCATACAATTACACCTCTCCTAGCCAATCTTTTTCCATGGCCAAGCACCATCCCTGAGCATTAGTGCTAACAGCAATAATTGTTTTCCTTGGTTAATCCTGCAGCTAGGCTGTGGAAAGGATTTATTTTGGACTCAGACTGGACAGCCTTTCCCATATTTCTGTATTTCCTCCACACACCAATTAAGAGTTCAGGAGAAAAACAGGAGAGTGAAAAATGAGCAAGAACAGGCCAGACTGGAAAGCACGGCAGAGGGTCACCCTGAGTTTGGGTCATCTGCTAAATTTTACTTTTTTCTAGTCATGATTATGTCAAACAAGATTTTTTTATGAATATTGCATTCCCACTCACAGGCAGAGGCTGTAAAACACCTCAAGGTATCACCTACTCAGCAAAACACAGCCTGTGGCCTCAGACCCAGGGGGGCTGTGAGGCACAGAAGGGACCTGATGAAATGATGCACCTGCAAACATCTGATCTCAACTCCTGTTCTTAAAACTTGTAACTCTATCAGTGAAATCATGATGATTTTTTAATTATTTTTTTAAACACTGATATTTCATTTCCCTAAATGCTGAATTAAAGCTTTCCTCTTTCTCTAGCATTCAGTAGCCAAGCAATAGCAGAATATGTAGGAGGTTGTCTTTTCCATTTTTCCTCTTAATTTTCCAGTTTGGGGAATTGCTTTTTGAGTTCAATTCATCAGGAAATAATTTGAAGCCACATCCACAACTGACCATTCAGTTATTTGCAATTTTTGCTTTTATTTCAAGTAAAGTCACTGGGAAATAACTAAAGTTGGAGGGGAGCCTGAGCTGGGCTGGCAGAAATCTGCTTAGCCTCTTGCCTTATGTTTAGGGAATGGAGTTCAAATTCCAGTTTAATTTATCCCATTTCAGGCACTGAAAGGAAAATATGAGTTTGAAATATGGATTTTGTTCTCCTCGTGTTTTCTCTCAAGCTCTGTGGTATCTGACAGCCTGGAAGGCCATGGTCAACAGGCATTCCTTGTAATATGGAAAATATATACAACATTCAGCATTATATATTCAGCATATATACAAATATTCAGCATTACAGTGCTTTTCATTTTACTTTACTCTAGATGGAATTAGCTGACATAAAAGACATTTATGTAAGAAAGAAGGAAATTCCATTTAGCTCTGAACAGAAGTGGATGGCTGTGAAATGCACACTGAAAAATCAGGTAAAGCAAACAGTGGCAGTGGCTGGTTTCATGTTTCTAATTGTGCACCTCAACAATGGGCATGAAATGGTATCTCTTCAGCAAATAATGTTTTCAGAAGTTAACTGTGTCGGGGGAAAACTGAACAAACTTCCAAATTCCCAACTTGGGTGTAATTTTAGCTTGTAAAGCTGTGTTTGAATGGGAGAATACTTTCCATACAGTGGTTTGAGCAGGAAAACAAAAGCTTTTCAGAGATAACTGACAGGGAAAGAGAGATACAGTGTTTGGGAGAAAAGGTTGGCCCTTTATCCCTGACTGGGTCAAGGAGCTCCTTTTGGCTGATATTATACTCTGGTTTAAAAACTCACCAACCTTTTCATTACCATTCTGTCTGTGATGGGTGGACATGAAAAATGGCTAGAGCAAAAATATCCCATCCCATCCTATACATAATACATTCTCTGGGCATCTTATGAAACAGGTAAAAGAGGAAACAAGATCTTTTTTACCTACAATTAAAGACTTATTAATTTAAAACCTATTCTTTCTTTCTTTTTTCTTTTTTTTTTTTTTTTTTTTTGGATTAAGTGTATTATCTTCTTGCTTTAAAGGATCAGGAAGATATTTACTTTATGAAAGGAGCATTTGAAGAAGTCCTTCGCTACTGCACTATGTACAACAGTGGTGGCATCTCACTGTCCCTCACACCCCAGCAAAAAGCCTTCTACCAGCAGGAAGAAAAACAAATGGGTTCCTCAGGACTTCGAGGTCAGTCTGAAGTTTAAGGGCTGTCATGCCCTGGTACTTTGCCACTCTGTTTTGGTCAGGATAGACAGTGGCTCGGTCATCAGAGAATCACAAATGGTTTGGCTTGGAAGGGACTTTAAAGCTCATCCCATTCCACCCCCTGCCATGGACAGGGACACCTTCCACTATCCCAGGCGGCTCCAAGCCCCATCCCAACCAACCCTGGACACTTCCAGGGATGGGAACAGCCACAGCTTCTCTGTCCTACCTGTGCCAGGGCCTCCCCACTCTCACAGGGAAGAATTTCTTCCTAATATCCAATCTAAATCTCTTTCAGCTTCAAACCATTGGTCCTCAGCATCGCTTGCACGATCTCTTTCCAACATTTGTCAGTCTGCCAAGGGCCACGTCTTAGGTCTGCTGGCTGATCTTTTTTTGCTGTGTTTAAATTAGTGAGCTTGAAAGGAACTGAACATAAGCACTGGAAAGGTGAATGTTTTTCTTCCTGGGAGTGTTGGGATTGCCTGGGATACATTCTGCATGATGCATTGCAAAGCTTTGTGCTGGGCCTGAGCTAAGCACTGCTCTGCCAAGTTTTGCTTGTGGGGAAGTTTTCTCAAGAGCAACAAAAAGCTGAGATTTTTATTTGAAGTTCATTTCAATACTTCACTAGAAGAAAATCTAACAATCTCCTTCTGATCCTGTCTGCATGTCAATGCACAGCCCACACAAGTGTTTATACACGTGTCATCTCCTTCATCACTGGAAACATCCCTTCAGAAATGTCTTAGACTTTCCCACACTAACAAAGACAGCACCTCCTGTGCATGTTCACAGGTTGTGAGCAGATGAGAACAACTCTTGGCAGCCAGGTCTGGAAGATGGGATAGTTAATGTACATATTCTCCAGCCCTTGTGGTTGGTAACTCGTGTATGGCACTTGCTTTACAATATCCAAATCATCTGGCATTGTGGTAATGGCAAATTACTGCTCTGGAAGGAAGGGATTAGCTCAGGCAGCTGCTGCAGCTTGTGATTCCATCATAAAAGCCACACTGACATGAACCCCTGGCAAAACACTCTGGAGTGATTTAAGAGTGAATGATATGAGTATGCACCAAGAACAGAAACAAAATGTTCAGAACCTTGATGTTTACATGATGGAAGTTTCACTGGTTCAACTGAATTTACATTTCATATTTTTAGATTTTTTTTTAAAAAGTGTAAGTGCTGTTGTTTAATTCAGCAGTTTAATAGTCTGGTCTAACATTGAACTGTCCTGATTTAATCCATCTGCATTTAGGGAAGATGTGGTAGACAGCTTGAAATTAGAAAGGAATAAATCCTAAGAGAAACACGTCAAAAGAGAAATTATCTGATTCAGATTTATTAAAGTGAACTAAATTTTTGTGTCTATACAGTATCTGATTGTAATGACTATATATCTCATTTTAATAACTTTTTCTGCTGGAAAACTGGCAATTTAATATCTCCTCTAAATGTTCCTTTTAATGTATGGAAATAGATTCTTAATAATTTACCCTTGTCTTCTTTTTTCCCCCATCTGTTTCTAGTACTTGCTTTGGCTTCAGGTCCAGAACTTGGCAAACTAACCTTTTTAGGTCTGGTTGGAATAATTGATCCCCCAAGGGCTGGGGTGAGAGAAGCTGTTCAAGTCCTTTTTGAGTCTGGAGTGTCAGTAAAGATGGTAACTGGAGATGCCCTGGAAACAGCTGTGGCCATAGGTACCAAACTTTCCTTCTTTCCTGGGGGACTGTCAGATCAGTCCAATGTTACATCACTTCATAATCAACTTTATCACCCTTTCTTTTGTGTGCAAGAGAGGTTTTAAAGTCACCAAGTTCCTGTTTTACCACTGACACAGAAATGCAGTAATAGAACAGCTACAAACATGGGCCAAATTCCAGTAACTTAATTCCACTATTTTAGCACCAGAAATGGAAAAATCTCAGTGTAAGATCCTTAAAAGACACTGATGGCATTGCTGGGGTTGTAGACTCGAGTCAGGACATGGTGACCAGCCCAGAGCCAGAGCTGTGTGCCCTGTCAGATGCCCCAGGTTCAGATACATTTTCCAGAAAATTCCTTAATTGCTACCTCCATTCTTTCAGTCAGGAAATAGGGGGATTTTTCCAGACCTGATGGGTAGATCTCATTTTGGGCTTTTCTTTGCAGGACAAAATATTGGTCTCTGCAATGGGAAGCTGAAAGCCATGTCTGGGGAAGAGCTGGACCAATTGGCAGAGGCAGAGCTTTCGTCCACTGTCCAAAATGTAATGGCTTTGATTACATAAAAAGGGCCTATTTCCAATAGCTTCCATCCAATGCAAGATCAATTATATTTTGTTTGGTTTTGTTTTTTTCAGGTCTCCATTTTCTTCAGAACAAGTCCAAAGCACAAACTAAAAATAATAAAGGTACTAAAAGCTTCTCAAATCCTTTATATGCTTAAAAAAAAAAAAAAACCAAGAAGGGAGGTCTCAGTTCTCTGGATGTTCTGGTGCTGTACAGCAGGATCAGCTCAAAGTAAAGGACTGTAAAACCTCAGCCAGAACATTGGCACTGTTCCCTCTGAAGGTATGGAGTTGGACTCAAGGATCCTTGTGGGTCCTTTCCAGCTCAGGTTATCCTATGATTGTATGATTCCATGATTTGTCTTGCAAGTCTGGGCTTTTGAAAGACACTAGTGAGCTATTAGCAAGCATAACATCAGGAGAATGATTTCTGAGGACTTTACTCCACTTTCCTAACTTCTGCTGGAGTTGTGAGATGTTGGAGATGATCCTGAAAACCCAGTTTCTGAACTTTTGTTTGAGTTTTATCTGAGTTTTGTCCTCAGGGTGCTGCTGAGCCTGGATCATCCTCAGATCACCCACAGCACTGCTGCTCTTTCAATATTATGTGCAAACCCTGCGACTGCCAACAGGACTTGCTCATCTTCTGGCTTCAGAGCCTCTCCCCTTGTCCACTCCCACAGGCTTTGCAGAGGGCTGGTGCTGTGGTGGCAATGACAGGAGATGGAGTCAACGATGCCGTGGCCCTCAAATCCGCGGATATCGGGATCGCGATGGGACAGGCCGGCACAGACGTCAGCAAGGAGGCTGCCAACATGATCCTCGTGGATGATGACTTCTCAAAAGTCATGTAGGTTCAGCCACTTCCTTACTAGCAGGCACTTTCTAGCCATTGCAGCAGGATTGTTGTGTGACTGGGAATAAGGCGAGATGCAGGACTTGGAAGTGGAGACACCCAGTGTGGGTTTGGCTCGTTTTCAGCTGCATACACAGCAATTTGTTTCAAGTAGTGGTGACAAAGCCACCTTTTAGCTGAAAAGACCTGATTTCTCATTGCTGTAGATAAATGGGGGTCTGAGAGCACCCAGAAGCCTGGATAGATCAGAACTTTTTCAGTCAAAGGTTGGGCTCAATGGTCTTGGAGATCTTTTCCAACTCTTACAGTTCTGATTTTTGTTTTCTGCCTCATCCGGGAAGCTCAGAGGAAAAACATCATTTGCAATGCTCTGTTGGTTCACAACAGAGAATGGGCAGGGTAGAGGGAGGATATAAATAGGTCCCAGACCTGCTTTATGAACCAAATCCTGGCCACATGACCCATGTTTTCAGATCTACTAGTTCTGATAAAGAAGTTGTAAGTGAGAAGCTGCATTGACAACCTCCTCCTGAGCTGGACTCTGAATTCCAACTGAAACTAGGACTAGAGAAAACAATTTATATTTTGAGTGTCACGGGGAGCTCAGTGTGAAACAGTGTGAGTGCTATTTAGTTAATAAACTCCCCTCTCCCTTCCAGGAATGCAATAGAAGAGGGAAAAGGAATATTTTACAACATAAAAAATTTTGTCCGGTTCCAGCTGAGCACGTAAGTCCCTGTTTGCTGCAGATCCAGTGACAGAACCTCTGGGGTGAGTCCCTGCAGAATAATGTTCTTCTGTGCTTTGCAGGAGTATTTCAGCTTTGAGCCTAATTACTCTGTCAACAGTGCTCAACCTACCAAATCCACTCAATGCTATGCAGATCTTATGGATCAACATCATCATGGATGGGCCGCCAGCCCAGAGGTATGGAAGAGTCCAAGGAGCAAAAGATTCTTGGCTTTGATATGTCTGAATTTGGCTCAGGAACACAAGCAGCTGTGATTCCTCAATCATTCAGCGGTTAGATGAGACAAGTTGTGCTTTTGTTCCCTCATGGTCTCTGCATTTACTTCACGTGTACTTGAGTTTTCCTTTATTCCTGTTTTGTGGTGTGGAAGCACTTAACTATTCCATTTTTTGACCAGGAATGGTCTGTTATCCTGGGAGCATCACCTGCTCATAGAATGGCCAGGGAATAGTGGGTACATGTGGGGGGGCGTGCCCCAAATCCCAAGGCTTAGGAACCTCATCTGGCAGTTAATTGCAACCACAGCCAGTTACAATTACTGCTTCCACAACATGGAAGAGATGTTGGCCATACTCTCCCTCTGGGATAGGATGATGGTCTAATGTATCATTTTAGCAGTTCAATATGCAGAAAACACTTTTAGTGCTGGTGTCACAGGCAAATTTGGGGCCTTATATCACCCTGTCAGAGTACTCCTGCTGTATTCCAAAGAATTGCATGCTCCAGCTCCACCCTAGTTTATCAGCAGTACCATTTGGGATGCCCTGCATTAACTAAACACATCCCTCTGCTTCCCTTGGAGGCAGCTTGGGAGTTGAACCTGTTGACAGGGACACCATCAAACAGCCCCCCCGGTGCATCACGGACACCATACTCAGCAAATCACTGATCCTGAAAATCTTCATGTCAGCTCTCATTATCATCAGTGGAACCCTCTTTGTCTTCTGGAAGGAGGTGAGGAAAATCTGTAATAGGATCTTGTTTTCATCAGGGTGGAGAACAAAGTGAAGGGCAGTTTCTGAAAGACATGTGAAGGACTTCCTAGAATACATCCTGTGGGGAAAGATGAGTGCAGGCAGAGGGTTAAGAAACCAGAGGCAGCTCTGCTTCTGCATTTCTGAGTTGCCTCTAATTTGGAGCTTCCTATCTAGAATGGAAAAATAATTACTTGATGTGGTATCAATACTTTTAAGTGACTTTTCAATTCCAGCTTTCCATGTAAGTAGAAAATGCCGAGTACATAAGTGCTATGGATTGCTGTTGGCAAATAGTGACTGTTACTTTAGCAGTCTAAGTAATTTAATTTAGAATGTTCTTTACTCAAATTCCATATCACTTTAAGAACTTAAAACATAGTTGATAAGATCATAAACTCAAAAGTTAGTAGACAGAAATCAATGCTACCTATAGTAGCTAGAACTAGATTTACTCCTTTGTTTTGCTACCCTTTGATATGACTGGGAACATTTAATTCAACTATTGAATTGATGTATCTTTGTAAGGTTTAATTACCTCCTGAATTTTTATGTGTGCTTCCAGAATCCAAAAAGTGGCATCACTCCTCGAACCACAACGATGACTTTTACCTGTTTTGTGTTTTTTGACCTCTTCAATGCCCTGACATGTCGCTCTCAGGTAAGATTGCTGTGTCAGCAAGGATTTCTTGTCTCAAATCACAAACATAAACATTAGAATACCAGCATTTTGCATAGTAAGGGTTTAGGTTTTTTTAATCATTTAAAGCAGTCTGATTTTTATCAACTTTTTATACAAATAAAGTTGTCCATCACGGTTCAATGCAACTACTTTCAAATCTGTAGCTCTGCCTAAGTTACTGTTCATATAAACCAAATAGTAATAGGATTTACAACTAAAGAAACGTTGTGACATTAAGTTCCAATGGAGAGGGAAAAGTTACATTTCTCTTTTTTTTTCCCCCCCTTTTCTAGACAAAGTTGATACTTGAAATCGGCTTTTTTCGGAACCGCATGTTCTTGTATTCTGTGCTTGGCTCCTTTCTGGGACAGCTGGCTGTTATATACATCCCCCCACTACAAAAGATCTTCCAGACAGAGAATTTAGGAGTGTTAGGTAAGTTGCAAAAGAAGTAAGGGATTGGTTTTGGTTTTGTTTTCATTAAAGCTGCTTTAAAAAGCAGATGCCAGTTTGTTACATGTTCTCTCCCAGCACATCACTGGGAGGAGAAATCAATTAACAGCTCCTTTCCCTGTACATTTACACACAGCTACACACAAATGGTAGTAGTATTTAATGGTCTCATCCCAGCCTACGTTTGGAATTTGGTTTTACTGCACATAAATGCAAGTAAATGGAGACATGCCAAGGTTCTCCAGGAGCTCTGTATGATATTTCTGCACACAAATCAATCTCGGAGCCTTATGCAGTCACTCCCTCTGGAAAGAGCAGGGTGACTGTTTCCCTGCTGAAATGCAAAGCAGGTTTTACCACCTGAATCAGCAAATTCCACCCTCCCACAATGTGCCTGTTGTCATGAGCAGGGGTCAGTGATCCTAAATTATTAATGTGGAGGTTCCCACCCTCTGAGTGGATCCAGCTCTGGGTGTCCTCTGTTTATTGCAGTGGTTTCCCTAATTCTCCAGCTGGCCAAGGCATGGCACGGTTATGCACTGGTGGGTCCCACCAGCACAAACACCTGCTGCAGGAGGGTTCTGGGCTGGGAATCTTGCCCAGCTGAGCTCTCCTGCACTGTGTTTGCTCTCCCAGACCTGCTGTTCCTCACTGGACTGGCTTCCTCAGTGTTCATCGTGTCCGAGCTCGTCAAACTCTGTGAAAAACACTGCTGCCACCCAAAGCACACAAAGGGGTGGCACAACTGACTCAGACTTCCTCTAAAGTATACTTGGAACAGAGCTGGGATGCTGGATGATCCATCCTTCCTGAAGATATTCACACCCAGCTGTACCAAGAGTCTCCTCCACACACTCCACCTGAGCTACAGGAACCTCTGGAGCAGCTCCTGTTTTAAACCAAGAGCAGGTATATTTTTATAACATTGTTCTCTATAAGAAGGCTGTGACAGTCCTGGAAAAAATAAGTTTCACACCTGTACAGAAAAACCTATTGTGCATAAACTGAGATTTTATTTATTTAAATCAAAGTCATTTTTAATAATAAAATCTACATTTTTAAATGTTATTGACAAGTATCTGTGTGAGACTTGATTTAGACCCATTCAATTAGAATGGAGCTGCCTTCATTAGCATTTATTTTTCAGTAGTAAATCTGTAGTGTTTCTGGATTCCCAGATAGCCAGCCCTGATTGAGCAAACCTTTCAAGGGAACTGTGGGGACATGTCAGAGCAGAGGGCTGAAGTGCCAACCCTCAGCTGTCACTCTTGTACCTGTGTGAGTAACAGGAGCAAAATGGAAGGTGATGGATTTAATGGGGAAGGGAATTGCTTTCACAGAGATGAGTCACATACAGAGCAGGGATGTTGAGCTTTGCAGTTGGATCAAGAGCTGCAGGGACTGGGATGTTTAGCTCATAGCTAAGCCCTCTGCTGACAAATGCTTCTGGGTGTTTTTAGGTGCATGAGCATGAAGCCCAGATTGCTTCATCATTAGGTTCACAGAGAAAAATAAAAAACGTTGAGTCTCTCCCAAGTCCACCTTGTATATTTAAAAAACAATTTTGAATAATCCTACCTGCTGGCTGGATCAGTAGTGTCCCAGTAAGTAATGCTTCCCTAAGACATTTGCTAAAGTGCCACAGTGTCACTTTTCTTCTTGCCCCAGCTTAACAAGTGAAGAGTCTCAGACACAAACTTGTCAAAAAACACAATTTCAGAGGTCATAGTGCTATGCTTAGTCACAAGGTGATGTTTAAACAGGGTTATATTTTGGATTGATGGTCTAGAAAGAAACAGATACACTGATACTTATTATAAATCAAAGAAAACTTGGCCGCTGAATTATTTTTGGTGAAGAGCAGTTTTATGCAATTCACCCTCCCCAGACACAGTCTGCAAAGGTGTCTGCTCATCACTTTTGTTTTAAGCCTCTGCAAACAGTTCCAGTTCTCAAAGACAAGTCTCTGCCTTGTAATGAAAGGAAAATAAATCCTAGATGTTTCTTTTGTAACTGCAGAAGTCCAACTGTCTCACTCCTGTGTGCCATCCCTTGGAGTATTTAGTAGGTTTAGTCAGTGCCTAAGTGAAAAAGACCTCTGAGACTTATGGTGGGAGTTTGAGAACATTCCAACAAAAGCTGGTATCACCACACTTCCAGAGAGCTTCATGTACTGACTTGGTGTCTCTACAGCACTCCATTTAATGTTCTTATTAATATACACAGAGAAGGAAATGATACAAAAGTATCAGTGCACTTGTTTTGAAAATTACATATTTCTTCTGTGTGTTACAAATCTGGGACACTGTCTGGGTTATTTAAGCAAATACAAGATAAAAGGATACTAGCTCAAGCTTTTCCCAGCACACTCTGTACTGGAACAAACTGCATTCTATGCCCCAGTCATTAGTTCAGGTAGTGGACAAAATGCACTGCTGAGTTCCAGGATGTCTGGCTGGAGTGATTTCTTCATGTTCTCCTTTCAAGGCTAAATTCACTTTGGTTAATAAAAAAATTCTAAATTTGGGATCTACATTAAGGCACAAATGCAGATTATTTAGAATATTCAAATCTGCCCCTCTACGAAAAAATGCAAGTTGGTTGAAAAAAAGACCACCTAAAACACTAAGGGGAAGAATCTGAAGGAAGGCCCCTGGATTGGGAATTGCAGAATTCTGGAGACTGTTACAATTTTTGCTCTAAGCTGCACAGAAGACAAACTCGTGCCAGGACAAAGGGAATTGGACACAGTCCTTTTCCTCAGGAGAAAGACTGACAGTCACACACACTAATACCCAAACACTATTTCCTGAGTTAGAAATTGCACTCCCTGGGAGAACTGAGTTATTTTTGACAAGTTAAAGGTGAAACAAATTACTGAGAGATGTGAAGAAATTCAAGTAGAAAAAGCCCTGAGTACAAGAGACCTGACAAAACTGGTGCTGACTGGTGAACACTCACAAACAGAGCAAAAACCCCGACCAACTGCATTTCACATTGCAGGCATTTTTGTCCATAACAAAATAATGATTAATTATGTGGAAAGACATTGTACAGCAATCTTCTTTGCACAACTCACACAACCCTGATTTTTATTTCTTTTACAAGGTACCTGCAGATCCTATTCCCAATTAACTGTGGCTGCTTCTTATTTAACCCTTTTCACAGCCTGATCTTTTAGTCCAGTGTCAAGTGAGGCTACTAAAGAAGTTTTCTTCCCCGGAGAGTTTCTGCTGGAGGTATGGCCCATTCCTAGGATAAATATGGCTGAAAGATTCCAATGATTCTGTTTTACTAAGTTTAAAACGCAACGGACAAATTTCTGCACAAACAGCTGAAGTGAGATGCACCAAGGATGGTGTAGTATTATAAAACTCGTTGCTGTGTAATATTATTCTGGACATCCTACCGCCCATAGGAGTCATTTGCTGAAAATCTGACTTAGAAAACGTGAAATTTAATGCTTTAACTGAAGCAATGCAAATTAATAGCACCCTTCATATGGTATCATGTGGACTATTCTGTTTACCAATATAAGACATTATCACAATATGCAAGATTCACTGGCTAATTTCTCTACATGCAAATAAATATGTGCAGTTGAGGTATAAGAGCCTTAATCAATGCCTTGAAGAGTTTTTATAAATATATAAATATATACATATCAATTCTCCAAGTCACTAAACCAAACTGTCAATAACCTCTGCTGCTTTTAATTTAGTATGCAGACATGATGCATGGGGAGTGCAGGCAAATTAAATTCAGCCAGAACTTAAGACATGCCTAATGATTGTGGCCCTTATTTTTTCTGTTCTCCCCAAACAAAACCCTTCAGGCAGAAGAGTGTATTATACCTAAATATTCCATAAGTGCAAGGCTTAAGCTTTGTCCCAGATAATTAGGTAAATTTAAGGAGGGGAAAAAAAAGGAAAAATATCCTGTCCAGGGACTGCTAACACCTGGAAGCAAATAAAAATAAGGGGTTTTCCATGTTACTGTGATCCTTTAGTTGTCCTCCTCCTCCTCCTCCTCGGGGGGTTCCCGCAGACCTTCGCTCTGACGACTTTTTCCAGCCATTTCTAACAAGGCCTGAGCCTCAGGATCCACATCCAGGATGCTCTTCTTACCTTTTGTCTTCTAAACAAAACAAAAGACAGTCAGTTTGAAGTGTCAGTATCAGGCTACAGGAAAGACACACAGTTAAATGTCCATAAGGGATGTGGCACAATGGAGCAGGGATACTTTCCAAGTAAAGCATTTGGGAGTCACTGGGATACATCCAATGATTTTTATTGCTGCAGTTACACAAAATAGCCACAAACTCTTCCTAAGATGACAGTGAAGTATTTCAAGTTTATTCAGGTTAGAAGCCAGCCAGAACATCCTGGTTAACCTCACCTCAGTCTGAAGTGCAGATGTGAAGGGCTTTTTTTAAGGAAGAGATTCAATTACAATTTGACATTTTCTGTAAACAGTTTGTTCTGTTTCTATTTAGAGCTGTGTGTCCAGTGAAGTCAGGGCACATGAATTTAGTATGAAAAGAAGTAAAAATTTAAAAAACCTCACGACCAAATCCTACAGACCAGACAGTTTAATAAGAAAATAAATTACAAGGAGAGAGGAGACTGGAAAGATGGCTCCTACTCATTCCCAGAAATAAACCAAGTGCAGAAAGACTGGCATTGATCTAATCACATAACTTCATTGTAAAACAATAGTAAATTTGAAGTCACTGATAAAGAAATCTTTTGGGCCTCATCCTGAACTACAGATCAGGCTTTACTTGAGAGTTTCCAGTGCTTTCTTTCTGTTTTATAAACGCTGGATTTTACTGAACCCCTCCAAGGAGGTTCCTCCTGGAGACCATTCCTCAAAATTGGAAGGGCCTTTTGAAATTCAGAATAAAGTACTGCTCCTCTGACCCTGTCACCTCATGGCTCCTGATGTTCTTTCTTGTTGGCACCCTCAATAATTCCACTACTGTTTTGCAACTTGCCTGCTTCAAAATTTAATGAGGAAAACTGCAAATGAGTTTTGCATTTGCATGTTCTCACACAATTTCACAGGTTCACCTACCAGACTTTCAGGGAGGTCTCCCACTGCCCAGACTTCCATGGCATCCAGTGTGAAATCCTCTTTGGCTGAGAGCTGGGGGCTGTTGTAGGTGGTACATCGAGGTTTTGCTTTGCTGTGTCCCTTCCCATAGTCACTGTCTATCCAGAGCCCAAAGTATCCATGTTGTCCACCCATACCCTGTGGACCAAAGCAGCACATTAAACACTTGTCACACAGGTAAAAGAGACTGGTCAAGTGATGAGACCTAGAGAATAAATTGCTGTGCTCAGTATTTGTGTCACACTTCTCTGGGTAGGTGAAAAAGGGGATTCTGAGCGAACCTGGGTTTCCTGACCCACTTCTTGTATTCCTGCCCTCCCTCTGCGCTTTCCAGAGCACCTGTATCTCTGTGTTGTGCCAAAAATTTGGTTAATAAACAAAAACCAGTTCCATTTCAAACAGGGTGACAGTGCTCAGGTTTGCTGCCTGTTTTCCATCTAGAAAAATATCTGCAAAAACAAATAGCGTAGTTTGATGTTGTTCCCTTTCTTTAGAGCAAATTTATTCCAAAGCTATGGGCATGTAGTGCTCCAAAACTGCAAAGCAGTTTCAAGACAGGTGATGTGTTGTAGCTCTGTGGAAACTCCTCTGCATGTGGAAAGCTCATTTGTGTGCCTGAGCAAGAGGAGTCCTTGCCACTGTGATCAAACAGCACCTACATAAAGCCCACCTGCTTGGGTCAGACACAAATAAATTCCATCTTAGTTGATTCAATACTTCAATATACCTATAAACTGTAAATAAAAGTATGGGCTCTACCAGTACTGTAAGAAGTTTTCCCATCATCATTCATAACTCACACTTTACACTGATGCTTTAACGCAAAAGAAAAAATCTTCCTACTAAAAGTGTGACGTAAACATCACAGCAAAGGGATGCAAACTTCCCCAGAGAATAATAGGGGGAAAAAATCAAAAAGAGGTCCAAACATCAGCCACAAATCCAATTCCTAAACTGTCATTTCTGAGTACTTACAAGTCCATTTGGCATAGTCTGTTGGCCATGGTTCAAATACATGAAGTGGTCATTGTACCCAGTGTATGTGTACACAGCCAGAGAGGGGGAAACAGAAAACAGGAAGCATCTGTTGTCACCTGTAAAGAGAAAAGCACCTGAGGTCAGAAAACTGGTCAAGCCTACAAATAGGATACAAAAAATAAGTGAAGAAGTGAAGCTGAACAACAGAGACAGTGCAACAGGAGGCTCAACCTGGTGTGTGGCTCAGCTGTTCCTGATGGAAGACTGCCATCCTGTGGACAAATCACTTAAACTCTAATCATCTGTGTTGTATTTCCTTCATTTTCATTTAATTTTCAACCTATGCAGCTACAGGGCTTGATAAGACTTCCCTGAAAACTTGCTCCATGAACAGTACATCCTGTAATTTTAAAAGTCTTATTAAAACACAAACTATAAATATTACTCAGTAACATGCCTGACTGCCATGCTAAGGATAAATGTGCACGTGTTCTGTATTTTTTTTGAAAAAGTGCTATCTTTGCCACACAAAAACACAGCTGGAAGTGTAAGAAACACTATGTGTCACGAAAGGAAAGTGAGAGTAACCATTAAGTGGATACTTAGGATTCTTCTTCAAGGATTCTTACAAGGATTCTTGTACCTGTAGAGAACAGGGAATGTTCACCAGAGCCATAACATACTGAAAAAAAAAAAAAGTGAGTTTTACCTTGAAACTGTGGCTTCACCTCCCAGGAGTGAGATGCAAACCCACCAAAGAGATGCCCATCCAAGTCCTTCAGGATCACTATGCAAGGCCCTTTGTTCACTATGTGCCCACACAGCTGTGAGAAGCTCTCCCCATGGAGCCTGGAGGAAAACAACAGCTGCCACTTGTGCTGCAGCTCTGCAGGCAGGTGGGAGTTGATGTAGATGATGGATGGGATGTCAAAGAGACTGACAACTCCTCTTCCTTTGATGCCTTTGCAGCGGGGAAGCAGGTTCACTATGTCACTGGTTTGGTCTGGGAGGGAATGCAGGACATGGAGGCCTTGCCTGATGACAACACTGAGGAAAACTGAGATCTGTGGAACTCGGTACACCCAGTCCTCAATGACACTTGGAGGAAAATTTGTCTCCAGTAGCTGAGCACCCACAGGTTTTGTCCCATCTAAATAAGAAGACACACAGGAACAGGAGTTAAGTTTCTCAGTCTGGAAAATAATCAGTTGATTTTTAGGAGTAAACACAATATTCCAGGATTTTAATGGACACAAAACCACACATGAAGGGAGCCAGAGACAGTAAAGTGTCAACTACATTAAGTAGATGCAATCACAGCACTGAGAAACATTTACTAATGACATTCAGGGGCTGTTGTGGTTTAGAAACATGAACTCCTGGCTACAAATCACGAGATGTTCTTTGCAAGGCAGCACAGTCTGTTATTGCAACAGTGCAAAGATAGACCTGTGCTGTGTAAAAGGACATATAGTCATAAATATATGATAAATATAATTAAACAAATAATATTTAGATGCCCATGCATCTAAATGCTCATCACCTGCAGGTCAGGTATTTGTAAAACAGACATGTTCCATGAAAAATAAGTTTTGCATGTCCCCCTAAACTGGGAGGGACTTCAAACCAAAACTCTCCTGAATTTAGGGGAGAAAGATGGTAAGGCAAAATAAATAAAATTCCCACATCATTTTCTAAGCATGAGGTTTGAAATTTTGGTCCCATCATTTAAATTCCACAATATGACCTGAAGAGAGAAATTCTCCTGAGATCAGTGATTACATGAGCTCTGGGATGTGCTGCTTCAGGGCTGCCTACCTGCAAGCTTCAGTTCTGAGAGCAGCTGAGAGGCCAAAGCCTTTACTCCACTTGCAGAATCCCGAGTGTTCTCCAAATTCCAACCTTTCAGTTCTTTCCTGTAGCTCAGTACATGGACTACAGACGTGATCAGATCCTCTGTGAACTGGAAAGATTAAAACATCACCAAGTGGGCACTTCTTACATAGAACTTACATAGAGCTTCAAAGGACTGTCTGAAAATAAAATCAAGTATTACCAATGCTGTAAATCCCGAAGGAAGAAACATCTCTTCTCATGACAACTCAAGAATTACAGAAATGCTATTTCAGCATCATAGGTCTTGGGAAAAAGCCTTTTTTCAACTTATTTTGTACATGTTACTTCACAAAGCAACTCCATAAAATATGGAGAGGTCTAGATTTTGCAGTGGTAGGAGCTGCTAATGATTTACTGTTCTGTGAGACCCCACTCTTTCACTTTGCAAGCTACTTAATTGATTCTGCAACTAAAGCTCCAGAAAGCATTTGGCTCAGTTTCCAGAAGCACCATCCCACCACAACCCTTGCTGGCTCTTAAATATAACCCTGTTTTCTTACTGTCCCTCAACACACATTTACCTCTTGGATTTGCTTGCCCTTCAAAGGCCCTTCTGCCTTGGAGATCATTCTCATTATTATGTTAATCTTCTCATCTGCATTCCCTTTTAAGAGGTTTGACATAAAAACTACAAACTGCTCCTTAGCAATCTGTTCCCCCAGCCCAGATGATTTCCCAGGCAGCTCAATGCTCTTCATTCCATTGTACAACCGAAGTGTCATTTGCTCTGGCAGTGGCTCCCGAGTATGTGCCTGCAGTGAGAGAAACATTTTATACACATTTTATAAATGAAGAATAAGTAACGTCCTCCAGCTAATCCATGCTGAGATGGAGTATCTACTATCAGCACCAAACTTTTGTCAAAGGACTGGTTTGCCAAGAGAAAAAATAAAAGTGTTTATTTTTATAGTGATTATTTGCTGATTGAGGATGATATTGATCCTGGCCTTCAAAAAAAAGCCACTGTGAAGTCTTAACAGGTTATTAGCAATGGGTTTCTATGTGATAAATCAGTTGTAAAGGTTTACAACTCTGCCAGTCCAACATTCAAAATAGTGTTTCAGCTCTGCTTTTCACAGTAGAGCTCACAGATACTTACAGTGTTTTCCATACCTCAGTTTTGGCCCCAAGGCAGTGTTAACCCTAAATGCACATGGAGAAAATTACCCTCTGCATATCAATTAACTGAAGCAGGGGAAAAACTTGAGCTCACTTGATTTTACAAGGCATCCCTGATGTTAAAACAGTCAAAATGAGGATTATTCACCAGAATTGCATTGCTGGCCCTTGGACTGTAACTGGTATATACCATGGCACATCCCAGCAATGAGGGAAAGACCTGGTTCTGGATTCAACTTCCACAGTGTTCAGGATAATTAGCACAGTTTAAAAATAAATCATCTAAAATACATGATTACAGAGAGCCCTCACTGTGGACAGCCTGACCTGGCTCTTGTATGCAGGGGGAAATGAAATCCATGGAGCCACAAGCACTATTCCAGCTCCATCCAGTGGATTTGCTGGCTCAGTACCACTCCCCTGAAGCCACCTGGGCTCCTGTTTGATGCTCATGGCTGTTGCTGGGCTTACAGAGATCCAATATCCTGCTTGCACTGACGTCAGTGGTAGAATTCCCATTGATTTCAGCAGGAATAGCAGCCCCAGTCCTTCAAATATCCAGGGAGGGATGGTCACAGGGGGCACAGCCCTCTTTGAGAGGCTTTCTAAACATGCTACAAGAGCCTGAAGTGGGAGAAGCAGCAAGGAACACAACTAAAACATTATACTCGTGGCTTTTTACTTGTCACTGCTGAATTCCCTGATCCCCACCTTATCCCACCCACCATTTCACTGGGCAGTTTTGGTTGGCTTTTAGCCATTCCAAAGGGTAGACCTGGAGTGCCAAAAAGGAGGACTGTAAAAAAGGAACCTTAAACATGTAACTAACTCACACTTCTGACAGTGTAAAATCCCTAAATCAGTGTCAAGATCAAACCTGCCACACCAGGCATGAGCAGGAATGCCCCAGCAGTTCCTGCACCAAGGAATGAGACACCTACAGGCAGCCTCCCAGAAGATTTTAATGGAGGTTGGCAAACAAAAAGGGAGAAAGAAAAGGAAGGGAAAAGACAAACGTTCACCAAACGTCACTCTGGGGGTAAAGCTGGAGAGAGAACTTCTCCCAGGTTCCAAAGAAATAACAGACAGCAAGGACAGGATGGATCAGTGCTGAAAAACAGGGCAGTTTTCAGAGCAGTGAGAGCTCCTGAACAGCCAGCCTGGTCTGTATGCACAGGCACTGCCAAATACCTTAAAATAACCTGCTGCTTTCAACGAGTTTTAATTTGACTCCATTAACTGAGTAACTTATATAAAAATGCACTTTACCACTACATTCATTTGGCCACTTAGCTCCTGCTTAACTGAAGTTATCAACTGATCATTCTTCTCTTCTCTTGATTAGAAAACGAATGCAAACTTAATCAGAAGCATATTGCATGTTAATTAGCTAAAACAGGGAGCCACAGGTTAATCAAGCAAAATTGAATTCTCTGCTTCTAGTGCAAGAGATTAGAGATGGTGATGCACTGAGGGAGACAGATTTCACCACAGACAAACTGACTCTGGGACAGCTTCTCAAGAAAACCTGCAAATAATCCCAGAGGGAAAAAAATCCTTTCCATTTTTCAGGTTTCTGTAAAAATATTTCCATAGGTTCCAACTTGCTTCAGAATCAGGAAAGCTGCAAATGGACCCAGTGCAATGTAAGAGAGAAATGCAAACCTGAAAATCACTGCTCATGTTCAGCTGCAAGAAAGTTAAAATCCATCCTGCCCAAAACACTAAGAATTAAATTGAGATGAGCAACCCTTTCAAAGTAACTATTGCCACATCTTTAGATTCCTTCAGGAACTCTGTTCAATGCCCAATTCAATAGCCCAGACACATGATGGATAACAGATTGTCTTGCCTGTAGTGCTGCCAGAGTCACAGTTCTCTTTGTAGCTTTGGCATGTTTTGCTCCAGCTGAGCCATTTGATCCTGATAAGGTGTCAAACACTGCATCAATATCAGACTGCTCCTCGGGGAGAAATCTGGAAAGGTGATTCTGATAGGCATTGCTTTCTGCATTTCCCATCTTTTCAACCTGAAGCAAAGGAAAAAAAGAATTAAAAAATTCATTAAACATAGAAAGGTATCGCATTTCAAACTGACTAACATACCAGTGCAAGTTTTACAAGAAAAGCAAATTATTACCCTTTCAGGAAATTATTAAGACTGCAGTTTAGTCTCTGTGTTCACTGAGACTTAATGAACTTGGAGAACATCTGTGAACAGTAACTGTGCTTTAAAAACTGACAGCTCTTTGTTAAAACCACCCTGTCCACCAATGCAAACATCATTCAAGTCTCTTATCAAATGGAAAAACCAATATGATCCAGTGGTTAAATTAGCTTATACAAAGTGACCATGAGTCTGGCAGCTGGATTACATCCCTAACAAGGGGGGAAAAACCTGATTATGGATTATTTATGACAGATGATGTTCCATCATTCTGATGCATTAATGGATTGACCATAAATCTGCCAATATGATGCAGCACTGAAACAGCACCAGTGTAAAGTCTCTGAAAATTACATCAGTGGGTTTTTTTCCCTAATAACACAACACAAAAATAGTTTGAAAGTAGCAAGGTAATGAAAATACTTAGGAAGACAACATAAGACCCAGATTCATATGAAGTCAATAATGAGAGTTGATACCAATAGAATTAAGGTTTGCAAGGGCAGGGGGGTTGGTTTGTTTGTTTTACACATTCAATGGTACAACTGTGATTTCTCTCACTGTCCCAGGATTCACCTGCATTATGGAGACTTCATTTTCAATAATGTCTGGGCCATGTGCCTTGACTTTCTCCCAGCAAACCTAACAATGCCACGAGGCCTGAAATCCCAAATTCCACCACTGCCAGTGGCCTTCCCATCTGTCTGGGGTGACAGTATAAAGATGAGATGTGGAATAAAACATCCCTTTGCAGTTTTTTCTGCAAATTCCACGTCCTTCCCGACACCTCTTTTGTGGTTTGTGATTCCCATTTCCACGGGAATGCTTTCTTGCAGGCAAGCACATCACAGAGCCCTTCGGTGCTGAGCGTAACCCGGTATTTTTATTGTAAATCGATGCTTTGTTTACCGTATATCAGAGGCCGGGCCGTGCTGCTTCACCTTTAGGCCTAAAGCCCCGTTTGCTTGCGAGGAAACTGTGGGTCGGGAGGGCGGCTGGAAACCACCGCGACCTGGAAAACAGACCGTGAAAACCCGATTCATTTAAGCAACACATCGCCGGGTGGTCCTGGAAAGGTTCATTTCCCGGTGTGTGTGTTGCTCCCACCCACCGCTGTGCCATCCCTGTGCCATCTCTGTGCCATCCCGCCGCATCCCGGTGCCAGGGCAGACCCGGGGGTTGCCCCCGCCCGGCCCCAGCCCTTCGCTTACCGGCAGGGCCGGGATCGGCCCCCGAGCGGCCCCGGCGCTCCCGCACCAACCCCGGCGGCCCCGGCCGGCGCCATCCGGCGCCTCAGCCCGCCCGGCTGGGGCGGGGCCGGCCCGGGGAGGGAAGGGACGGAGGGAAGGGAAGGGACGGAGGGAAGGCAAGGGACGGAGGGAAGGCAAGGGACGGAGGGAAGGCAAGCGACGGAGGGAAGGCAAGTGACGGAGGGAAGGCAAGGGACGGAGGGAAGGCAAGGGACGGACTGGCCTTGTGGGTCCGCAGCGGCGCCGGTGCCTCAGCTCACCGTGCAGGGCGGAGGGGCGGCGGGCTGGGAGCCCTTGTGCCTGAGGAGATCCCTTCTCTGTGAGGGGGTTCTCCTCCCTGAGGGGACTCTCCTGCTTGAGACAAGGCTTCTCTCTGGGGGAGCACTCTTTCCTGAGGAGACCCTTCTCCCTGAGGGGGCCATTCTGCTTCAGGAGACTCTTCTCCTTCAGGGAACCCTTCTCCCTGAGGGGACTCTTCTCCCAGAGGGGACCCTTCTCCCTGAGGGGACCCTTCTCCCTGAGGGATCCTTCTCCCTGAGGGGACCCTTCTCCCTGAGGGGACCCTTCTCCCTGAGGGGGCCATTCTCCATGAGAGGACCTTTCTCCATGAGAGGACCTTTCTCCCTGAGGGGACCCTTCCCCCTGAGGGGACCCTTCCCCCTGAGGGGGCCATTCTTCATGAGGGTTCCATTCTCCGTGAGGGGACCCTCCTCTGCGAGAAGATGCTCCTCTGTGAGGGAACCCTTCTGTCTGATGGAGACCCTCCTCCCTGAGGAAGCCCTCAGCATTGAGGAGATCCTTCTCCCTGAGGGAACCCTCTTTCCTGAGACAGCCTTTCTCCCTGAGGAGACCCTTCTCCTTGAGGAGACCCTCCTTTTTGAGGGAACCTTCCTTCCTGAGGAGACCCTTCTCACTGAGCCCTGTGGCCCTAAAGCAATTTTCCAAAAATAAAGTGAAAATTCAGAGCTGTAGCTGGGGGCAGACTGTCCACCCCCTGTCACAGCATGAGTGCCGGGGTGCCCTGTGGTGAATCATTTTGAAAAGAATCCCAAAAATTATCCCGGGCAGGTTCCCTGGAAGGTCTGTGGGAGAAGGTCTTGCTGTCCCCGATTTGTGCTGGAAACAGCTCTTGGTTTTTTGGGAAGGAAAAAGCCATGTGTAATAAATACACACACACATATGTCATGGTCAGGCTCTGCCAAATTTCAATGGCAATGAGGAGTGGAGGGAAAACACACCAATTTCTCGAGGAATAGATTAAACTTCCAAATCGAGACTGGCAACATCAGGCTGGTCTGAGACCGAGAGGCAAAAAGGCCGTCCAAGGGCTGAGGGACAAATGCAAGGTCACAGGGACAGTGCTCAGGGTCTTCAGTAAGATATGGGAATACTTGTGAGAAAAATTATAACCCCCAGTGGTTGTAAAACTGGTCCCAGAACTCACTTTTTTTCAGGGCAGCAATTTTCTATCTCAGTTACATTACTCAGCAGCACAGGTTTGGTTCTTTCCTTGTTCATCCCTGTTTTTTCTGACTCTGGTTGGTTTCCTTGCAGCCCGAGCCCAGTGTGAAGCCTCCTCCTCCTTCCAGCCAGGGAGAAGATGTGCAGATTCCCACAAAGCTGGAGGTGTTTGCATTCCTGCAGTCAGATACCATGGAACATGTTGGCAGCATTGGCATTTGACTTTTAATTATACCCTGATTGGTGTGTTTTCAACAGGAAGCATCCGTGTTAATTTATACAAATAAAAGAAAGAAAATTTAAAATCAAAAGTGTCGCCCAGAGAAGTTGTTGGTGTCCCATCCCTGGAAATTTTCAAGGATGTGTTGGATGGGACTGGGAGCAACCTGGGATAGTGGGAGGTGTCCCTGCCCATGGAATGAGATGATCTTTAAGGTCCCTTCTGACCCAAACCATTCCATGACTCTATGATTGTATCTGTACCAGCCATGGCAGAGCTCTCATTGTTTTATTCTTTGGCAAAAATGAGTTAAAATCTTCATAAAGTTCTATTTGTGGTTTGTTTGGGGGTTTTTTTTTAAATCTTCATGGATCCAAAACTTCATAAAAACCTGTAGAATATTCTTCTTGTTGCCAGCTCAGAGTTAGAAACGCATTGCCCAGAATTCCAAGGTGGTCACGTTTGAATCGGTGGACACCAATTCGCATTTTTTATGCTCACCACTGGAGGCACAGGAGTCACCCAGCTTGTATCAAGAGCGTCAGGACAAGTAAAATTGAGGGACTTAATGGGATATTCACGGGATATTAAGTGGGGGCTGGCCCTACCCATGGCAGGGATGAGATGATCTTTTTAAATTCTCTTCCAACCCACACTATTCTGGGATTCTATGAGATTCAGCAAAGTTCATCTGGAAGCTGCTGGAGCTTTATTTGCCCACACGATGGCACCGCATGTTTAGAAAGTTCTCTGTTGAGTCTTCCCTGAGGGTTTCAACGCTGTTGGAAGTGTGGTTGGATTGGTTCGATTCCCGCATTTACAGACTGCGTGCGAGTAGAAGTAAAAACTCGCATAAGAAATTGATTTCATCCCTTTCCTGTTAACTCTGCAAATATAATACGGACCGTGAGGGTAAAACTCAGTTCTTGGTTAAACTCTGTCCCTGGGTCCTGGAAAAAGCCCACTGTGTTTTTGGTTTCTATCAGAGATAAGGAATTTCCAGTTGATGCATAAAGAGAAAAATTAAGCACACGGAATAAGGAAAGCAAAGCTTTTCCGTTCAGCTTAACTTTTTTCCCCCCTTTATTTCTAAAGGCTGTTATTTCTGTGGACATATTGCTTCACATAGAATTGTATGATTTTTGACTTTTGAGGGTTGTGTTTCGTATTGGAGCTCTGTCTGTAAGATCTCTTTCAATCTGTAAATCCAAGATTAGAGATTCTGCTCTAAGACTGTCTGACCAGCATCGTCACAAACTTAGGATGACTTCATTACCTCTTTTCTCCAACGACTGAGCTCAGAACTAGCCAAAAGCCACTGAAGGATACCCGGCCTGCCTGAGCTCCAAGCAGCCAGTTTTGCAAAGACGTGTTCTGCTTTAACCTCTTTTGTTCAAGGCTCTGTGAACTGTGAGTTTCTTTGCCCTGTCTGTCCGAATCAACAGAGCTTCCCGCTGCTGCTGGATGGCGTATTGTCACTTGCCTGTAACCTTAGGCTGTAAACTGCAGGGTAACACGCTCTTAAAGCCACAAGATACTCACACTAAATCGCAGAGATTATGCTCCTGCTGTGGGGGAATTTCCAGGTCACAGGCTGACACCCTTTCATCGCCTTTTTGCACCAAGGGTGTGTAAAGTCAAGTTAAAACCTGGTGCACAAGGGCAAGAGTTCCCAGCACTCCTTGAATGAGTCGTCACTTCCTCATGTATATTTTCAGACACCCAGCAGAGCTGGTTAAGTGTCTCCAGTGCTTTGTTTCCGCCAGTAAGAAAGAGAGAATACACAAAGACTCCTTTTAAGGACATTCAAGAATATACTGGTATATAAAAAAAGAGGAAGAAAACACAAGAGGGTTCTATAAACAATTGTGGCTAATTTTGTGAACTGGTGATGTGTTTGCAGAATGAAAGAAACAAACCCACAAAACCTCAAATTATTTTATTTAAAAGAATGTATACGTTTAGCTTGCATAAAATGGAGTAGGTTTGGATTTATTAGTTTGCAAGATTACAGAAAATCTAAATGGCCTTAGTTCCAGGTAGTTCTCATTTCAGTTAGAGTTTCTCATGTCAGGTAAGTCTCCTTTGGTTAAAAAAAAGTTATTGCAAGGTAAGAAGAGGATGTAAATGATGAGCTGAGCAGCTGTGTGTTTATACCAAGCACATCTGTTTTATTTAGATTATCTTTTAGTTTCTTTAAAATCCTTTTTTCTTCCCTCTTGAATTAGAACAGAGAGGAATTTTGCTGCTCATCAGTCTTGTATACATATGTTAAGGTTCTTACCCTCTGCTGTCAGTGATGCAGAGAATTGTTCTGATTCACCTTTGATATGATTCATACTTTGCAGCATGTTCTTCAAGAACACCAGTTGAGAAAGGAACCTTGCTGTGCTAAAGACTGTGCACAGAGAGAGAGAGATGAGAAATTTTGTCCCAAAGAGCTTATAATTAGCTGCATTCACACATGCATTGAGCAGAACACCAGCCCTCTCAGGCATCACAGAATTCCAAAGAGTGGTGCTGCCTCATCAATGGCACTTTTCAGCAAGGTATTTTGGGGCTACATTCAGCTTTTGGGAAGGGGAGATTGGGGCTGTACTTTGAAATAAGCCCTTAGGTTTCAACAATCTCTTGCAGGCTGGAGTGTAGATAAGCACTACTGTAAATGGAGGAAACACATTGGATGCTTTTAACTTCCTAGTTACTACTCAGCATTTCAGTTACATTATATTGCAGAACTCTGGCCCTTGCCAAAGAGGTCAAACTTGACCCCTTGAAAACAGCAAAGTCAAATTATAAAAGACCCTTGGCCATGTTTAGGGTCTAATGAGCACAAAAGTCATTTTACCTCTTTTTAATGCCATTTAGGCTCCTTATTTCCTGTTCTGATGTAGATGTTTTTTACAAGCCATCTGCAGCCCCAGTAAGTGAAATCCTGCAAAACTGTTGATATTTGATGAAAGTAGTTGTAAGCCCAGCCCACAGAACATCTTGTAGTGTGATCTCAGCACAATATTCCTTTGACTTTATAAGGTATAGTTCAATCCTACACCCTGCTGCCCTTTCACATTCGTGTTGTTCCGCCTGTAATTGGCTGCTCTGACAGCTCTACCTTTGCAGCTACTTACCTGATTTGCCTTCGGGGTTTTGGGGATTGCCATTTATGGATAAAAGAAATGCTCTGACTCTCATCAGAGCTGTGTCTTTAGGTAGTCACAAAGGAAGTTCTGGTTTTGCAAGTCTATGTACTTCCCTTTACAAAAACCTCTGCCTGCTAGTAACCAACTGCTTTCTATAAAAGGAGAAAGAAATGGTGAGGAGATTAATCTGATTATTGGTGGTTGGAAGTAGATGATCTTGGAGGTCACCTCCCAACTCTTCTATGATTCTATGATTATGAGTAGAAATTACACTTTGCAGTATCTTAGAAAATGTACTTAGAGGTGGGATAAAAGCCTCCTGTCATAGCCTATTAACTGAGAGCAAACATGTTATTGCCAAGATGCAAACTGCTATATCTGCAGCCACACTGCAATGCCTGACTTTACTAAATTAAATTGTAGGATGTCTTGTTTCTCTATAGATCATAAAGATTACTCTAGGCTGTGGACTAGATCCTGGTGCCTGGAAGAAATGCACAACCCATAGTGAGGGGGGAATGTGAATATGAAGCTCTCTGAGACTGCCCTGGCCTTGTCTTCCTTGAAAGACTGTAGGATTTTGAGTCAGGGTTGGGTCCAGAGATCCTTTCCATCCATGATTCTATGACTCAAAGCTGTTTCATGGGAAGAACTAGATGGAATCATTACATGGATAGATCAAATAGTGAAAACGTGGGATAATTTATGTGCAAAAATATTAAAGGACTTATGTTTGGATCACTGGAAAAGATATGAGGTGTTGGCCATGATGACTCCACAAAACTAAAATGAAAAACAGGCTGTCTGGAGTAAGGAGGAGAGATACTTTTGTTGCTTCCACTTTGGGAGAATTTGGAGAAAGACATTTCTCATTTGTTACCCAGATTTTCCTTATAAAAACACTGCAAATTACCAGCTACCCTAAATACATGTGTAGTTTACCAGTCAAGAATGTGGAACTAAGTTTTTCTTTATTCTTGGGAGAGATTTTCATAAAGAAAAAGTGGATTCCACATCAGCTTTCTTGCAGTTTCCTGGATGTAGGAAGTTCTGGGCATCTGAAATATGAGAGGATATGGTTTGGGTCAGATGTTCAGAGACACTGAAAGCAGTACAGCTGTTTGAATTGCTGCTCCTGCTGGCCATACAACTGTGATTGTTCAAGCAACTGAGAAATACGAATGTGCATCAAACTGGAAGAAGATCCACTTATTTCTGACTGAAGGGGATTCACTTGGCAGAGAGAATTCATCCAGGGTACATGGCTGAAAACTTCTCCACCTCTGCAGGTTGCATGGGGGGGAGATGTAAGGCCTTCATGTGCCCCAGGTGTCAGGTTTGTGCTGCTCTGTATCTGTTGAAACAGGGAGAGGCAGGTCCTGGTTCATCCAGTGATAACTGGATGACAAGCTGCCCTGAGCCCTGGGATGTCCCAGTTTGGGGTGTTTATGTTGGCCTTTTAACATAATTTTGATGTAGTTTGATATACAGCTCTTATAACTTATTACATAACAAGATCTATGGCCCAGGTTGGAATTATGAGATATTTCACTTTAAGAAACCATCTGCTATAATGTTCATATCGACCAGAGCAAATTTAACAAGGCAAGTAATCCTTAACAGGGGAACCTTCTCCATGAAATATGCAACCTGTGATCTTTAGGAACCCTACACAACCACTTCTGACTATTTTCTGCTTAGCCCAGGCCCAGTTTGAATTAAATAGGCCAGATTATTCACTGCATTACCTAACTCTTCTCCATTGTCTGTAAAGGTTTATAATCTGTGTTTAATGAAAACTGTAGAGGAGTAGAGCAAGTCTGTAACTGAATAAAGGAGCCAAATGGTGGAATTCTGTCTCTCACTGAATATCAACAGTCCTTAGTTTTGTTTCTTTTATGTTGTTGTTGTTTCGTTTTGTTTCATTTTGATTTTGTTTTTTTTTTTTTCTTAAAAAAAAGACTGCTTTGCATGAAGGATTTTAGAATTTGTTCAGAGGATTTGATCTAATAAGGAAGTTTTCCATAGAGTCTAAAAATGCATCACTGTAGCTGTTTCCATATTTAGTACTGCAGGATGGAAAGCAGAGGATCCTTTTGCTCCAGATGGAAACAGAAGGTCTCATTTCCTCAGAGCACAGTCTGCATTTCAGCTATTTCAATTGTAATGTGGGTAACACTACACATAGTAGCATTGTGTCCCAGATTTTTTGAACTGGATGTGAACATAGCTCCCCTCACAGTGTTCTTGTAGTCAGATTGATTGGTCTATCAACCCAAAACCCTGCAAGTGTTAATGCCATCAGAGACGGTAAGGTGGAAATACAGTGAAAAAAAAATGAAAGAATTTTAGAGCACTTTGTCTGGCAAAGAAAAAAGTGTCTGAGTAGGAGACAGGAAAACCTTGGTAACATTCCTGAACTCATTTTCACCCTTGGTCACCTCTTTAGTGCAGACTCTTTCTCCAAACAGGGGGAGAAAACCTCTTGGAACACCTTAGATTTGTAGTTACTAGAGAAGGAAGGGTTTTCCAGCAGGACAGCTGTGTTTCTTGGCAGTGTGCAGTATTTACACCCACCATGTAACAAGAAACCAGTGTTTTGTCCTCTGTTGTATGGAAAACTCTTAGGTTTTGAAATTAAGTGATGGAAACATGAGCGTGGCTTGTGTGATTTTACAAGCCATTAAGTAAACTAATAAATTTCTTGCAACTTCAGGTGTTTATGCAAGCAGCATTGCATTGTTCTAATTGTTATGTACAGCTCCTTTTCCCACACAACTTCCCAACCACCTGGGCTGGATTTTATCTACTCATTCTCTTTTTGTACAGTAGAGTTTATTTTCCACCACAGCTCATCTTTCTGACTGCTTCCCATATTTCTCTCCAGGTGTGGAGTGTGTCTATAAGGGTCCAAAGCCTTTGGCTTACCTTTCACTGAGGAAACAAATGCCCACAGGGGTGGTTCTTGCCCAAAGCAATACTTGCCAGACCAGTGCAGATTGGGGGAGCATCAAGTTGTTGCTGAGTGCTGGGATCTCTTCTCCAAGAGTATCTGGAAAAGGTGAGACACCAGATTAAAGTGTGAGAGGAAGCTGTTCCTTCTTCATACCCTTCCCAGGGGTGTGTATATACATATGGGTATATACTCTAAATAGTATGCAGCCATGTCCCTCTACATCTCAGCATTGTCAAATTATTCCAGACTGTTACAGGGGTTTTTTTTCAAAGCTTTGAGATATAAAAGCCTGGTTCTGGAGCATCTTCTTATGTGATCCAGCATCTTCCTGTGTGATCCAGCTGTGCTGCCTACTGCAGCCATAAGCTGTGGAAGGAAGTCAGGGCAGCAAATTGCTTCCATCCCAGTGTTTATCCCATGTGTGGGTAGTCCAGTACCTTCACAAAAGAAGTGTGGCAGATGTGTCTCTTACAGCTGCTCTCCAGAGCAGAACGGAGCAGCTTTCTCTTTATTTTCTATTTTCAAGTTGTACTTTATCACATAAGAGTGAAACCATCATTAACAAGAAACAGTCTTAAGCTGCAAATCCAACTATTCTCCACAGGTTAATGAGCTGTTAAAGGTCAGACTGGCTCTTTACAGCTTGGGCCCAATTATGGATTACAAACAAGCAAGAGGAGAACATGCCTTTATCCTGAGTAAGGTACCAGTGAGATCCAGATCATAGCAGAGAGCTGTGACAGCTTTGAAGGGCTGCCTGTAAGTCACCTGCTGCTAGAGGTGACTTGGAGAGTGTGTCCCCAGAGAAGGTTCAAGTTGCAGTTTAAAGCAGTGATTTCCAACACTAAACGGGAGATGTGTCACAGGAGATCAGAGTCCAAGCTCTGCCTTCAGGTTGAGCTCTCTGCTGGCAGCTGATGTGGGGAAGGGAGATTCCAGGTGATGGGAAAAAGAAGTTGTAGTGGGGAAATGCTCTGTGTGAAAGACTGGGAGTGGAAAATGAAAAAACCTTTTTTTCTTTTTTTTAAAGTCTGTCCTTGTCTTGCTCTCTGGCCTCAGGCAGGTCAGTTGTTCTCTTGTACATCTCTCCATACAAATATTGAAGGAGTGCAGGGTGTAATGGCCCGGATTTTCCTCAAGTGCTGTAGCAGCATGTTTTTTAACAACACAGGGAAGAGAACTAACAGCATTGTTGTTACAAGCAGCCCTGGAACAATCTTTTATTCCCATCCTGCAGAAGGAACTCCCTTCCCTCAGCTCCTTTCAGAGCCAACTCACCCGCCAAGCAGTGGAATTGCACAGAGTCAAACTGATTCCAGTGGCTGGAGCTGCATCAAACTCAAAAGCAGCCACAAATCTGGCAGCAGCAAGAGGCCACCACCAAATTGGGAGTTACATGATACCTTATTCCACTCAGGAAGAGCTGGCTGTTTCTATGGCTACTACTGCCTTTCTCTCCAACACATGAACCATTGGTTCTGATGAGATCACATTGTATTGTAGAAAAAAGAATTACTCACATACCACCTCACACTGCAGCATTTGTTGAGCTAGTAAATATCTGACTTCCTATAATAAAGACATTTTCCACTTAATGCATTTTTATAAATTGGTAGGATTTTCCTCATCTCTGATTTATAAATGCATCCATTTTGGCCTTGAAAATCCTGGTTCTGGTTTCCATGGCAACAGGCTTGATTTTTGAGGCTATTTCTTCCCCTTACTTCATATTGGGTGGGGAAGAGCTGCTGTCCCCTTCCAGCAGCAGTGCAATGGGCAAATAAAGTGATTGCCTTGAAGGAAAACCTGCAGACCTGAAACCAGAAACTTCAGCCAGTTTTTTGAAAAGGCATGAGAAGAACGGCACTGCAAACCTAAGCACGGGCTTGAGTCAGATTTTTGGCACATGGAAAGTCAAGTGCAAACGTAATCCCAGGAAATTTAGTCATATACCACCCTGTCATGTCCTTAACAAACTGATCTGGTAGCCCTGAATAGCTCTGTGTTGGCACACAGCAAAACAACCAAAGAAGATCTAGCCAGTCTGTTCATATTGTAAGTCTATAAATTAATTACTGCTGAATGCACTTCATTGTGTGAAACACACTCCCACTATATGTATTTTTTTCCCTCAATAGATCCCATTTTCAGTTCTGGGCTGCTGGGACTGTCTCTTTCATGGATCATTCAGAGGTAAATCATGTTCCTTCAATGTGAAACAGTGCATTTGAGACTGTGGCTACTAAAGGCACCATAAATAATCCACAGCTGCTTTGCAAGGATTTTTCTAGTGATTTTTTTTTTTTTTTTGCACTTCAAAAATTTCTAGGAAAAATGAGCATAGACAGCTGCTGGTACTCCATGGCTGAAGTGGTTTTGTAATTGCTGTTCTAAAATGATAAAAAGGTGGTTTCTGCAAACTCCTCAGAAAATCCTTGGAGAGGGGCTTTGTTCCTTTTTCCTGCAGAGAAGAAGCACATTGTACCTACATCCACTTGGGTAATAAGTACCTTCAAATGTGCTGTCCACTGAGGTAGCAGACAAAATGTCTCTCTCTTGCTGATGGTAGAGTTTTTCTTAATTTATGTGAGTAAAAGACCTTATGGAACCATGTCTAAAGTATCATTGCATTATTGCACTATAATCTTATTTGCATTTGAGCTGGGTGCAGCATGATAAATCCTCCAGCTGTTCTTTAAACTAGTACAGGATTGCTCCCAGGGTTTAATCCAAATGCTGGAGCTTCCAGCCTATCTTTTGGAGCAGAAGATCCAAGTGCAGGTTAGGTATTCTACACTGAGACACAACATGAGCACCCTTGTTTTCTGTGCCCTAAAGTGAGTCGTTTGCTGGAAAAAGAACTGATCCTGTGGCAGTAGGATGACTGTTAAGAAAGCTCTTGCATGCTGTAAATGTTAATTATAAGAGTGGTGAAGAAAGTAGACACAACTGGAAACAGTTTTGAAATTGAAAGCAATTCCATCTTGTACTTTTAACTTTTTAGATATCAATGTTTCCTTCTCCATAATACTCTCACATTTAAAACACTTCCGTGGATTTATAACCCAGAATATTAGGAAAACCCCAGAATTTTTACTTATTCCAATTTGTCTTCATTTCTTGTGGTACAACTTCATGTGGTGTTGCATCCCACAAAAGTATTGTGTTGAAATCCTAATTTTTGTTTGTAGTACTGTCTGAAAGTTCCTCCAAATAGTTAATTGATTCCTGCTTTTCCTATAGCCCAGAGCACGTTTAGAGGAAATAAATGTAACATGAGTTAGTCATCCTTAAATAATCTCAGAGCAGGGAGCCCTACATTAACAGCAGGCTGATAATAAGCTGTGCAGTGCTATCTCCAGTAAAGCTTTGCTCATGACTTCAAATAAATTTACAAGCTGTCATTTATTTGTTTGTTTGCTTTTTCTCAGCAGGGGAATTTACTGTCTGCCTGCTGAAATATCAATTATTCTTGTAAAATTGAATAGTGCTGTTTTAGGATTATGCACCACGTAGAGACTAACATGATTGGAGAAAGGACAAAAAACTAGTAAGACACCAACTCTGTTGAGACACCTGTGATAGGTAGTTTTTTGTGCTAAAGGTAAATCTTATGTTAGAAGAACAGCAAAGAATGGGGTTAAAAAGAACCAGCAGACTTGATCTAACCCTGTAATATTTTATTTTTGCAGGCTTCTGCTGTCAGCCCATCTGCAGCTGCTGTTGGTCAGGCATCGATCTGACCTCTGAGGGACAGAAATCCATTCTGTTCCCGGCCTGATCGTTCTAGTCTTTTTATTCCAGCTTTTAAACTGGATTTTATTCAATTTTACTTAAATCCACTCTATCAACACTTAATGACCAGAAGCCCTCCCACTCTGCTCTGTGGTATCCCACTGTATACCAGCACTTCACTCTGGTTTGTGTCCTGTACATATTCATTTCCCTTAATCTTTCATGATGATGTAGGTTTCCCTTTCCTATTCTTTTCCTCTTCTTTATTGTCGTTAAATGCCTGGATGATACTTAAATGTCAGAAAAGCCTTGAGAAATGCCACATTCTGAAGGAGAACACAATAGTTGATGCTTAAAAAGTCCTGAGCATGGTAATACCTGCTTTCCAGGCTGAGCCACCTCACAGAAAAAAAAATAGATCTCTGGAGAGAAATAGATCTATGTTGCTGATGTGTTTGGATTTTGAGCTTTGATACTGAAATTGGAGGTTCAGAAATGAATCCTATCTTGTCTCTAGTTCATCTCTGCCCTTACATGGCAATGGGTCACTGGAGCAATCAGCTGGCTTCATTAATTATTAATCCTAACACATGGCAGAAGCAATTATGATCCTTGCTGAGTGCATAGAAAAAGCAGTGAGCTGTTCACTCTTGGAGAACTGGATACCCAGACAAACAAGAATATAACTGCCATCCATGTGTTTTTGTAGCTTTTTCATGTACTTATGCTGTGGGGAGAAAACCATGGGAGACCACGGAGTAAGAGCTGCCACATAACATGAGTGCTATGTGAAGGTGACTTTTTATCTAGATACACAGGCCTAGGTAGCCTCATGATGGGAATTCTTGCCACTGTAGAAAGGGAACTGCCTGAATCTGCCCCAAAGGGTGACCCAACAGGAGGGGTTATTCCTGTGGTCTCTCCCTCTTTCTGTGCAGACACCAGAACAGGAGCTCATGGATCAAGGGCAGAAAGGGCTCTCCATACATTTTCCTAAAGAACAACACTAATGAAGTTTGAGCACACAAACATCTTATTTGAATATCTTAAAGAACGTTGCTGAGAGAGTGGCTGTTCCAAACCCCTACCCTGCTGTGTGATCCATTGCCAAGGTCTGCTGGTCTCCTTTGGATATTGTCCGGATTCAGCTTCCAGAGGAGCTTTCCCTCCCCATGGACATGGGGACAGCAGAGCCATCTGTGTCAGCTCCAGATATGCCATCCCTGGTTTTTTCTGCAGTGGAAAGCAAGGCTGGAAAGGTTAAAAGCTACCCCTTACCCCAAATTGCTGGGGAGAGCTGGCAAAGCACGAAGGGTTTTCTCTTGCTTGGGCTGCCACAGCTCCTGCAATGCCAAGATTAATGGAACTCAGACTTTCTGATGGAGGTTTTTCCCACAGAGCAAAATATTAACTGAGTCAATTGATTGCATTTTCATTTCTTGAAGGAGGTGCAGCCCACACATCCCATTGTGTCTGAGCACAAAGACAGTCTGCTGAAGCAACACTGGGGCTGCTTTGTGCTGCATCTCGAGCCCTCGACTCTGATGTAAAAGGAAATGGAAATTCTTGCTCAGAAGACCTACATGACAAAGAAATAAATTCTTGTAAATTCAGTGTCCCAAATTTAGGAAATTACAGTCGCTGCTGCTGCTGCTGCAAAATACTGTGATAAACCCCCATCCATCTGGAACGTTTCCATAATCCACTACAGATGCCAATTAATTGCATACTTACTTTTATGTAATAAGGACAGATAATAGGCTGTATTAGTGTAAGCCCCCCAGAGGCATTGGAAATACATCACAATATTCCTAAATAGAATATTTTTATTAAAGCAATGCCTGCAAGCTTCTGTCTGGTACTAGAAACCTATTGTGTGAGGGACTGTACATGTAATGAAAGGCCACATTTACAGCACACACTCCTATTAAGTGAAGCACTTAATTGCTTACTTCAAGTACCAGTTTAAATAAACTGATCTCATCTACTTTCTAATTAAATGTTGGAAATTATAGTGTGGCTGGTTGGGACACAAGGTTTTTAAATCCTCTTCTAGACCAGGAGAAACTGTAAATAGTCTCTTATGCTGTTAAGATTAAAATGAGACTGGTATCACAGAAAGATCCTTTGAGCAGTGGTGTGTGAAATAATTAGGATTTTGCACATATAAATAAATCACAGATTTTTTGGCCGTCTTATGGACAACCTTTTGTGGCCGGTTTGGATTTAGATTAAAATTCCTATTAATTAAACCAATTCCATAATGGGAAGACATAGTTTTTAAAAACACATGTATTTAATTTTATTTGGGTTAATTGAGATTTTCTTGCTCTACTGAACATAATGTCCATGATGACCTTTTCCTGTTTAAAGTAGTTTTAATATTTTACTGCAGTGTTCCTTGGAAGAAATAATTGTTGTCCAGAGGACAAAAAAGGGGAAAATCTGTATGTCTTGAAACCCAGTCAGGTTGTCACAGGATTGTTAGGGTCTAATGAAATGATGACTTTTTATTTTATTACATTTGCTGCTATAATTAGCTGTCCCTGAATATCTATTACAACCACAAGAGAGTTGTGTACTTTTTCAGTTTAAAATTTTTCTCAATATTTTGTGTTTGTCTTGTATAACTGGAAAATTTTAGTGCACAAAACCATGCTTGAGTTTGACTCTGTCCCTCCGTGTGAAAATCATTAGTGCAGTAGCAGAGGTGGCTGCAGCAGTGCAGAGAATTCATTTTAGATTGCTCTCACAAAAGTTTGGGATTGCTCTGGGATGGCTGGGAGGGCTCCCACTAAACCCTAACTACAACCTGTCCCCCCAAAACAACTGATTGTTCTCATGTTGTCTGTTAACACCCTGCTCCTGTGGGGGAGGTCTTCAGAAAAGAGAAAGCAGAGCAAACGGAGCAGTTTCCTGCTATCAAAAAGAACCCTTTTTCTTTGCTGTTTCCTTCCTTCTCCTGAGGTTGCCACACGTCTAATGAAGCAAAACTCCTGTCATGAAGCACCACATGCAAGACAAGGCAGACTGAGGCTGGGCCTCTCTGCCTCCTCATGTATTATACATGTGAAACTCATGAGAATTTCAGAGGTTTCACACTCTAAAAGTAGTGTCCCCATGACACAGAGCCTCTGGGTCTTCCCAGTAGCAGGCCCCACATAAATTAATCAGTCAGCTCCACCTTCACTTTTGTGCTATAGACTCAATTTAGCTTAATTCCCAGCAGTGCCAAGCATCCATTTGCCAGTAACACCAAGGGATATGTTATTTATTACCCCTGGAAGCACTTCTGTCCATTTAGCCTCCCACAAGCCCATGTTCAAGAGACATTAGTATTTTAGAACAATTTAGCTTTTTTTGTTTATAAGAAGCCACTTCAATAGATTACAGCTGCAAAGGGGGGTTTTCCTCTCTTTTAAATGCAAAATTTTTTTAATTAACAAAAAGAACAATTAAGACTGGCTTTTCCTCTAACTTTAAAACATCTTCTCGCTACATATGGCAAATTAGCAGCACCTTTCTCATGTCCAGATGCAAAGTATTTTAACATCTGATTATCTTATTGTAAGAACACTTAAAAAATAACAAATTATTTCGTGCTGGCAGATGACAAACAGGTGTGAGCATATAGCTGTGAAATAAATATACACATTATAAGTGCATATCTACCCACTCCTGCAGGTCTTTATAGATGGGTATGTTTATACATTGGACAGATATAATGTTTTTTCTTTGTTGTGTTCATGGATTAATTGCAGAACAGATACATCAAGTCCTCATCCATATGAATTATATGAGTTTTATTGAAGTCCTCATCATTTATACCACCCACGTAGTTATGGGCCTGTGTTCTCCTAACTAGGTAACAGCTCTTTGGGTTTCTCATGTACATGTGCTGAAATATTTTGTTCTGAAGGAACTTTTCTGTTTTGATCCCCCAACTGAGCAATAACGAGAACTGACAAATCTTTTGTGTGCAGATCAGCTACGTATTTAATAAACAGCACTACCCCACAAACACACCCTGGTAAATCTGAATCAAAGCCCAGTCAGGACATTGCATTTTAAGTGGTTTCATCTTACTGTAATTACCAAGTCCTGTGAGAAGTAAGGAAACAATTGTCTGCACAACAATGGAGATGAAATAAAGATAGCCTCTAATTAATTCCATCTAGGTTATAATTAATTTTGACTGAGTTGTTCAGGACAATATCCTTAAGTCTCACAGGCTCCTCTAAAGAGGGCTGATCACCAGCTGCTGCTCTTTGATTTTCAAAGCAGATGGGGCTATTTCCAGCTATTGCTTAAAAGGAAATGAGGATGGGGTAGGGAGTGATTGATTGGCTTTGAGCCTGCCCTGGGGTAAGGATGGGAGAGGGAATGACGTGTCAGAAAATTTGTCTCTGATAATGTCTTTTGAAGATTTTAGAGGGTTTTTTTAAACTTCTAGGAGCCCCTTTTTACTTTATTAGTAGAAAGTACAATCTATGATGTGATGCCATATAAGTGCTTCATTGTATGCTGTGTGTTTAGGGCGCAAGGGTGCTAAAGGTGATGAAGGATACAAATATGTATGTTTCTAGTTCTTGCCACTTCATAGAAACAAAATATGAAAATCATACATCTAGTGTGTTATCCTTATCCTAATTCTATCTGAACTGTAGGTTTGTTTCCTCCTTCATGATGCAAGAAGCTCTGGTGGATAGCATATTAAAATTAGTTAATCTGAGAAATTCTGCCACTTCCTTTGTTCACTGACAGACTGCAAAATTCTCAGATGGATTTGTTGTTAAAAATCGTTCATAAGCGTCTGGAATAAGTAAATCTCAGTTTGTAGGCTCTGCTCATTAGGAGCAATGGATGTATAAAGTACCAGTGTGGCATTTTCTCAAACACCACAGGAATAATTGTTCTTGAGTGGAATGATCCTAGAGCTGCCTAGTGCCTGGCTTGTGCTTAGTTCTGGGTTTACATGCAAAAGGTGAACACCGAGGCTGAAAATTAACTTTATCTGACCATCTCTAGTCGAACAACTGTGTAAACACAGAGCAGACATGAGAGAACTTCAGAGGTAAAATTTTCCAAGCTGAGAACCACCACCTGCAACTGGCAGTGAGGAGGGAAGAGTTAAAATGTTTTCACCATTATGTGATTCGTTAGGTATAAATAGGAAGGTTAGTGATTTAAATGTTAAATAATGGTGTATCAAATACTTTTTTAGGAGCTGCTTGTCCAGTTTAAATTTTTCTTCTTACCATTGCTTTATTTGGCTGCCCTTTCTCTGCTGTAGTGTACACACCATCCCACTAATTCTTAAGCACCCCAGTGCTATGTGCTTTTCAAGGAGAAATTCCCACTGAAAGCAACGTTTAAGAGCTTATGTGAAAGACCCGTTAATACGCGAGAAAAGAATTTGCCAAAGAAATCAAGTAATCTGTGTTTTACCCTGGGGTTTTTGAAACTAGTACAAAAGGCATTCACCAGTATAATCTTCTTATTGTGCATGATATGTGGCTCCAGTTCCAATCAGTTCTTGTGTCCTGCTTAGTCTGAGGGGGAAAAACTTTCAGTTCTATTTTTGGGAAAGTATCAGTAGAGTGGATACACTCCCTGTGTTATGTGTTTGTATTACCTTGAACACGACAGTAGTTGAATCTTAGTGCTCTTCTTTGTCTTTTCATTCAGAAGCCTGTTTCTTGTTTGTCCTATAGTTAATTTTCTGTAGCCACTGATACTTTATAATAATAATACTTTATAATAATTATAATAACCTGCATTTTCCATAACAAAGCCCACGAGATTTCACACAGTAATTCTTTTGAAACCTGTGTTAATGTCTGACCAAGAGGCCAGTGGCTCATAAAAAGGAAGCACAACTCTTGTAGGAAGGTGCAGTTCTAAGGAAGCACTTTCTGTTTGTGAAGACAGCACGTGCCAACCCTTATTTCCCTCTAGCTTCTCTTGTTCTTTTGGGCTGTGACACAATTTGTGACAATGCCAAATGCATGTGGTGCTGGGAGTGGGATCTGAGAGCATCTTTTCTTAGGAAAAATTGTGTGACTTTATTGTGGAATGACTTTTCCCTTAAGTTTGGTAAGGGACTGTCAAACCGGACTGTTGGATAGTCATTGAGTCCTGGGCTCAGTGGGTTGTGTATCCAACTTGATATTTCTTTGGTATTGCTCACACAGTGCTTTCTTTGAGGGAGCAAGTCTGTCTTGAAAGGTGATAAACTGGTTTGAGGGCAGTGATCCCCTACGGTGAGGAATCCAACAGAACTTCACTTCTAAGCTGGTCTCCATCACAAAAGGCACGGATTCAAATGTGGCAATGGCTTGTTCTAGGATGGTTGAGTCCCCTCCATTACCCACCAACCTGTCCTGCCTCTACCTCGGGAGTTCCCACAAAAACTCTGCCTTTGGTCAAAAGGATTCTTAGAGGAGTAGTAATAATTAATAAAAAATAATAATGCTAGAGTTTCTAGTCCTGCAAAGATCGGTTTTCAGGACTTGGGTTATAATCCTCCAAGGTGACCTTGGTGGGGATAATTGGGAGAGGTGACTAGCCTTGAGTTTTTTCCTTTAGGGAGTGTGTGTCTGATGCTTAAGGGGAAACTTAAGGTGTACTGAAGTGAACAAGCTGGCTTGACATGGAGCCAGCTAGGAGTGGACTAGTGGAATTGGGCAATCAGGTCTCTGAATATTTTGCTTAGCTCTGTTTTTCCACTCTTCTTTTGTTTCTGGACACTTGATTAATAAGTTTAGCAAGACAATGGGCTTTCTTAGTTCCCTTTTCATTCCCTTTGGTGTGATCTCTAGAGCTCTCTAGTGCTTTATGCACTACAGTTTAAAATTGCACCAAGCAGTCTCATATCCTGTTCTGACTTTCCTCAACTTTCCTTTGAACTGTAATTCAGAAATAATTACAACAGAAAAAAACAGTGTGTGTCTCTATAGAAATATTTAATAGTCATGAGAATTTATTAACTGTAGAAATGGGCTGATTGCAGATGATTCTGCTGCAGTGAAGGTCTTGACCAACTTGTAAGTTTGCCATCTTTTCCTGATGCATTGCTGAGATATGCAGAATGGATTTTTGCATTTTCCCTATGAATAATTTTTCACACAGCTTAGTTTTCAAGTTAGTCTTGAAAAGGAACTTAGTCTGGTCTTGAAAGAGAAACGGAGAAAGGAGAACTAGACAGCTCACGCCCTGTTTCCACACACCTCCTGTTCGTGCTTACTCTACTTTTTGCAATCAGTGTCTCAATGCTGGTTAGTTCCCTCTTAGACACAGAAAATGATACCAAGATGGTATTTCAAGTTGCAGACGCTGAAGCCAAAAGCCTTTTATAGTTTCTCAGTTGTGCCTCCTTTGTCCACTTGAAACGGGTTTTTCAAATATAAGAAGCTTACTTAACACAGGGTTTAAAGCTATTTTTATCCAGCATGAATTCTGCATGGAGAGAAGGCATTTGGAGATAGAGGACAGCACTGTTTTCTATTTCCTCAAGGTCTCCTTTATACTTGGGAAAGGTATAACTATTTTCTGGAAGTAATAACATTCAGATATCCTGAATGCTCATATTGTTTGGGTCAGCTCTTTGAGGGCTGAAGCAACAGATTAATTCAGAGAATCACATTGGTGCAGTCAATTCAAATCAACAGTAATGTCTTTGCTTTGCATGGAGTGAGTTCAACTGAGATTCTGCATCCTTCTCTCTGAGATCTTATTGTGTCCTATCAAATACATTTGAAAATTTCTCTTCCCCAAACCACTGCTCCTGCACTGTTGGTAGTAATAAATAGGAACCCTCCTGTGTTCACCTCTCATTAGGTACTAAAATTGCCACTATTATAATAATTTATCAATGTGTAGGACTCTTTAAAAACTCAGCTACATAGAACAGCTTAGGAGATAGCAGATCTCTTTGTGCTGCTGATTCCCAGGTTTTATTGGAAGTGTTATGTAGGTGCTAACTTGTAGGGATAAGACTACACAATTTAAAATACTGGTGCAAAGATGACGGAGAGAATTTCACAGGCTTTACAACATCAGCCATGTCACTGTTACAAGACAGTTTCACTCCACCTTAAACGGAGAAGCATCTCTGTTGCCAGCGTGAGCTTTTAATCGCTCCAATTACCCTGCTTTTCCCATCCTGACAGCTGGCATGCACAGGAGTCCCTTGTTAAGGCTCGCATGAGAGGTGGATTTTTTTTTTTTTTCAGTCAAGTAAATGACCACAGTCCCAACAACACCCAGCGATTTTCTCAGCTGGAGTTTGCTGATTTTTGCACAGCAGATGTTTAATGCAGAGGCCACTGTAGTGGGCACAGTAACTGCCCTGCCAGGGGATGCAGCAACACAGGGCAGACTGAATCCAGGGGGATATTAAGAAAACACTATCCCAGAGTTAACATTAAACAAGAGCTTTGTTTAAAAAGCTATGCTTGTTGTAGCTGGGGCTTTAACACAGGCTGTTTGGCTTTTGAGTGAAAAGTGGGTAAACTCTGTGCTACCAGAAGAAAACTCTAAGTCTGTAGAAGAAAACAAACCCTGCAATCCATATAAAGGATTGCCGTTGCCTTAAGTGGAAGGAGAAGTTCTAGTACTCAGCTTTGCTCTCTTCTGAATGCAGTTTCTCCTGAATGGCCACACTGTGCTGGCTTCTCAGGCAAGATTCCCATGGGGTTTTGGCTAATGGAGAAATTTCCCCTTCTTCCCCATCAGAAAGAGTTCTGGCAATTTCACCGAGAATGTTCATCAAGTACCTGAGAAGGAACAAAGAGACGAAATCTAATCTTGGATGCACCGAGTTTTCACAGCAACCATAATTTGCCTCTTTAACAGAAGCATTTCTTGTTGCTTTTACACAAATTAAGTGCCAAAGCCTGAGGAAGGGCTGTGGATTTCACACTCTGAGGCCATGATTTGTGAAGGGTCAAAGACTTAGTGACTAACCAAAGGCCAGAGGGGAAGCTGGGTATGTGGTTTTTCTCTTAGCAGCAGTGCCAGCTTATGCAACTCTCTAGTTAACCATCCAGTGTCCTGAGCTGTGGAAATGGTTAGGTTGAAAATTTGCTTTTTAAAGAAAACTTGATGTGTTGACTGTTCTGTTTGGTAGGTTTTTTTACGAATATATCTTGATCCTTTCATTCACTTGGCTCATGCAAACAGTCAGATTTTTCTAGCACAATTAAAGATGGTTCTAGATCATGTTAGTAGCTAGTTCTTGCAGTTGTTACCCAATACCTTACAAATACTGCAGTGTCACTAAATTCTCAGGTGTTCCTCAGAAATGAGTTCTCTGGCATACATCTCCAAGCAGCACTGAGTTGAGAACCCCCACTTAAAGCACACTGTCTAAATTGGATGTGAAAATCCCTCTTTGAGACGAAACAATTCAACACATTTGCCACTCTGGCCCATTGACAGAAACTTATTTATGCTCCAAAACCAGCTGCATTGCAAAGTTCCCCAATGGTAATATACAGCTGCTTCTCTTCTGTGCTGAGCTGGATCTGCTCATGCCTTCTCTAACAATCAGAATATTTGCAGAATTGTTGGCTTCAGCTCCCGTATAAATGACAATGAAACCAGGAGCCAAGAATTCTGAGCAAAACAAATACCCTGGAGAGAGATGTGTCGTGGCTGTGGTTTTACACCCACCTCCTGTGCCCTCCTTCTCCCTGCTGTAAAAGTTTGTTTGAAAGCTGCAGAATAAAAGTTGCTATGGGATCTCTTCTCACTTGTAACGGTGCAGGGCTGCAGGCTTTTTTTGTGGATGACTCCAGAGAAACTGCCTGCAGGGTTATGTGCTCACCCTCCGTGTGTTCTGGGAGCTCAAGGTCCCCTTTGGAATTCCAGGTGTGCTTCAGTGAGCAAAGGGGTGCAGGTTGTTCTTGGCACCTTGCGGAAGTAATTTGGGCGTGTTGCGGGCCAGGAGGAGCCAATTTAGTGTTACTCCCCCTCAATCCAAGGTTCAGTCCTGCTGTCCAAAGGTAACTTCAAACTTTCTTTGATTTCTCTGTATGAGGGTCTAGATCCCAGATTTTCTGTGCCATCAGCTTCCCCAACCAGACCCTGAAAACCTGTCTAAAGGCCCAGCTTTACTGACTGTGCCCAGCAACCCCTGTCCCTCTCTGAAATCAGAAGGCAGCTTAGCCTGGGGAACAGGTTTTGAAATAAGAATGTGTATTTAAAAGACACATTTCATTTGTGCTATTAATTGTACTAATCCTTCCCAAGTTTGGGATTCAGGCACCTGCTGGGGGGTGTTGCAGGGAGGTGGAGGTGCCTGGGCAGCTACAGCAGAGCTGCTCTGGGTGAGGACAGACCCAGAGAGCACAAACACTGTCCATTTGTATGTGGCTTCAGAGCTACCTTTATTCAGAAAGGCTTGGGATTGCTATGGCAACCCCTACCACAAACTGTAAAGGATTCATGCTAAAACCCAAAAAGGCTCAAGCTTTAAGGGCTTTTCTCCCTTTCTCTCCCTCTTTCTTATTTTCTCCATCGCAGAAATCACTTCTGAGCAGATGGGCCTATAGCAGCTTTATTATGGACCCTTTGTGTGATGGGAGCCCTTTGTTCCCTGGTTTCTGAGCCTAAGCAAATGCAGCTGCTCTGGGAGTCAGTGGGAATATCAGGTTTTTGTTTTCCAGTGACTCAGATCAGGATCCTTGCAATGAAACCACCCTGTCCAGTGGCTCTTTTCAGTTCCAGAATGGGGTGAGGTCTAAAACTGCTGGTCTTGTCTTGCTCTCCCCTGCTACAGCCAGAAATGCTTTGGTGTGTTTTATGGGTGCCAAAATTTTAAGGCTCTGGGAGATGAGCTCTGTAAAATTTTGGAGTGGTGTAGGAGATTATTGCATCATCTCTTCCTTCCACCCTGCTCCAAAATACCATGAACTTGTTCACAGAAGCAAGTACTAGTTAGCTACATGCTCACCTCTGGCCTCAGCCTAGAAGAGTACAGGGAGCTTCCAGGGATGGGAATTTATTTGGCTGCCTCTGGCACTGGGATGGTTTTGTCTCTTTAGCTGCTTGCTTGGTCCTGTCTTGGATATCTATTTACAGTGGCACAAGCAGACCTTTAATTTTACTTATTTATTTATTCTATTCATGCACAGAACATATTTACACAAAGTTCTATCCATTGGATGAGCTTTGTGATGAACAAGGAATTGGAATTAGGGGAATACCAATGTAGTAGAATAGCTCAGGGGGATCTTACCATATTTTATTCTCTATATGTTGAAGGTATTTCAGAACCATCTCCCTTTCTCAAACTGAAATATGAAAAGCAATTCTGTTCCTCCCACTGACCTTCCTGTCCTTGCCCCTGGTGGACAGCAGGAATTCCTACAGAGCTGATATTTTCTCTGCTTCTGAGGGAAAAACTTCTTTATTTGCTCTGAGTCACACTGGATGTTATCCATGGCTCCATGGTTACTCAATTCATGCTTCTGCTCCCTGCCTAGAATTTGCCACAGAATTATCACCTAACAGAAACTGGAGGACCTTTATAGGTATAAACACAAATTTCCTTGATTTATCTTGGCCAATTCTGACCATTTGCTGAAACAACTCCCAAGTCCAGCTGAGACTTTACACAACTGGATGTGGTGTGCACAACTTAAAGCAGCACATTTGGACTTGCATCCTTTGGCTGAAAGGGGAACCAGCTGTATGGGTGGGGGGAGCCCCTGGATCATAGCAGTAAAAATGGGAAGTAGGGAAAATTGACCCAAAAAAGAGTTTCAGTTCTCTAAAGAACACGTCCTGGTGGGGTCACAACAAATCTGGCTTTGATTGCCTCTTACTTGATACAATGAAGACAGATCTTGACCTTTTAATTTTATTTTTAAGCAGAAGCAGCAGATCAGCAGGGCCAAAAGTGAGGAGCTACAACCTGAGGAACTGCTAAATGCTGCAGGAAAGGAATGTGCAGTATTAAATCATACTGCACATGGTTGTGTTTTGTGAATGTATTTGTTGAACAGTGAGGTTGGTTCAGCATTGCCTTTGGTGCCCACTGTGGGAAGAGCTCCTTTTGCTTTGATCCCAGGTCCCAGCAGCTGTAATCTCTGACAATGGATAAACTGCAGTGCTTGTGAAAGGGCTGGTGCAGCGTGAAACCTCTCCCACAGAAATAGTTCACGAGTGATTACCCCCTCTCTGTCTCAAGCAGACAACACAGCAAATGTTTGCAGAGCACAGCAATCATTACAGTAGCAATCCTATCGCTCCTGAATGGAAATGCATGGGAGAACTATATGTACAAACCCCAAAATATGTCCTGGGCAGATAGCCAAAGCAGAATAATTTAAGTGTTTCATGCTTGGGGGAATTTTTTTCATGCTAACACATGAAAATCAACATGTTCTCAAGGAAAGCAGAGGTTTTGTAGAAACAGCTTTCTGTAGTGGCAGCATATTTTTTTTCATTGAATTTTGACCCATTTTTCTGAGGCAGACTGTTCAAAACTCAGGGGCACATGTAAATTAGGGCCAAAAGTCTAATTTGCACATGCATTTGCCGTGGTTGTAAGAACAGACTTAAACTGATTTGGTGTTAGGGGATTAATAATACTCTGGGTCTGAAGAGAAGGGGAGTGTGAGGGGGTGGGAGGTGGCTCTAATTTCATGGTTCCAATGTCAGCTCTGGCACATATATAATTAGTTTAGTTGATTAGCACCACAGAATAAAAATATGAATGGGGGAGCTATTCTACTCTGCCAGCTCGAGGCTGGGGAGCTGGAAGGCACAGAGAAAGGCTGAGGGGTGGGAAGAGATGCCTTGTGGATAGAACAGTTTGCTCACTGGAGACTTAGCATGACCTCCCTTTTCCTTGTTTATGGCAAAGCTCCAGTCACAGCCTCCTTCCTGAACTGAAGTCATGGTCTCTCTCCAGGACCTTGTTCAGTCCTGTCCTCATTGCTCATGTTAAAAGGCCTGGAGAAATGACTGCTCTGCTTTTTAATAAGCTGTGTGTTCATGGATCTGTTCTCCCTCAACCCTTGTGTGGAGCAGCCCTCCAGAATAAATAACTGCAACAGTTCCTGCTGAATAACACAATTCACACAGACAAAGGAGGGAGCATTAGCTACTTTCCCCCCCCCTTCTGTTCACAAGCAAAATAACCAAGGGAATCCATCCTTTCCCCCCAGAACGTGGAAGTAAGAATAAGTAGCTGTAGTATCCTACAGGGTGGACAGATGTCTGATAACAAATCCATTCAGTTTAGCTCTCCCTCATGGAAAATAAAGGAATATAAGAACTCATTATTACCAGTGCCCCAAGCAGAAGCTTAGCAGCTCACAGGAGTGACAGCTCAGATTATTAGTGTATTTATAATAAAGTCTTTTAAGTCTGCCACATGGAAGGATTTGTGAGTCAGCACATAGGTCTGCAAGGGACAGGCCAGCACAGCACAGAAAACTGTCAGGAATTATTCAACCTCAAACATGCCCAAGTTTGCTTCCATTTCCTTCAGCAGTAACTGTTCTGGGAACAAGAGATTTTTAATTTCCTTGAAAGCGCAGGGAAGGCAAAGAGAGGTGTTGGCTTGTGACAGACTATGATGAAGCAGGTCAGGCTGCCTGAGCTGGCACCAGCACAGAGTGAGCTGTGCACAGGGATGTTCTTCCAAATCACCTGCCAGGCAAAGGCTGCTACCCAGTTTACCCTCTTAACCTACATTTGGAAGTACATTGTGCTGTACAGATGCATATTGCAGTAGGTTTTGGAGAATTGATTGACTTTCTAATAGGTTTAGAGCTGGAGATACCAATTTAGGGCTCATAGGAGGGAGAGCCCTTAATCCTGTTCAATCTGGAGGTTCCCTGCAGGGCTGAATCTAAAACCAAAATACGAGACATGACTGGTTGTCAGTTTTTTTAGCATTTAGTATTTTTTATTGTTGTTTATGTAATGCAGAAGACATTAATGATTTGTCACTTTTTTTGCATTGAAAGTTTAGGAAAAATAAATCACATTTACCATTGTGACAAGCCAGAAAGCAGCAGCTGAAGGCCAGGGCATCGAGGAGAGATTTTAATGAAATGGATGCACAACTCATACCAAAAGTTGGTTGGGATAGAACACTAATTCACATCAGGATCTTTCAAAGCCTTGCTAAACACAGCTCCTAATCACTTGTGCTCACTGATGGTCCCATTCTGCTTTTTATAGCACTAGTAATCCAGGTAACCTGGCCATACTCCAACTTGGATAATTACGTTCTCCTGACCTAAATTCTTCTTGGTGTTTCAAATGGATGCTATTCTTGGGCTGATATCCTAAACAAGCAATTGCTGGTTTGTGCACTCTAAAAGGCTTTCTGTGTTTCATCTGAGTTAGCTGTTTCTCACTGGGCAAACAGCATGACTGAGGGACATTGTGGTAGGTGTATGACCTTAAAAATCCCTCTGTAGGGATGAAGTGGCAGAGGAATCAGTGCATTTGGTTTACAATTTTCTGCATGTACTTACAAATATTTTTGTTGCTATATATCAGATGTATTAATTAAATGGGATGTTTTGGCATGCACACATGCTCTGGGATGTGGGCATTGTAGGCACTTTAATAGGCAGTCCTAGAAATTCAGCTTTTCTTGGCATTTATCACTGGTTCTAGAGAAGGAATGCTCATAATTCTGCCAAGCACTCAGTAATGAGAATTTCAGCTGAGCATTTCCAGTTGGTTCTTCCCAGTTTCCAGTACCTGAAACACACCAGTGGTCCCTGGAACTACATCTCCTCCAGGATGGCTCAGCACAGAGCACAAACTAAGGCATATATGCAGATAAACACTGTTTGGGTTTATTTTTGGGGACAAGGGTAGTGTGTGTGTATTTTTTGGGTTTCTTTAATATGCTGGAGTTCTTCAAGATGAGGCAATGGTCTGAGAGAATTGTAAAAGGGTAAAGCAGATCTAGAGGATCACCCTGGGGGCATCAGCTGAATCAACATTGGCTAAATTTACTAGAATTTTTCCATATCTTGATTTTAATTTGATCTGAGTGTGAAGTGCTTACCTTTGTTGTTGTGTTACCTGTCTGGTCTGTGTTTTTAGTAAAATAATTTTCATAATCTTCATCTTTCACGTGGTACTCGGGTCTTTCCTTTCACATTCTGGGATTTGTCACATCTTTCCTGTGATCTGAGCTCCTGGCACATTCCTGGACAGGCTCCCTTCACCAGTCAGGAAAGCAGCAAAGTGGGACCAACACTTCAGGGATGAGCACAGGAAACAAAGAAAAGTGTGTAGGAAGAGATTGGAAGGGAAGTTGAGGTCAGAACCCCAGATCTGAAGAAGGATGGGGACAGGAAGTCGGAGGGTGGCTGGGGAGGAAGAGCTAAGCTGCTGCTAAAGGATGTATCAGCAGAGTATGAGAAAGTGGAAAGGTGGAGTGTCAGTGGCTAAAAGAAATGAGTAGAGGATGAGAAAGGACAAGGCCTGGGACTGAGAACAGGAAATAGCACAAAGCCACTGCCCAGAGGAAAGTGGTGACATTCTGGTGTCATCAGCACCCCAGATATGCTGACATTCCCACCTTCCTTCCAGTGTAACCCACGGAGCTTCACTGCAAAACCTGACTGCTTTGTGTCAGGGCACAGCCACAAAGCCATTGCATTTTCATTAGTGCAGTAAAACCCATGAATTATATATGTCTGTGTATGTAAGTTCTGTTCTTTGCTTGGAAACAGGCATGAGTTGCTGTTTCAAGTAGTCAAACAAATTGAGATGCACAAAATGGGTCAAATGATTCCCTCATGTATTAAACATGGATGAACTTGACCTAAAATCTTTTAAGATTCCATTTACTTCTCTCTGTCACTAGCAAAAATGTGAGTTATGAATACTGGAGCCACTTGAGGCCACTGGTTCCTTGAAATAAGGACATTATGCACTTAAAACCAGCTGTGATAAGCACGAGAATGATTGCAGTCCTTAGCTTAGTATCTTGAATAAAGCACTCCTGGGATTTTGGAGAGGACTTGGTGTGTCTGTGCTGTGTTGCTGCAGCCACTTTGAGAATGTCTGAACCCAGAGCAGAGCCCACTGTGGTGTGTTCTAGAGATGTTACAGGAATTAAGAAGAGATTATACAATCACGTTAATTAGTTTCCAAGATGGTTTTTTTACTGGTTTCAGGATGTGAGTAAATTAAGCAGATTAACTGTTTTTTATTTCCTTGTATTTCAATGGAAGGAAAAGTAGGAAACCCCCTTTAAAATTAATGTGCTTTGAACTCAGTGTGTTTCTTAGCATAATCATTTTTTACTCCCTTTCACTTTTGTATTTCGGGCTGCTTTCATCCTTCAGTCTTGGGAAGCTTTGGAGATGGAAGACTTTCCAGGATTTGTGTTTTGTGAAGCCCTTTTCTCTGTGTAAGCACTGACTAGAAATGGCACAGGCAGCCTGGGATAGGCAGTAGTTTGAGAGGAACTGAGAAAGAAGAGAGATTGTCTCTAATGGGAAGTGCCTACTGAGAAAACATTGTCAAAACTCCATGGTGTTGAGTTCGATATAGGAGAAAACTGCCATAGAGCCATTTGCAGAACTACATCATCATTAACTGGCTAATGATAATGATCATTACCACAATGACATTTTATCTTGGATGAGCTGGAAGAATGTCACATACATGTTAAACTTCACAGCACTACCCTTCTACACTCCCTACAGGGAGAGTAGATGATGGAATTGGAATCACTCAGTGCTTACCTCAATTTACCTCACAGTAAAAATGACGTTTTTATGTGGTGAGGCTTTGTTTATGCTGGAATGCTCTTTAGCCACAGAAAACTGTCTGGCATTTACAGAGGTGTCAGGGTTTTAGACTGAAGAGTTCTTGGGCACTCTGGAGCTCTTCCAGGTCATATACTTTGCCACCAAAAGTTAGACTTGGCCATAGAGGTCTCAGCATCCTCTGAGATACGGAGATTTCCTGTGCAGTGTAAAAAGCAGTGAGCAAATATATGTAGTGAGTACCCTTGTTGCACAGTTACCATAGAGACAGCACGTTAGAAGAGCTGTTTTCCATATTCCATTGATCTAGAATTAAAACCAAATAATTTCTATTCTCTTTGCTTCTGTTGCACACAGACAATGTGCTGAACTGCTGGTCATATCCTTGTGTTTAAGAGCAATGAAGAGCCCATTTTGAGCATTATTCCTCTGAGCTGCTGAAATGCAGACTCGGTCCCACCATCTCTGGGGGTTGAGCAAAGTTCAGATCTCAGAGCTGCCCACTTTGTTCCTTAAACTCTGCTCACACAATTTCCTGTTTAGATGCAAAGAAGGGCCTAAAGAGCTCTTGGTGCTTCCTCTTCTAGACTCAGTCGTTTCTTCCACAGAAGCAGCTGACAGGACATTTCTCTGATAGGCACTTGAGCTAATTTTTCACATTCTTATCAGTTCAGATGGCTCTTTGTAGGAGCAGTTTAAAGCCGAATTTCAAGTGGCCAAAAAATAATCAGATAAAATAGGTTCTTTGAATTGTAAGGCATTGGCTGAGCAGACTTGGTTTGGTGACAGAAGCACAAACCGCTACAGTTAATACCCTAGAAAAGCTCTTTAAAAAGGCACAAGAGATCTGAATCACAGTTCTGCAGACATTGCTGTTCCTTTGCTGTATTTTCTGCACTTCTCTGAGGTTTAGAAAAGGGTTCTGATATTTGTTAACTCCTTCAGCCTAAAGGTTTGTTGTTTTGCTGAGTTCAGAGGTGGGAGCTGGAAGCTTTGTAGCTGAGGCCCTTCAGTTGTTTGTTCCTCCTGCTCTTTGGGGGAATTGAGTGTCACAGTGACCAGGGTGGCCAGGTGCACTGAAAGGTCAGCAAGGCACTCACACATGTGAGCAGTGAAAACCAGTGAAAACCATTTTCCCTTCAGGCTTCTTTTTCTGATTGGTTTGATTGAAATCTTTCCAAGAGAACAAGCCTGAAGAGAAGCTCTGGGAAAGCCCAGAGAGAGCCCTTTGAGAAGAAAACGAGGTTTTAAAATGCACAGGGAGGTCAGATGGTGGGAGATCCATATTACAGGAGCCTTCAAAGGCCTGGCTACAAAAACTCCTGAGTAAAAGCCAGACCTCTATTCCAGAGTGCATTCCTTCCCCCAGGTTTGATTATGTCCAGGAGAAAAAGGGACACAAACCAAGTGCCATCAACCAAGTGACACCATGGTACAACTTTTCACTGCCTTCAGCATCCCTTCCCCAATTTTAACATCTACCCTGAGTCTATTTTACGTTCTATATTATTTAGTCACTAATTGCACAATAATTCTTCAATTACTGGAGAACAGGGAAATCCATCTGTCAGGTGCTCTGTGTCCTTATGACTCTTCCTGACCTAGATTTGGACAGGCTCCACCTTGCACCTCCTTTCCATTCCCTGGAGGAGTTGACTGCCAAGCACTAACAGATTAAATTGAAATTCCAAGTGCCAGTCTGCCCTGTCTAGCTCCCAGCAATTAATAGTCTGGCAGAAGGGACAGATGAGCCACATATGAAGTAGATCCTGAATCAGGCTGTAATTTGTAGCCCATGGTATTTAAGTTGTGAAACCAGAGTTATCTACCTACAGCAAGGCCAGAAACTGGTGAGGTAAAATTCTCTTTCTGCTTCAGGGAAAAGCAAGCTTTGGATCCCAGAGGATGTCTTTAAGAATAAACTGGGATTCTGAATTAGACACTGCTGTTTTTGTCCTCACCTGGATGGTCAGTGTGACAAACAGCAGCACATGATTCAGAGTCAGGACCCAGCTCCAGCTCTGTTGGGGAGGCAGGGGTGGTGTCTGGGATATATTTTGGAGTATTTTTACTTGTAACTTTATGATTCTGTTGACAGCCCAAATACAGTAATAAGCACTTCTACATCTTCAAAGTGCTTACAGATACCATCTCACTTAATCTCCCCAGGAAGGAACATGAGAAATGATCAGTAACAGATAAGTAAATGATTCGATTTTGTAAAAGAACTCAAAGCTTAAGAGGAATGAAAGATCTGATGTCAAGCTGAATCAAAGCAATGGAAATGAACTGCGACTTGGATCTATCCAAGGATTTTAGCATTCACTCTGTGAATATGGTCTAGATGTGGAGGCCCTTGTCTGGTGAAAGGGAAGAACTACATGAAGAGCTGAGACCCCTGGGGGACAGGGCTCATGGTTTCATTATAGCAGGATGGTGGGACTGGCAGTACCTGGTCTATCAGCAAATATAAATATATTTAAAAAATAGCAAATCCCTCCAGCCCCTTGCAGTGGCCATTTGAGCCCTTGCAGCAGGGCACTGAGCTTGTGGTTCTCTTGGCAACAGCCTATATTGCTCTGGCCAGACCCAGGCTTGCTGCAGCCCTTCTGTGCCTTGCCAATGTCACTATGCTGGGAATAAATGTCACATGAAGGAATAAATTAGAGCTGGGAGCACCTAAATACCAGAGAAGTGCCCAGTTTTCAAATTAATCCTGTACCTCTCACAGAGATCCTGGCTTATATTGTTACAGGGGAGGCCAGCTGGATGAAAATATTTCTTTTTGGATATATTTGTAGGACAATAGGAGGACTGGGGTCATAGAAAGCCAAAACCTTTGCAAGAGCCAAGTGCTGGTTTGAATGTGCTCCTTTCTTTCAAGACCTTCAGCTATTCCCTGCATGCTTAGAAACAGTCTCTGAAGAACCATTTTTGAAGTGGTACAGCCCAAGAAAAGCATTCCTCCTTCACAGAGCACTGAATACTAATTTACTGTTGGCAGCTTGTGGAAAAAAAGGCTCATCATGCTCCCCTTTCACAAGGCTGTTTTTCCCCTGTCCTTTTTGAATTTAATAATGTGGCAAATTAGGGTTAAAGTGCTGTTTCCTCAGCTCTACTCTAATGCTGTACAGGACCTCCCCAACACAGCTTTTCACTGGCACTGCTCAGATATAAGAAAGCCCCAAAGGCATCCTGTAAAATTGCTAATTAAGCAATGGTAAGCAGTGACAAGTGAAGGGAACGTGTTCGTAAACAGGGCAGGCATCGTGTCCATCCCAGTGTCCTGCATGCTGGTGTCAACACTGGCACCAGTTTGAGGCAATGGTTGGGTTTGTGTCTGCCAGGCCAGCACAGCCCAGCCAGACACCAGACTGCCTTGGAAAGCCCTGCTCTGTCACCAGCTCTTGGATAAAGAGCTGGTCAACTCTTAGATATGAAACACGTGAGCACTGTTTGGGTGAGGAACCTCTCTGCTGTAGGTTAGAGCTTTGCTTGTGTCCAGAATCCCTCTAGAATAAGATTTGAAAAAAAATGTTAATTTTCTGCACAGCTCCTCAAGCTTTATGTACCTAAAGTCTCTTTCTATCATTTTGGGGTCCTTTTGAAAGCACCTGATGTCCCTCAGTGCCATTGCACCTGAGGCAAATAAAAGCCCCTTTGGGCTTGCATTGGTGCAGAACACAGACCTGCCCTTCTCCCCATGGAAATCTCTCCCAATTGCCTCAAATCTGTACCTACAAAGTGCCTTGCCAATACAGACACAAAGGAAGTCTAGACTCAGGTGCAAACTGGCAGTGATTTCTGAGTCAAGCTAGGTTTTATCTTGTAATGATGGTTCATTACACTAAATTATGCCCTTAATGACATCATTGAATCAGTTTATTGTTTCCAGAGAATTCATTATGAAGACATTCCTGATTTGTGGAGCTTAAGTAGGCAAGTGCATCTACAGATGTTGTCTATCATTAGGTTATGGGATTATATGTTAATCTTTTACAGCCATGAAAACATGTGGAAATTAGCGTTCAACGATTCTCTTGGATCTCATCATTACAAAACACAGGACAATCCAAATGTGTAAAATGCCTGTACCTTGGAAAGGCTTTAAAAGTGCTGTGTCTGTGTGATCATTAGACCATAAACTATGTAGTGAATCACTGTAAAAAAAGAAAGTCCATTGCACTCCTAGACCTCCATAAATCTTCAGATATTTATAGGAAAGGGTTCCTTTTTTTTTTTTTTCCCTTCACTTATCATCAAATAGTGGTTTAGAGCAGGGCTGGCTGATAGGCAGAGGATTCAGGCATGTCCAAACCTGCCTTGTAGACAATAAAAGTGATGTACTGTGAGAAGCAGGGACTTAAATCCCTTTTTATGAGAGATGCTGAAATGACCTTAAAAAGCCATCATTGCCAGTTTGTGTGACCTAGAGCTGAAGGTATATTCAAATATAAATCAAACTAAACAGCTTTTGGAGGAAGATCAAATGTGAACTGGTGTTTGGCTCGTGTGCTGTTCGTTTTCCAGATATGGGACAAATAAAAGGTTGAACAAGGAATAATCAATAAGAGAGGGAAGTGCAAAATACAAGGCTTTTGGTAACATAATTGTAACTCTGTTATGATCTTCTATCCTGTGCAAGCAATGTCAGGAAACACAGATGATAACCTGGTGTGCATTTGATTGATCTGAATCCATGCATAAAGTTTTTCAGATCCTGTAGGGTTTTTTGAGGTGGATTGTACACTGAAATTAAAGAGAATGCCCCTGAGGCATTCACTGCACACATGGATAGGGTGATAACCCCATTTTCACACCTGAGAGGACAAACCTGGGAATATTTTCTAGTTCAGAGTGGTCTCATACTGGAACATGTAGCTCTAATCTGCAGAAAGACTTCTGTGATCTTATCTAAGAGGTTCTTGTCAGACTGAAATGGGACCAGAAGGTCTTGTTCTGAATTTCAGCAGAGCCTCTCCCTGCCCTTTGGCATGACACAGGTGTTTATATTCATGGCCATGTGCAATTAATTGCATCCATGATAAATTTATTTACATAATTAATAACCATGTGTATAAACTGGAAAGAATCACAGAGAGCAGGATTATATCATTCCAGTGTTCAAAGCTAGTTTTTGAAAATGATATGTTCTGCATGAAGACATCTGAGTTGAAAGCAAGGCTCAGCTTAGTCTGCCAGGCTGTGGCCTTGGTTTTGTCCTGGTCCCAAGGACAATTACAGGGCAGTCTGTGGTAGCTGAGTAGGAATTGTTTTGGTTTTCTTTTCTTGGTATAAATCAGAGCCCAGCTCCAACTTAGTTGCAGCAACTGTAGCAGAAATTCCCTTAACCCAACAGAGTGTAGAGCACAGTTAGTCCTGTTCTCTTCCTTCTTGTGTCTCCCAGTGTTACCACAGTTCCTCCAGACCTTCCTGAAGAATACAACAAAAAACCTCATTCTCTACTTTAGCCTTTTAATTCTTAGTATATTTTTACTTCTTTTTCTCCCAATGTTTCCATTCTTATGTTCTCTTTTCCTTCCTCATTTCATTTAACCTCTGTTTCATGTTGAATAAAGTACCCTGTAACAGGCATTTTAATTTAAAAAGAGATGCCACCTATTTTATTTTTTCTTTTTGCAGCAGACTCCTTCAAGTAGGCAAAGGTTTTCTGCATTGTATTCTGTAATTAACTTGTCTTTGAGTCAATCCATATGCTCGTCTAATGCAAATTATTTTCTGGCTAAGATCATTTATTGGTTGAAAGAAAATGAATATTTTAATCAAAGTAACATGAAAAAGTAACTCAGCTGGTTTAGTGGTTCTAAAAATTTGGTGATGGGAAATTTGCTGAGGATGTCAATATTCGGGAAAGCTTTGACTGGATCTGAATGGGGATGCTTTCTGCATCCTGCAGTTATATATAAGCCACATTATATTTCCTCTTCCAAAATACTCCATTCTGCAGTAGAAAGAATTTTTGGGCTTTTCAAAATGTCTTGGAAAAGAAGCTGGGAGAGAGATGGGAGAAAAAATGGCTTTTATCCAGCCCTGAGTACTTAGCCCCTGGCTGGAGGGACTGCTATCAGAGATGCAGGAGGCTTAAATATTTTTTCCAAAACAATAATCTTTTTAGTGTTTCCTACCTAATGCTCAATCCAGGGTGAATGTGGGAACATAAATTGCAGTAGTGGGGCAGAAATGCTGCAGAGTGGCTTTGTCAGAGAAGAAGGTGGGTGGGAAAGTGTTTAGGATTCTCAGGATGCTGGTGTGAACCTGCTCCAGCCCCCTTCCCAGATGAAGGGTGGGATGAGCTGTCCATCATTGAGAGGATGAATATTCCTCTCCTTGGAGATTCAGGCCAGAAATTCAAGCCATGCTGAACCTGGTCCATATGTTCCTATAGAAAGTTCATGTTTCAGCAATCAAGTGTTTTTGTTCCAAAAAAAGAACCCGGTTTTGCTGTTGCCTTCATTGTGACCGAGGTCCCACTTGTAAAATGCTGTAAAATCTCTGGCACTTGGCTGCAGCTCATGTCTCTTACAAATCCCTGAGGTCATGATTCAACAAAACAATAAATCCAGCTTAAGAGCTCCTTGTGTTGGCTCAGAAAAGTCATGACACAGAATCACATCACAGAGCACTGATCCAATGTAAGCAAACTTGCCTATTCAAGTGTATTAAAAAATAATGATAAGTTTATGTTGGACCAGAAGTCTCTCTCCTAATGAGACATCTCCTGCAGCTACTGCTCCAACATTTTAATTGTCTGTCCTCTCCTAGGCAGGGGAAAGTGAATGCAAATGCTGTGTTCTGCACTCTGGGTACTTCACCAGAAACAGGATCTTGTGCCAGTGTCTGATCCACATCCAGTGTGCATTCCTGGCAGATCAGCAGAGCAGAGGTCTGCTATTAGTGATCACAGAACCAGGGCCTCAGTCCAACAGCTTGGGAAGTTGCTTGGAAAAAGCAGCAGTGCTTTCACAGAGGCACTTGGAGAACATCAGGGTACTCATTTCTCCTGGTCCTTTTATCAGGGAAGTCAGCAAAGCTGCAAAGGCAAATCACTGCAAAGAATTCTTCCTTAAGCACAGAAAGATTCGAGAGCCCAATGAGTTATCACCAAATGAGAAAGCAGCTGTGAAACATTCCAGCTGTGGCAGGAATGGAAAGTTATTCCTCCTCAGTCCATCACATGAAGATTCCCTCATCTGGCTCCTACCAAAAATGCACTGGTAGTAAAGGACTGGAGTCAGGCCTGAAATAATTTAAATTCTTTGTCACAGCAAAGAGAAGCTCAGCAAATCCTTGGGATTCATTAGTAGCAGTTCCAACCTCGTGTCCTTTTGAGGAAACAGGGTTGATCCCTGATTGCAAATTTGCTTGAATTTTTCTGGATTTTTTTTTGGTGGCCCAAAGCCATCGTGCCTCTCCCTTCAGTATTTCAACAGCAAACCTCTTCTCTGTGAGGCATCGTTTTCTTGTGTCATCAAGTTTTGTTGTTCATTCCCATTTGGGCACTTTGACTCAAGGAATAATTTCATTGTGTGACAAAGTGCCAGGTGAGCATTTCCCAGGAACTGGGACATTCTCTGTGGTCCCTTTGACCAGGCTGCCAAATCCTCCCAACTGTGGAAATAACAACTAAGACCTCTGAGATCACATTCACAATAGGCAGAACAATCCTGTAGTCTTTTCCAGCAAACAAGGAATTACAGTAAACAAGGGAGAGGCTTCCCAGAAAGACTCATTTCAGTGAGCTCAGTCCATCATGAGCTACAGAGAGTTGAGGCAGTTGGTTGTAGCACTGCAGGTCAATCCCTGATGGAGAGTGAACAGGAGAGGTTGCAAATCTGGAAGCTTTGTCTGACGTATTTAGGGCCAGAGTCCTCTCTAAACTATAATGTTATTCACAGCTGTTTTGGCTTTATAGCTGTTAAATATAGTCTGTGCTGAAAGGGGAGAAATCAAAATGGATTCATTAGTGATAATATTCATTGTGTTTTAGAATCCATGATAATTGCAGAACTCCTGGAATGGATGGATTCCAGGCACTAAAGGAGAAACAGAGGCAGGAGAAAAAAAGAGAATGGCACTTGGGCACGTGAAATAATCACAGTCTAAATTTGTTTAATTCTTAAGCAAGACAAATGGATAGGAAAGATTACAGGAATATTGGATGGTTAAGATTCTGGTTGGGAGTGAGGCTCTGTTGTGTCCAGTCCTATATAAATAAATACTAAAATAGAACCTTGGCCTGAAGAAATTGTATTCTGAAAGGCAAGACTAAGGTTGGGGAGGGACAGAGGCACAGAGAAGGGAAGGGACTTGCCCCAAGTCAGACAATAGCTTAGAATCAGAGCCAGCTTCTTCCCACACTGGAGTGATGGGATCTCACTCCCTCCTTGACTGATTGTTTTGGGATAAATCATCCTTGGCAGAGTCAGACACACACTGCTCCCAACTCAGCTGCAAATCCACTCCATGCAGAGGTGTCCAGCTGTTTGTTGAGCTGTAGGTTTCCCATTAGATATGTGGCCCCTGAATAGTGAATTTTAAGCATATTAACAAGAAGATTGCTTTAGTTTGTAGTGTTTCATGGATCCCTTAGAAGAAGTACTTGGAATCTCAGGTGTCTGCAAATTTCAAATGGAATGCCTGTATTTTATAAGACTCTCTATACAGTTTCAGTCCTCAGTATTTTTTGAAAATTTACAGTAAATGCCAACAGCTTCAGAAATTCCAAGCCCCCCCACTTCTTGTCACCTTCTTTTGACTAAAGCAAATGGATTAATTGAAATTTTCATGCTGAATGAAAACTGAAAGTGGATTAGAGTGAATTTTGAACAGTTTCTACAATAACTTAGGAATGCAGAAACAAAATTGGAGAGGGGAGACTTCAAATGAGGGAAGATAGAGCAATGTACAGCTTCCTCACGAGGGGAAGGGCAGGCACTGATCTCTTCTCTCTGGATTTGTGGCAGATCCAAGGAAATGGTATGGAGCTGTGTCAGGGATATTTAAGATGGATATTAGGAAAAGGTCCTTCCTTCAGAGGGAGGTTGGGCACTGACCAGGCTCCCCAGGGAATGGTCATGGCCCCAAGTCTGCCAGAGCTCCAGGAGCCTTTGGACAACAGTGGGATTGGTGAAGTGTCCTGAGCAGGGCCAGGGGTTGGACTGGATAATCCATGTGGGTCCCTTCCTACTCAGGAGATTTGATGAAAGTTGCATCCAGGCTAATTGAATTTCCTTTAAACCCAAAGATATAAATATTAACAACAAATCTAGGGGTATGAATGGGTCTCTGATCAACAGTGAAAACATTTACCATTACACCCAGGTACTGATATTTTAGAAATCTCCTTGGAGATATTGTCAAAGCAATTCAGCAATGCCTAGATTGTGACACACATTGACATTAGTGCCTCTGATCTTTACAAAATACCCTTTTTCCATTCTTGCAGCATGCTAGGAAAAGATACTGCATGCTGGAGTGGATTCCAGTCACTAGCAGAATACTTGGTTGTTGATAGATGTGTCTTCCTGTTGGAAATAAATGTAAACCAGAATAGGAAAGCTGAACTGATCAAACTGAGGTCTTTTCGAGGTGAAAAATGGAACAATTGCCGGATGCAGGTAGATAAAATTTTTCCTATGGGACAAAAATTCTATGGAACGTGCTGATTGTGCAAAACTAAAACCTTCCCCAGGGATGTGTCGATTCAGTTTAGCAAGGGGAAAAAAAGATAAGTTGGATTGGTTGAAACTTTTGTTATTTATTACTCTTTGAAGAATTAACTAGAAATGTTACTGTTCAGAGAAAAATTCTATGGCTCCTCATGCAAATAGTGTATCAAAATCAACACAAACCGGTTTGGTTGTATAAAAAAATATTTTCCTTTCTTATAAGCACCACAACTTTTTGTGGTGGTTTTTTTTCAGTTTGGAAAAAGGCAATTTTGGGATTACAGCCTATGGAAAGCTGAGGTTGGAAGGGATTTCTGGAGGCCCCACAGTTCAACTTCCTGCTCAAAGCAAAGCTAATTTCTGAGTCAGATCATGTTGTGGAGGATCTTGTCATGACAAATTTTGAAATTCTGAAAGAACTGAGATTTCACAGCCTCTCTAAATCGCTGTTCCACTCCTTTCTGAATGCTTTTTCCCCCCTTAGTTTTGATCACAAATTCCCTCTTTGTAACTGGTGACAGTCTCTCTGTCATCGTGCCAGGAAGGTGAATTGGAAAAGGATGAACACAGAGGATTCTCCTGTCTGAGCATCCTGGAATTCAAAGTCATGTTTCTGCCCAGTGGGGTCAGTCAGCCAGAACAGCAGGGCTGGGGGAGGCAGGATGTTGTGGTGTTGAGGAAACTCATTGTGTTGATTTGCTTTTTGACTGGTTCTGTGAAATATCTTCTGGAAGAGAAACTGGCTGATGTCCCTCACCCTGGAAAGAGGCTGCAGATAGACTGGCAGTGCCTCAATTTGCAAATTTTGGAGTTCTAACTGATCTTCTATTTCCCCCACCCAGTGCTTCTTCTCCATCTTTACCCCCTCCCTCATCATTCGAGTCCTTAAGGAAGTCAGTCTTTATCTCAGCAGCAGCTCATCAGTGCAGATCATTCCAGAGACAAGGAAAATGTCCCTTGGCCTCGCTGTGGTGTGCAGGGAACTGTGAGCCAAGGGCCCTCTTACCCTTCTGCCAAGGCTCTGGGTCATCAGTCAGTGGACAATGCAAAATGTTGAGGGTTTCATTTCCTCCAGACCCGTAGCTTTTTCTTTTCCCTGATTTTTTTAGCACTGGGTGGAAATGGAAAACATCAACCAGGGCAGTGCCTGGTGTATGAGCACAAAGTCATAAGAGAGATGGTTGGAGAGGTGACTGCCTGACACAGCAAGAGCTGGGGGAGGACCAAGCTCGGAGATTATTGTTCGACTGCTTGAAATGGGAGAGCAGAGCCCATCATAAAAGACAAATAACTTGCAGGACTCCTTCGGGGCTCGATGCAAAATGCAGTTCCTGCAATTGCACTTAAAAGGGGACTAAAAAACCCAAAGTAGGTTGTTTGGAGTGTCCTGTGACGTGACACAGCTTTCTTTAAACTCAAACGCATCGGCTGCAGGGTTGGGAAGTGCAGCAGTCAGAATGGGCTCACTTTACCCTGGGAAAACCTAAGGCAGCACCTCTGAAGGCTCCTGTAAACACCAGTGTGTTCACACTGAGCACCCTGCTACTCAGGGGGTTCACCTTGCTGCCCTAGGATCATTTCTTTGAACAATTATCTTCTGAAGTCATAGCTGTCCTTAAAGACTTTGATCTTCTGAAATATGGCCAAACTCATGCAGAATATATGTCCTATTATCCTGTTATCTTGGGGGTGTATGGGAGAGAAAGAGGAGGATTAATGACTAAACTGAAAAGACTTCAGTGACCGTTTTGTGGCAGTTTGGGCTGTTGGACAGGACATGAGACCTTGCACATTTTTCACTTTATTGACTTTCCTGCCTGTAAAGTGACATGAAAAGCATGAACGTTTCCTATCTGACACAGATTACTCATCTGATGGGGGACTGATGTTTTCTCTTGATGTTAAGACTCAGCTGAAGGAAGGACAGCAGATCCCAGTCTCAGGAGAGCCCAGCACAGGTGGCTTCCCACAGGTACAGCCCAGCATCAGGCCCACCCAAAAGATAAGCATATTTAGACACAAGAAGATACACCAATAAAGAGGATTTTCTGTTCAACTGGAGTGAATAAAGCAGGTTCCTCTCTTTCTTATCCTTGTTATTTCCTTCAAGAGGTGCAGGAAGGCAAACAACAGCTGTAGCACAAGCCCCCCTCTTGTCGTGGCCTTTTAGCAACCAAAATAAGTTGAAACCACCTTCAGACAGATCTGAGGAGGTACAAGGACATTACAGGGTCAGTGGCAGTGGTGTGGAACAGAGAAATTAAATTCAGGAGCCTCCAGATGAGTCTGAGAGATTGCCATAATCATATATCACACCCCTCTGTCACTTGTGTGTTGGGCTGATAGGCTGGAGTTTTGTGTCCTGCAGTAATGAGAAAAGGACTGAATTGATCAAAAATGGTTTTTTTTCACACCTAACTTCTCTTGTTCTGCTTCTTTTGAAAAGGACTGCAGGATATTGCATTATTTCCACCTTTGTAGAAAAAATTTATTTTAAAAAGACTCTTATTAAATAATGTCCTGCTGGGATTGACTTACAGAGATGGGTTATCTGAGCACTCCAGAGTGGTCTGAAAATAGAAGAGAGAAAATGCATTTCTGTCCATAAATGTTAATGTGAAATGTCCTAATGTGCTGGAGACAGAGCTATTGAATTAAATTACTCACTAAAAATATCTAGTCAACTACAAATAGTCTCCTCCACTCATCTGTATTTCCAAAAGCCTTCTGAAGATTTTCGCTCATCCTCTGCTTCATCATCTTTGGTGATGGGGTCAGTTTTTCTTTTTTTTTTCCCCTGAATCCATTCCATTCCTTGTCATGGCTCATATGCAACCATTGCAGTGTCTTCCACGGAGAACACACATCAGTTGTGGATGTCAGATACAAACACCCAGAGCCAAATTCCTGATTATGCAGCCATTCCTTCAGTGTGGTGTGGAAGTCCCCCTTTTAAATCCAAGGTGCTGTAGATTTCTGCCAAAGTAATGATTGAATCCTTGCCTGAGCACTTGGAAGTTATTCCAGGTGAGTTGGCAGAGGTTTCCTCACATGCTGGGCAGCTGGAGTTGCAGGACAACAGTTGTTTGCTGTGGTGATGTGAACAGGATGTGTTTTGAGGAGTTTGGTTTGGCTTTATAACCTGTGAGTGTTTGGGTGATGCTTCCATCCCTCATTTGCATCATTTTCTCACTGGTTTTGTGTGATGGAGGGAGAGAACAATTGAGTAAAGGCCGACAAAGACATTCCTGCTAATTGCTCAAATTTAATCTGGAACTTGGGAGAGGAGATAATTCAAGCCTCTGATAAAATTGTGTATTGTTTATTGCTCCTGTAGGGAATGATCATTTCATTTTGATGAACTGTGTCGAGAATTTTGGTTTTCATATGTGTCTTCAACAGTTTGGGGATCCTTAACTGATCCCTGACTGTATCAATGTCCAAACAGATTACCACAAGCACTGGAGTTAGAGAAAAGCTAAATGCTAATTTAGAGGCTCTAATTGTTTCCTCTGCATTCAGCTGCCCTCTCCACTGACTCATGAGTGAGGACAGACAGGAAGGAGATCCAATCTGTGCCATCCCTTTTCCTCTCATCTAGGTGTACAGGAACTCTCCTTTATCACTGGGTAGCCACCAAGTACAGGAAATATACTTTAAAACCTTTCTCATGGGACTTGCAAAGATTGATGACTGAAGGAAAAAAAAATCATCACTTTTTTATTCTTTAGTTAACCTGAAAAACAGCCTCATCATGTGGGATACTTCTCAGGGAACTACAACACAGAGGAGATTACAGCTGCTAAAGCAATTCCAGCAGTGGAGATGACCCTTTATCAATATTAAGCTGCTCCTGAAGTCCATATAAAACTGTCACATGGAAAGGAAGACATAAAAGCACCCCCACCCTGCAGTGGTGGAGCTGTCAAAGAGCACTGTAACACATTTCTGTGAGTGATCACTTCTTCCTGACCCCACCAAGTCAAACACCTTGACTTGGTGAAGTTGCTGGGAAACACCATTTAAATTTAATAGATACCCAGCATGCTGCCCATCCTTTCTGCAGCACTATCTGCTTGAAAACTAGTCCAGGACACCTGGCCCTGTGCTCTGGATTAATCTGAGCTTGTTTTTAAGCAGCATAGTGAGGAAGCTCTGCAGCATCACAGATGTTTGCTTGGTGCTCTGTGCCATTGATTTATTATGAGGAAACCAAATGTACCTTCTGGTGTGAGGGGAAGTAGAGGGAAGATAATATTATTTCTGAATCAAATTACCCTTCCTTTTTGTACTTCATGAAGAACACAATCTTGCTTGAGGCTGAAAAGCCTTGGCTTCAGTTTACACAGACACTTCATATGTGTCTGCCTGCCCAAATTTTATGCCCTTATATATTACAGCAGCATCTCTGTATCTGGGCCTATAAATAAAGATGGTAAAAAGCCTATTGATTTCAGCTGAGCAGGAGCCAGTAGAAGCTGATTTTACCTGGGCATTGGTCTTTAACAGCTGTACCTCAGTAATAATTCATGTAGTTGAATCCAACATCAAGCTCTGAATGCACAATAAAAACCAATCACAGTTCTGAGGCTGGTTTTTCCCTCTCTGCTTAATCAACAGGAAGAGAGGGACAGAACAGATGACCTGTAATAAAAGGGTTTTATCATCTCTTCTGTGCTTCATTACTGAAAGGAACATCATCTTTCACTCTGGAAGCGTGAGAGGGTAACACAGCACCCCATTACTATTTATAAGACATTTTCTTTGGTGATGCATTTACCACACCACACTTGTAACTTTTGAAACATAATCTGGACTGGAGAGCCTGGTGGAGTGAAAAGGTTGTTGTTCTGTAGAAGAGGATAGTGAGGTACAATTTCAGTCATGGGGGGAACAGAGCTTATATCATATGACACCAGGAGAGGAGACACTGCTGTGGGTTCCTTGCACAAAGGAATTTGTGGAGATACATGAGTTAATCACTGCAGAAACCTGCAGGGTGTCCAGCCACAGGGAAGCTGGAAGTGAGGGGAGACAGATAAGAGTTCACCAGCTCTGTCCTGGAAAGTACTGGAGGTCCCTGGGAGAGTCTGAGCACTCTCATGTCTTTGGTATTTCAGGTTATTCCCAAATCCAGCTCATGCACCAATTGATCTCGTACACCAGGCTGCTGAAACAGGAGCTCCATGGACCTTTCTTAATGTTCAGTGTTTTCTGAATGTAAACTGTGGATGTGTCTTTCTCCCTTCTTTGAAATAGAGCAGAAAGGCAAATCTGGCTGTGGATCCAAATACTGAATGTCAGGCCTATCTCTGATTTATATTGGTTCATCATGTTTGTAGCATGGAAACTACTCTGTTTAATAAGAACGTGGACTCTGTTCCTATCCCGGCTCCCATATCCATGATTCAATCTAAACCACATTTCCCTCACAATGAACCTTTCAAAAGCAAAGAATTTCAAAAATCATTGCTATGAATGTCCCAATAACCTACATAGTAAAGAAGCCCCCAAACGATTCATCCTCACTGCAGATTGGTTTGTTAGCTTGAATTTCGTGGTCCAGCAATGAGGCAATTTTCACACACATACAAAAAGCCCTTTTGTTTTCCCAAGTATGTGTGAATTTCATGGAATCCTTTTAGGAAGAAGTAAAGAATATCTTTAGTTTCAAAGTGCCAGAACCCATTGCTTTGAAAACATCCTCTCCTCAAATGTGTTTTTCATTAGGAAAATGTATTCCCAAACTGAAATTAGTACCAGTTTTTAGGAACCACTCGAGTGTGTTCCTGCCTTGACATCTGTTGGTATAAATAATGTAGTAAAATTCAGAAGAATTATTTCTGTGTATTTGAGCAGATTTGTAACTGGGTAGTAATTCTGACAACCTGCTTGTAAATGCAGAGCTGTGCTCAATCCGAATACTAAACCCAGCACAGAGGAACAATATCATTGCTGCTGGATCACACTTACAGACTGGATTTACAAGTTGCAACCAAATAAAAGACAGAAATGTCAGACTGGCAGGGAAGTGTCACCAGGGAGCAACCTCGGGACCAGTTGAGCTTGGAAAAGGAGTTTCCAGTGAAAGCTGTTTTGTTGTTGTGATTTACATTTCCAATAAAGCCCAGCCTCAGGAGAATTTTGGCCTGTGTGGGGTGTTTGCAAGCTGGTGAAAGCAGAGTGGGGACTCCACTAACCAGATTTTTAAAATACACCAAAAAAAAATATCCTTACAGAATGGAAAGCTGAAAGCTGGGCATTTATACTGGGAATAGTTGCATTAACAGGGTGATAATTAATTGCCCTAAGTGGACTTTCCTGAGCTTAGTTTAAGATGTGTTATAATTTTGCACAGGATTTGCTATGCAGAGTAACTAGTGAGCAGCCTCCTCCTTTCCCTCCTGTGCTGCCTGAGGGATGGGTAAGTAACTCATTCTTTCTGCAAACACAGATTGACTCACTGGGAGCAGTTTAAAGGCTTGAATGGGAAAGATAAAGTTTAGCAAACTTCACTGCTATTACTTCAGTTTTTGAGGGTTGTGCCCTCCTGCCTTCAGGAAAGGGTCCTATTTTGGTGTCCACAGCAAGAGTATAACCAGAACCAGCTCCACAGGCACCATTTGGGGTGGCTGCTCTGCTTTGTGCCTCTGTGTTAAGTAAAGGCTTTGTGTTTTCTTGCTCTTTATTCTGTCCAGAGACTTTCAGTTTGTATTAATCTCCTGAGAGGAAAACTCAGTTTTCTGCAGGCAGGTTCTGAGCTGTTTGTCTGGAGTGGCAGATGTGCCAGGAGAGCAGAGCACTGGCAACTGGGGGCCAGTGACCAGTTCCACACCTTCTAATCTGCCCTTACATTCCTATCTCAGCTCTTTCCCAGCACATCTTGCAGACTCTTTTTTAAATCCAACATGCACTAAAATCAAGCTTTCTTGGTTTCTTGCCTGGTTTACACTTAGGGGGATGAGCTTGTGCTGGTTTAATTTAATGCCATAGCAAGTTTTAAATCCTTTTCCCACCGGAAGACTTCAGCTTTTCTGGCTCTGCTGAAAGTAGCATTTGTCATAAGTCACAAACCCTACTTCAGACAACTTAATCTGCACAGAACAGGGCTGAAGAGGGAAAAGAGCACTATAACAAACATAACCTTTTGTGTGTCCTTATTAGAGGCTGAGAACCTTATGGCTGTGGGAGATGAGGATCCCTCTGACACTTTAAGGTATTTGTATTCCAGCTGTTTGCTCAGTCCGGAGCAGAGCTGGCTCACTTTTGCCTCATAGCTGCCAACACATCTGAGCTCAGGGAAAATGCACTTTGAATCAGTTCTTGCATTATTGCACCTGAAACAGGGAAGATGCTTGAAGCTCAGAAGTGGGATGAGATCAAATCTAATCATCTGTGCATTGCACACAATTTATTTCCCATTTGTTCACCCAATCGTTGGTGTTTCATTCAAGCACCTATTCCAGAAAGAGAGAGCTCTTGCTTTGTGTAGCAGAAGTGGTGAATCAGTCATTTATTTTGGTTTTTTTTTTCCAGCGGTCAAACACCTTCCCTTGTCAAAGTTCATGTCTACTTTGTTGTTTTAATCTGTCTTCAGCCTTTAGCCATCAAATCTTGTTCTGTCCTGCTGTGCTCAGCCACAAGATACCCTAGTAAAACACCATCTTCTCTCCTCCCCCCCAGCACCAGGCAGCCTGGTGCCCATTTACAGCCTGATGCCCCATCCCAGTAGGTTTTGTTAATTGGATAAAATTGTTAGTTGGATCTCCCCTATGTCCCAGGTCAGTGATTCTTGGAATATGCCAACCCATTCACTGCAATTAAATCAGCAGCCAGGGCAAAATGTGCTCAATTTATGACTGACTCCTCCGTGCACTCGTGCAATAATCCTCAGATAAACTGATCATGAGATTGTGCTGCTTAAAGCCAGTGTTTATCTTTCCAAGCACTTAAGGCATTAAGTGTCAGTATGAGAGGAAAATGAAATGTTGGCAGAGAGTTTTCAGAAACAAACATGAACTGGAATATTAAGAAGCTTGATGTAAGGAGGGCCATGGGGCAGATTTATGGCTTCATCTGACAGGTTGGAGTTTTTAAATAAGGAAGATAAAGATAATAAATGTTGTAGCATTTCTGATTTACAGCTCTGATGTAAGATACACTGGCTGCTCTGTACAGATCATGGTTGAGATTCTCTATCAAATCATTCCATAATTGCATCCATATTAACCCAGTGGCAGTGTGATTTTGGAAGCTTAAGGATGCTCCAGGAAGTTTGTGTTAAAAGGAAGATAGAGCCAGATGTAAAATGCTTCCTGGGAAACAGCTTAAAAGAGAAGGGAAGTGCTTATTTCTGACTTTAGAAGTAATTTTGTTATTCAGTCTGATATGTTTTTCATTAACCCTGTAATTCCACCTGAACTAAAGCTTTTAGGGGAAAAGAAATCAAAACATTTTCAACCAGAATATGGTGCCTTGTGCCAGCAAGCACATGGATATTGAAAACAGCTGCTTGTCTGGGTCATCCAGGGAATTCAGACATACAGATATGGACACTGAAACCCTTTCACTGCAAATAGGCAAGAGTCACTTTTCATCTGAAGAAGAGAACATTGCTTCTCTCTGTTCTTATGAGGTGTTTTTAACAGCCTATGGATAACAGAATAATTTGTGATTTGATAACATGAACATATTTTACAACAGAGAGTTTATGGCTCTTTATCTGATAAAATACTAGTCCTCCTTGCATAAAACTTTTGGGAGTTGTGCAGCATTTTTGCTCTCAAGAATTGTAACAGCTTTTAGTTTTATTTGGATTTGGAACTCAACAAAATCGGGACATTTAAATTTTAAGTCAAATACACTTTTCATGCTCCTTGTTACAATAACACACCCTTCATTGTTACATTTGAGATGGAAGAGACCTGAACATTCAGAGAGCACACTAAGTCAGACTGTCCTGTAGCCAGATTTCACTTGAGTTTCCTCACATGGAACTTTTCTTGGCACATAGTGACCCAGGAATCCCTGTGAGCAGGCAGCATTCCCCCCTCTGCTTAGGGGTGATCTCACAGTCTGACTCCTCTGAGGACACCCCTGAGACCTGTTTGATTTCTGATTTTGGCAAAACCCTTCTTCCCACGAAAACCAACATCAGAATTAACTTCAGTGGGACAAGATTCAACTCTTATTATTTTCAAATCATGTCACTAATATACTTATTGGACTCTTGCCCTGGGTGTAATAAAACCTGGTTTAAATTGCTGAAGGGCTCAGCTGCTGCCTCCAACAGCTGCATGGCTGTAATTTGCCAATAGGATGTATTACATCCTGATTACAGTTTCTGTTGAGTGATAGGCCAAAATTACAAGGCAGAAATGTGGCTAATCATGATAAAGGAGATAAGTCTATTCATCTACTGCCCGCATTTAATATTTGCAGAGCAGATGCTGTTTGTTCCCTTCAGCTGCATTTGCATGGAAATGCACTCTCAGTCAGAAGATATCTTAAGGTTAATGAAAAACTTTATTGGACATTTTGATGGGGGAGGTAAGGGAGAAAGGTGAAATATCTTGGAAGCTTTTTCTTTGTTTCTCAGCCCAGATAAACTTACACAAATCAACCAGTCATTATAAGACAAGCAAAGCGAGCTGCTCCAGGCCAAAAACAGATGTCTGTGAAAGCTAAGAGACCATGTTTTTAGCAGATGGATTGGCAGCAGAGGTGCAAGTCACACCAGGAAAGGCTGCAGCACTCCAGGGATTAAGGCTGTGAATGTCATTTATTGCCCTCATTCCCACCAAGCAATACAGAATCCTTCAGAGTGTCATTAAACCACCTCTTGGTGTTTTGGCTCACTGGGCCATAAAGCCAAGCCAGAAACACAGAATGGTTTGGGTTGGAAGGGACCTTAAAGATCTTTTTGTTCCACAGTCCAGGCAGGGACACCTTCCACTATCCCAGGTTACTCCAAGCCCCGTCCAACCTGGTCTTGGACACTTCCAGGGATGGGGCAGCCACAGCTTCCCTGGGCAGGTTAGGACTGTATTAACATATTGCCACCATTACACACCAGGTTGGTCCCAAAAGTGTGAGATTTGGGGGTGGAGGAGTCTCAGTAAGAGATATATTCCTCAAGCCTGTGGTTCCAGTCTGTGAATCTTGTGGGAGATCCTCCAGTTCCTGCCTTCATCCCCCAGCCAAGCTGCACCAGGGTTGGGGGAGATGCAGTGCCAGGGTAAGGACAGCACCTCATTTTCTTGCCCCATTCCCATTCCCCTCTCCTTTCCCACCATTTCCCTGCCCTGCTTAAACCCCCCCAGTCAGGGCTGGCTAAAAGGACTAACACAGACTCATCTGCTGTGTGACTCTGTATTAACTGAGATGATTTTGGAGGTTGTTTTGCTCAGCTCTGTTGCTCCCTCCCTCTAAGAGTGGATTCTGCCTCGGATCTGCTGCACTTATGAAGGGGAGGGATAGAAAATCCTTTGGCAATGCCAAATATAAAGCACTGAGGGAACCACAGGCACTCATAACACAGCCCACGAGCCTCTGTGCAGCAGCAGGTTTTTAAAGCCTGGGGAAAGGGCTGGTGAGGCAAAAGCAGGCTTTAAATACTAAATGAACACAAAACAGAGGCCCTCACTATATAAGAAATAGGCTAAAAATGAAAAGGAAAAGCAGCTCTCCTATGGACTTTAGCACAAATCCCAGGATGGAGCATTATCAGCATGGTTGTGATAAGGTGAGGAATGCACACACTCAGAGGCTGAGTTCCCAGGGCTGTGGGGCCCTGCAACACATGGGCTGCTGCTTCTGCTCCAGTCCTGTGGTGAAAGGCCCTTTCCTTAACAAGGATATTCTGCTCCAGGAATGACAGTGTAGTCTGGTTTCTACTTATAGAGCAAACCCACAATTTCCCAGGAAGAATTTCTTCACTGAAAGGGTTGTTGAGCATGGAAATGTGCTGCCCAGGGAAGTGGTGGATTCGCCACTGGAAATGAAATGACTGACCATGGCACTCAGTGCTCTGGTTTAGTGGGCATGGTGATGTTCAGTCTTGGAGACCTTTGCCAACCTTAATGATTCTGTGATCCTAATCTTCCTGAAACACTCTGAGAACTCCTGATGAGCAGTGTTACAGCAAAAATGGGTATTCCTAATTCCTTTTTTGTCTCCACCACTCTGGGTGCAAAATGAGTCCATAGAAGAGCCCCTGATACATCTTGATCAGAGCATCAGCCACTCACAGACATTCAGCTGCACTAAGGAAGGATGACACTGATGAGGCCTTAAGACAGAGACAATTTCCAGTTTATGTTGTGTTGTTGTGACATGCCAAGCGTGTCATCCCAAATGCACCACAGATAATTGGTCTTATACTTTTACTCTTCATGTCCCAGTCTTTCTTTTGCTCAATTTTTGCAAATAGTTTCTTGCATTCTTAATTATTAGCAGAGAAGAAGAATGCCTACAGACACTGTGGGGTAAAGACTTTTCCAGGCACTTGAGAGCAGACCCCAGAGATCAGTTTTAGCCTGCAGAGCAGATCATGAGTTATACCAGGCTTGTGCAGCCCCTGGGCCAGCTGAGCTGCTCCTACCACAAACATAAGGGTTTGACATAACACCAGTAACATCCCTCTCTTGAGGGAAATGAAAACCATTCAGTAATGCTGAAGAATAATCAACATTTTAGACACAAAGCCAGTTAACGGCTAATTCAGATTACTCCTCCAGGAATGAGGAGTACACAGGGATGGAAGCATTGAATTCTTGATTCACATTTTGCCCCAATCACTCCTAAGCAGCCCCATGGGACTTTGCATTCATCAGCTGGGGCTGGGTGTGTTTCCAGGACATTCTTTGTGACAAAGATAATCTTTACTGAGGTTCTGACAAACGTGGGCTGGATTAACTTGGCCGTCCCAGTGTTGTCAGAAGGACAGGACTGCACAAACCTTGCTGGGTTTCCAGTACTGACCCAATTGCTCTCCAGTGAGGCCAGACAGACCTTCAGCAATGCTCTTGTATGTCTCATCCAGGTTTTTCCCCACCAAGTTCTTCACAGCATCAGCAGGATGGTATCACAAGCCTGAGATGAAATTGAGGCTGGAAAAACCCCCAATCCCACCGATTCTTTGTTTTTATTGTCATTCATTAAGGCCACTTTTTTCCATAAAGATTTATCCTGATCGTATATCACAAATCTGTAATTACTTCTGTTCATTATTCTCATCTGTATCCAATGTCACTCATGTAACTGCTGCACCAGTGACTGCAAACTCGAGATTCCTGTGGCCCAAATGGGATTCCACGTGCCAGTAGAGATGATTCAAAGAATATGAGATCTTACATGTTCTAAGAGCTGGACAAAGGATAGCAAAGCAACCAGAGAGGCCAGGGTGATGCCTCTGCTCCCTCCATCCCTGGAGCCAGCTCCCCAAAGGCAGCACAAGTGCTCCATTTGTCTTGTTGAGATGCCTTCCAGGGCTGAGAAAGCTCTTTTGCTTCAGTGCTGAGCTCCTTCTTGAGCCCCCACCACAGCTGGTGCCAATGAATTTCTTGCAATATTGCTGCCAGGCTTCAAGGCCAAGCTGAGATTGTCTCTAGGCCACAAGTTGTCAAATAAAAATTTGTTGTGACCATTGAACCAGTAAGGCAAAGCCTCAGCTCTCTGAGGGCTCCTTCCCATTAGTTATGCCTGTACCTACTGTCAGTCCTGTAAAAAATAACCATTTCCCTTCTTTCAGGGTGAGCTTTGGTAAGTTCAGTCCAGAATTGTAATGTCCCATGTAACCCTGTGCAGGAAGCTGCAAAACTTCAGTCTGAAAGTGTTGTTCTTGTTCCCAAATCTGTTCCTGACCTCTCTACATTTATTTCCTGTGGGTTTGAAATTCTTTTTGGCCTAATTACAATTCCCACTTGGCATTTTGGCACTGGAAATTTAGATGTAGAGCTGCTGAACAAAAAAGTGTGTCAGATGCACTGTGGTCACCTCTGCCTTTCACAGCAGAGATGAGCAGACAAGGGCTGCAGGCACCAGGATCATTTTACATTTAAGCCAGTGTTTAATTCTCCTAATAGCCCCAAGATTGCAGGAGCTCAAAGCTTTACACCAAGGATTAAGAGACCTCCTAAATATAGGCTTGTTGTTGCAGGGGAGGTAAAAGAACAACAGAATCACTGAGAACTGTTTTTGAAAAACATTTATTTCTGTAATGGGTTTATAGTGCTGACTCCCAAGCCCCACAGTTTCTCCCAACATGTAATTCTGGGGACAGATACCTTTGATTGGGGGAAAAAAACAGCCATACAAAGGAGCCCCCAAACAAATAGTTTGATACCAAACTGTGCCCAGGTTCTCCCTGGGCCTCTGCTGTTGAATGTTTCATCCTGACTGGGACTGCTCCATCCCTTGGTCCCAGCTGCAGGATGGTTCACTGCCAAAGGCCCCAAATAACTGAAGGTGTTGAGTTTAACTGCAAAATAACCAGGGGGGGACATGGGCAGAGAAGGATTCAGCGCTGCTATTTTTGCAGACATCATTTAAAAAAGAAATCTATGCATTTCAGCTTCACCTCCTGAGCCCCAGCATTAGGAAAGTCAAATACAAACCCAGAAACCAACGTACACAAAATAGTGACCAAGTGTCCAGACATTTCTAAGCCCCTCAGTTTACTGTGCCATGACACCTCCAAAAAACAACAAAACCCCCACTTCCAGATCATGGTGGATCTTATTTTTAAGAGGGAGGGATAGAGATGCAGCACAGAGCATAGCAACTGTCAAGCAATGTTTAAGGCAAATTTATTCCCATTTTTTAGGAGTCAAAGATTTGTTTGTTTGTTTACTTTGTTGCTTTAGCTGTTAGATGTCTCAGCTGGATATTTAAGCTTAGATGATTTAATTAAAGTTTGAGGGAAGTCAACTCAAGCTGATCTGAGCCTAGAACAGCAAAAAAGTATCATTCCCAAGAACATCAGTCAGAAAAAAAATTTAAAAATTAAAATAATTGATGAGCAGAACTCCCCCAAGACTTTCATCCCTCAAAGACCAGGTTGAGCCCAACTAAAACCCACAGACATGAAGAAGGACACAGTGGCAAGCCTCTAGAAACACAGTGCTGAATAGGACCAAAGCAGAGCCAAACCTAAATTCCACAGATGTGAGAACATGGACAGAGTTACAAGTAAAAAAAAAAAAAAATAAAGTGGGGAAAAAAGAAAACCAGAACCCCAGAGAGGGATGTTTAATGAGATGGAATGGAAAATAAATGTCCGGTGTTTGCAAAAAAAGGGAGTTCTTAGGTACAGCCACAGAAAGCTGGGGATTTCAGTTGCCTCATCTCTCAGTTGTGTTAGTTTGTTGTGCCTTTCCCCTCCCTTTGAGATCCAGGTGATGGTGCCAGGAGGTTCATGCTTTTACTCAGTCTGTGCATCATAATTAGCCCCCCCTGCTTTCTTCAGCTCGTTCTTGATGTAATCCTCGTCCAGCTCTTTGTGGTCACTGATCACAAATTCTTTGGCAAAGTTCTGCAAGAGAGAAAGAAAAAGCCTGTTAAAAACTTGTCTGAAGAGCTGAAGGAAGAGAGGTTATCCAGCTTCCATGGCTGTGGGAGCTGCATGCTCTTATCTCCTGCGGTGGGGATGATAAATAGAAAGCTGCAGCTGAGACAGGGGACTAGTGAAGGGAAAACCCAAGACTTAACCTGGAAAAATTTTATGTGTCTACTACCAGCTGCAAGACCCAATCCTGCCCTGTGCAACAATTCTTCCTGGTGACAACTGCACAGGCCACGTTAGGCCAAGATTTCTGAGTAGTTTGTGAAGTAAAACACTCAAAAGTGTTGACCTCCTAACCGCCACTGACCTCGGCATAATCTTGGGCAAGTCACTAATCCTATCTGTGCCCTCTTTAGGACCCCTTCTCCTAAAAAAAGAACAGTGCTACACAGGAGTACACTACAGTAACACCCTACCACTGAGGGGAGGATGTTCCAGTTACAGATTGAGGAAGAAAATCCATAGATTTACTGACTCCTCCTCTCAAATGCACAGCATGGCCAGGCCCAAGACGCTGTACCAGGCAGTTGTTGAAGGGCTCCACTCTGCTCTCTGGTTTAATGATCCACAGTGACCTTTGAGGACATGCTTTATGAATGCACTTGTGCTGCAGGGCAAGGATCTCCCTGCTTGAGTGCTCCCTGCAGCTCCTGGGAGCCGGGCAAGCTCTGGGATGGGAGGCTGTGAACAGAGAAAACCTTTCTGGGAGCAGAATGGGCAGGATGGCACAGAAAGTGCCTTTAGGGCACTTGTCAGGGCAGTGTCACCTCAGTCAGGGATTTGTCCCCTTGCGGGGGTGTCCCTCCTGCCCACAGCAAGGCTGGCATCCACATGTGAGCACACACATTTCAGCAAACACGCTGTTTGCTTTTTGCTTTAGCGTTTTCCTTCCTTCCCTAACCACAACTGAGAGCCCTGCATGAGTCTCCCTTCCCCCAACCCACAGCACGAGAAACAGAAGCATCCATTGCACTCGACCAAAAATATCAATTAAAATCCCAACAAGCCCTCAGGAAAAGCCTCAGGAAAGCTGCAGTGCCCAGAAAGGCCATGGGGGCTGCCTGGGAGAGAATGAGATGATGCTTTGAGACAGCAGCACTCGTCTTGTCCAGCTCTCCCTGGTGCTGGCACAGCCCTGGCACAGCCGGGGAGGGGAGGGGTCCAGATTGGTTTCAGACTCTAAACCACGGCAGAGCTCTTTATTTGGCAGCGTCTCAAGGGTCTCAGCTTGGGATCTCAGTCGGGTAAAGGAGGGGGTGGAGAAGGATTCAGCTTGAAAGAGCCCCAGCACCTCTTTCATGCGGCGCAAGAAATGGAAGGGAGAGAAAAACAGCTCCCTCCCCCTCTGCAGCCTCCGGGGCTGCGGCTGATCCTGTTTCACACTGTAGGAAATCCTCGCCACGGAGAGTTGCTGGAGGGGGGAGAAGCTTAGAGCAGCTCCGGGAGCCTTGTCTGCTCTGCTTGGGTGAGCAGCAGCTACACAAAGTCCTCAGGAATAACAACAGCCCCCTCACAGCCCCGTTTCCTCTGCTTTTGTGCCTTTGGGGCCGGCTGACAGTACAGGCACTCATCCACAGAGTTCAGGGAAAATGGGAAAGACGTTGCTTTTTAGAGGAAAAAAAAATAAATCCTTTTTTTCAGATGGGAAATAGAGAGGCAAACTGCCCAAACCGTGGGATTTGGTCGTGCTCACAAGCGTCCTACTGCCAGATCTGCCCGGTGAGGTCTCGGCAAAGCTCTTGGTGAGACCAAACCAAAGATTTTCGGTGATTTGATGTTCACTGAGCTGTGCTACCCATGGTTAACAAAATTTCCTCCACTCAGGAAGCAGATTATCCAGGACTACCCAACTTCAGTGCAAGTCTTTGCCCTGACTTTATTGAGAACTGAGGCAAGGCCATAAAACTATTTTCTGAGAGGGATTTAATGGTAAGTCTGTGTATTTATAATCATAAATGAGGAGACAGGGGGTGTCCTTCAATGCCCACTCTGTAGAATCCAGCTGATTCTGAAATTAAAACCTCAAGTGCACTCGTGCTTGAACAGAGGAGACCTAAATTATATGTGCCACAGAGTCATTATAATTACTCAGGTGTCTTCTCAACTAGACACTTATCAGGATGATTCCTGGGAGATGATCTGTGGGCATCAACCATGATTTCCCATCAGTACCACCAAGACACCATGCAAGGATTGAACGACCTCCCCCCAGCAGTGGCCAAATGGGTTCTGCCCCCAGCCACTCTTAAATATCCTCTTAGCTGACTGGGCCACCTCTTGTGCCAGGTTTGTGCCCTTGGAGAGCAATCTGGGTCACTGCTATTAATAACTCTTTCCTTTATTCCATTCTGCCAGGGTCCTCCTTGGTTCTTTGCACCAACTCTTACCCACCACCATGTCTCCTCAGGACTGGCCCTGAGGGGAGAAGAAGCTCTGGTGAGTTTGTTGCCTAAAACTTCTGATTTCAATATCCTGCTTAACTCTTCTCCAGCCACAGCCTCCCTCATCACTCTGAATTTACTGCCTGAGCTCTTTGGGGTTGAGCTTTTGTTCAGGGTGCAAATCCTAAAGTGAGGACAGGCATGTGAGCATTTTAGAGAGAGCTGAGACTGCCTCCTATGTCATCAGGGCAAGGGGACAGGAGGGACTCTGGCTCTCAGATCAGGAGATTGGGACTCCACAGCAGTTTTCAGGCAAGGGCCATCTTATCTTTTTTGTTCCCACTGTGACTGGCAGAACGTAAAGTTACTCCCAACTGATTTAATGGGGTCTGATGTTGGCTAAGCCAGGCAATGGGCTGTGTTTGGCATGACTGTCATCTGCAGTTACAAATAACTCATCTTGGCACAACAGCTCCTGCAAGGCAGCAGGAGGAATCCCAGTTCCAAGCAGCTCCCAGCAATGCCAACAGAATCCCACTTTAGCCAGATTGCTGCTCTGTCACCAGATATTCTTTCTGCCCTTAAGGGACTGGGGTGGGGAAAGTCCCTGTTCTCTTTTCTCTCCTCCTACCAGTATCTAATGCCATTCTGAGACCTGCAGAGGTTACAGCTGCCTAAGGCACAGTGCATAACTCTGATGCTTGAGCTTGATTTGCTGACATGTGTCTTCATTCTGTGTCCTCCACTTCCTTTTCCCTTCTCCTCCCCCCATCCCCAAGCTTTTTAAAACCACAGCAAGCCCGGACAGTGAATTCTTGCCTTTGTATTCACCCCAGTCACCAGCAGCCTACAGATAACACAAACAATGATGCCATTTATCTTTATCACTCTCACAACACAACAGTGACCACAGTCTCTTTGCTTTGCCTCTCAAATCACTGAATAGTATGTAAAAAAAGTAAGGTTTGCTCCTGGTTCTTCAACACTCCTGGCACGTGCTTCACTCTGAGCCAGAGTAGCAGAGGGCCACAATTTTGCAATCCAATCCTTTGTCAGCCTCCACAAAACACTGCAGACTGAAAGGGCTCCAAACATGCACCTTGGGATGCAAAAAATGAGCCTGCATCTCCCCCAGGGAAGCAGGAAATCTGTGCACCAAGCTCAATCCTTCTCTTCCAGCCAACTTTAAGGGGATGAAAAAAAAAAGGTGGAGTAGATTTTCTTCCTATTCCAAGCTCTGAATGCTTAGCATATGGGCCATAAAATTTCCCTAAAGTGCCCAAGGGAAAATCTGTCTGGTGCAGATATTGTACCAAAATAGGTCTGCAGAGGCCCTCATAAATCCCAGCATGGGTAGGCCTGAAGCCAGAAGGAAAATCCTTGTATCATCTACAGACACTTGGGTTCTCAGCAGCTGGAGATGGTGCCAGGTAGCTGAGCAGCTTCTTGCCATTTTTATTTACATCAGAGCTTGCAGCAGCCTCCTCTGATGTTCAAAATCCTTATTTCTACTGTGCTTATGTCACCATTCCCATCCTCTGGTCATCTGATTTTCAGAGCAGATGCAGTACAGAGGAGATGGCATCTCCCATGTTGCTTTCCCAGTGTGATGTGAGTCCCAGACCTGGGGTCATGAGGAAGGAAGGACATGTCTGTCCTGTGGCTGCAGCAGAGGTATGTCCTGTCAGGGCTTCTCTGAGAACAAGGAGAGCTAGAAAATGCCAAGCACCTGCAGCAGTACAGTACCACTGCCCCACACCCTGCTCTGGCTACACCAAACCTGGTCCTGCACTCAGCTCTCAGAGTCCAAACTACCAGCAAAAACCCTCTCTTCGCATTTATTCCCTGCCAATTTTCACATGGATCAATTCCAGCCACTGGGAGAAGGCAGCCCAAACGTCTGGCAAACACATCTCTCAGCAATGGGAACTACATTTCAGCTGATCTGCAAATTCTGCCTGGGCTGCATCCCACTGGAAAAGTCACAGGACTATGTGTCAGATGCAGAGTGATGAGAACCTGCTGATTCTGGCCTGAAGAAGTTACTTAAAAAATTACCACCTTCTCTAGACTCAGAGTTTTAGTTCTTGTAATCCATATCCATTTGGTATGGCCATTACTGTAAACTAGAACAGGAAAAACAGTCAAAAAGGAAAATTTAGTTTTCTTTACCAGCAGGATCTCACTCCCCCTCATGAGAAAGTCTCTCAAAGCCACTGTGACACAGCCATTGCTCTGTGAGTTTGATTTCCAGACTGCCTCAATGAAGCCATGAAACCACCTTCTGGTTTAGCCACTGTACTAACACAAGAAACGTGGAGTTCTGTGTGTTGTACCTGCCCCAAGACCAGGAATAGTGACTCCCTAAGTGGGTCCTCCCTCATGAGGCAGCAGATGAGTGCAGAGAGGAATCCAGAGAACAAGGAAAGGTGGGCAAAGAAAAATATGACCATGAGCTCCAAAGCAGGAACTCAATAAACTTGTTGACATCATGAAAAACAGGCAAATCTCTCACCAAAAATAATAATGAATAAAATGCTGCAAATATTTGCTCACAGAAACAGGGCTGTTTTACCCTGAATATGACTTAGGCAAATAATAGAGCACATGACTTTGTGGGGGAAGGAATGCCGATGAAAACAGAGAAGAGCCACAATCCATGGAAAATAAGACAAACTGGCAAAGGTTGAGAAGTCTCTTTGCTGAGACAGCCCTGCAGGACAGGAATTCAGTCAGGAAAAAGACTCCAACGCTGCTTAAGGAAGAGTTAAAATCTCCTAGTGGGAAATGCAGTTATGAAGGGCAGTGAGTTCACAGATAGAAAGCAACACTCAGAGGGAAACCAAGTCCTGTTCTCAGTTGTTGGACATTCGCATCAAAACCATCCCACTTCAGCACTGAGTGCCACTCCCAGCCCCACAGTCCCTGTGCCTGGGCTGGTCCTTGCTCACAGAGAAGAACAACATCATCCCTCTGCCTCTCCTCAAAATAAATGGGGCCCTTCACCGGAAGGTTTGATGCTCCTGCCACTGTCAGGTTTCACCCTACAGGAATTTTTATGGCTGAATTGAACCTTTTGCTGGCTGCTGTTCCCAGCCATGTCAAACAGCTTACAATAGCCTTGATTTCTGGGTTAAAGCTGACCAGCCTGTTTCACCTGGGCCTCTGGAATAAAAGAGGTCAAAAAGAGCACAGAGAGTCTCCTGGATGGATTTGTGCTAAGGCTGAATGAGCCACAACTTGTGCACATAAAGGAGGTAGAAGACAGAACCATTCTTACTGTCAGGGACATAAAACACGAGTTTAAGACCAGCTTTGGACGATCTTTTTGGTCAAGTAGAAACTATGCTCAAAGCCTTTGCATTGAGCTGGGCTCTCCTGGCAGCTGCTACAACCTTGGTGTCCCAGTGACCAAAGTGCAGCTGAGCAGAGGACACAAATGCTGTGGCTCTCCATGTGGCACAAGGTGAGACACACTGCTGCTGCTGACAAACAGAGGCAGTCTTGGAGTTGAATTCATCCTGGCTCACTGTTTCCTAAAGTTCCCATCTCTCTAGATTGTTCTGGATGTAGGTTTAGCCTGTACCCCAGAAATGAACTCCCAAACATCTTAAGCAACAGTCTGCAAAGCATGGGATGTTGTGTGCCATGTCCCTCACCCCTAGGTCTGTCCTTGGCCTGGACAGAAGCTCAGTGGAGAAAAGATGGGAATACTGCATCAGCCTGCTCCATGTCTCCATTTACACAACAGCCCCACACACTAGTACTCAGCTAGACCCTTAAGAGGGTACAGATAAGTACTTGTTCCTTACTTCTAACCTGCTCTCAGCTGAACTACTTGGACCAGGCTGCAGGCTTGATCCAAGATTTCCAGCTGAATTAAAAAGGAAAGGATGGAAAATAAATGGCTGTGGGAAAAAAACCCCAAAGCTACTGAATGCTCCTTCAATGTGTTTTCCTACAATCCAAAAGAAATACAATAAATGCAAACCTCATTTTCCGATAACATTAAAGAGGTAATAAGGATAGGTCCAAATAAACCAGAAGAGCTGATTCTCAGCTAGTACAGATCAGAGCTACAGCTATTTGCAGCAGATGAGATCCATCCCTGTAATTTTACAGTTATTACAACTAAAATCAATTGTCCTTTCTTCCTGAGAGATTTTCTAGCAACCTCCTGCACTTACTATCAGCACTGCTTCCCAAGCCACCTCCCTACAGATTTCACAGCACCTGCTCCCCCTGCCAAGGGAGGGATACAAAAGTGAGGGCAACCCAGTTCCTCTCCCTGCTTTGTAATAGCTCATCCTTTTGTTCATAAACCCATAATCTACTCTTCACCACTCCATATCCCTTGTGCTTTCTGTATGGCAGGTGCTTCTAGAGCATTAATAATCCCCATGTGTGAACACCCTTTATCCTACAGAGGCTCCATGGTGGGTTGTGCTTACAGGCAGTGCTTGAACTGTCTTTCTCTTTGAGTGTCTTGGTGAGGACACCTTGCTAAGCCTGCATTCCCCTTCAGGGTTTGTAAAGAAGAAAACTCCCACTTTATGGCACTACTTTATTCCAAATGATGAACCAACACTGACTCAGATTTGAAGTTTATCATTGCAGCAAAAAAAGCCAACTGTATTTTTCTATATTTTTCACATGTCAAATAACCTCTATGAAAATCAGAAGGCTGAGAATTTTCCTGAAGGTCAAGAGAATAACTAAGGGCGAAATAGCTCTGGGATAAATTCTCTCCACTAAATTTCAGCTAGACTTTTTTGTCCCTTTTTATTTTCCCAATCTGCAAGGTCACATGCATAAAAAGAAGAAAATAGTTCTTTTATCCCACTCCACTCAGAGGGATTCAGTTGCACACATAGAACTCTTCAAAAAGAGTTGTCAAGATAATTTCTTCTGGAAAACATTATCTTCTGGAAATGGATCTTCAGGAGATCACCATTGCTATGACATTCAGAAATGCAATGGGTTATAGTCAAGGTTGCTCAGTAAAAGTGTATTAAGCACCAATTGTATTGTTTTCATATTTTAGCACAGACTAATTGGAATATGAAAGCTTTTAAGTAACAGCCAAGAGTGGTTAATGTTCCACCAGGTTATTAACTCGTACAGACTACTCATCAAAGATGAAACAAAAATGAAATTGCAAATTATATGTAGCAGACCTGAGAGACAGATCTTAGCACAGTGCTCAGGAATGCAATTCAACTCAACAGCAATACATTGTCTAAACAGATTTTTTAAAATCTTGGGCTTAGTGACTCATATAAGAGTCATTCATTAGTACTCTATAATTTCATCTTCAGCTACAATTCCACAGTTTTAGCTGCTTCCCATGATCAGAAACTTGCTTTCCTATCTCTCAGGTGTCATTCTGGAAGTTTCTTTCCAAGATGGACCTGTCTGCACCATTGTCATTCTGAAACATTTAGCATCAGTGCTTATCTTCTGGAAGGACAGGAATATATTGTATTCTTCATGCTTCTTATCTAAATATAATCTTCTGTACCATAAAAACTACCAAAAATTGAGGGAGACTTCATTCTCATCCTTCAGTGTCCTGTTGGGAGATTTCTTTACACAGGCAGGAGCTCAATTATTGAGGGGAGATTAATTTAATCATCAGCCCATTCTCCACGTGCATAAGCAAGATCATTTCTCAGGCACTGGTGAGCTGGCTTTATGTTTAGTTTAAAGAGCTAATCTTGCTTTAAATAATTCTTCAGAAGACACATGCAAACATTAGCCCCTTCTCCATTACAGTCAGTGTTGCAGCAGTGCTTCTATGCAGCCTTTGCCACAAGTCTCTTCTCCCCTGGCTGTTGCTCGGACTGAGCACATTTCTCTTTTCCCTGCTACACCCAAAGCCAAACAGAAGACTATTCAAATCTAGTTAGCTATTAAGAGCTGTTAGTTAATTGGTACTGAGAGGGACTTCAGACTTTAGCTGATCAGGTCCATGAATTCACTGTGCAAAGACAAAAGGCCTCCAGAGAAGTTTAAACAAAGGTGTGGGTTTTCCTGTTTAATTTTACCTGTTTAACTTAATACTGCTCTCTCTCATCCAGTATTATATTATTTCCATATCAGGGAAGGAGTTGGGAAATATCTTTCTGGTGACAAGGAGGGGTAGGCACTTATTTCCTTCCCATGAAATAGTTAAGACAGCCTTAAGCTCAAAGGTGTTTCTTTATGCCTGAGTGCTCCAAGGGCAGATGTTAAGCCTTCCTAGTAGGAAGACGGGCAATAGGAAACTGTCTTCTTTTTAAAGGATTAACTACTAAGTTGAAGGATGATCCAGTCCTTCCCCCTCTCTCCCCTCCTGCTGGTGTTTGTACAGCTGACAGTGAGGAGAGCTGGCAGTTGGAAGAAGAAGGAAGAGGTTACCTGTACTACTTCTTTGACCAGAGTCTTGTCAGTCCCAGTTTTGGCTCTCTGCAGGCCACTGACATCCTCTCCAATCCAAGTGATGAGGGCAAACTTGACTCTCTTGCTCATGGCATCGCCGGTGGTGAATCGGACAAAGCCGAACAATCGAACGTCATCTGGAGAGACAAAAAAGGCATAAAATGATTGAAACCCAGAACCATCCCTGCCTTGCCATTTTCTGGGATGAGACTACTGCCCTCAAAGACCAACAAGGTACAGATCCCATGTTACAATGCCAGTGTTTGGGATTAACAGGGCAATAAAGGGGCTCTACTCATGTGCCCTTTGCTTGCAAGGAGTGCTCTGGGCATGTCAGTTCTGCCTCTTTCTGAGCTGCTCTGAGTTACTGTACACCTCATGTCACTGACAGTGAGACAGAGATGAGTTTGCTGCTAGTAAGCCTGGAAATGACTAAAATGCAGCAGGCAGGTAAAAAGCACAGAGCTAACCCCAGTTCTACATTCAACCAGATCATTCATCGGCAGGTCAATGGTCAAGAAGGGAAGAAAGTGGTTTCTCAGTGTCTCTTTCTTGCAGAATAACAGAATTAGGGTCACATTTTATAACATTGCCTAGAAACTGGCCATTGTGCAAACCTGATCCTTTCCCCTCCTTCCCCTCAGCAACATTTCTGGCTCACTTGTAGTGTGAGTTTACAAGAAGGAGCAAAGGAAAAATCTGCAATTCCTTCCCCAGGTGTGTTTTTCTACTCCTTCAAAAGCTCTGGAGAGAAAACTGTCCTGATTTTTGTTTTGCAGCTGGTTTATGCTGTATTATGACAGACTGTTTAGCCTGGCCATATGTGTAAAAACCTTGTAGACTCTCATCTGGAAGAGTTCCATCCTCCATTGCAAAGTGGCTTCTCAACAGAGGCAGTTGGGCACTTTCATGACCTCAGGGACTTTGGAAGTGTGTGGTACCATCCCCTGACATCCCCAGCCTTGGCATCGGGAAGCTGGAACCTTTCCCCAGAACTGGGCAGGGAGTTGAGCACATGGACAGCTGAGCAATCATGGAATATAACTAATCATGGCCTCTTTATCTGTTGGAGGTCACTCAAGGCCTTTTAAATGAGGTGACTCAGAAGAACAAACGTGCTGTTTGAGAAGAACCACGTTAATCCTGGTTGCACTTGTTGTGACCAGTTCAATGTGTTTTACAGTGATTTACTGTCTTGACTATTTGCCAGGTGAAAATGCAGGCTCCAGGTGTAGCAATGACTGCCAACATCCCCATCCCTGATCCGTTACAGCACGTTCCATGAATGCTCAGGACAGCCCCAGGAGCTCTGGGAACGCAGAAGAAGCAGCTCTTAATTGCTCATCCCCAGAAAATAAGGTGCTAGAAATCAATGGAAAAATAGAAAGTGGGATATTCTCTGCAAGCTGACATATCCTAGAGCTTCTTTAACACTTTGATTTGCCAAAGTGTGAGTAAAGACAAATTCCCTTTAATAAAAAACTTTTTTAAGTCTGGAAAAAAATCCACCTATGCTCTCCCTATTCTGTTTTCTCTGGGTGGTTTTTTTTTTGCCATTTAAAGAGGAGTATTGGGAAAACTGGAAAATGGATGCAGGGGTGTGTATGAGCCAGCACAGTGTTTAAAACAATCTCCTCTGAAGATTTCAAAATTGAAACAAAGAGAAAAAAAAGATCTTATTGAAAGGAAAAATCCAGATGGATCTTTGGAAGGAGAGTAAGAGTTGTGTATTGTCAGTGGAGGCAAACAAAACTTTTCAGTTACTCTGTTACTACTGAGTACAAGAAATGCACGTAGAGATTCCTGTTTGTGACAGTAAATCCTCTTTCCAGGATTGATTAGAACCATAAATGAACTGACAGCCAGGAAATACCCAAGGTGAAGTGAGACAGTAAATCCCCTAATGCTACAATTAACATTTCCATGAGAAAGCCTTGCTTTCCAGATCTGACAGTAAAGGAGGCCACACTCTGCTCAGAATTGTTCCCTAGCTCCTGTGGGAACACGGTGCTGGAAGGTCCTTTGATGTCATCAAGTCCTGGCCCCTACACAGTGCAAGTGTCACAGCCCTGCCCATGGACCCCTCGCTTTCCACCTTGAGTCTGCCCACCTCCCAAAGGCTGTTACAGAGCCTGAAGCCTGGAAAAATGCCCCTTTATAAAAATGATAATGGAAACCCATAATGATTGTGAAAAAAACAGTGCTTTTTCATTGCAGCACAGAGAGGAAGTTCCAAGGATGCTGCATCCCTGGAAGTGTTCAAGGCCAGGCTGGACAGGGCCCTGAGCAACCCGGTCCAGTGGAAGGTTTGCTACCCACAAGGGGGCTGGAACTGGATGATCTTTAAGGCCCCTTCCAACCCAAACTATTCTGTGATTCTATGATTTATCAGCAAAACTTCAACTGGACATGAACCCACAGCTCACTGGCAGCAGCAGGATTTGCTTCTCAGCAGAAGGGTTTCGGTGCTTTCCCATCCTGTCTGAAAGCAGCTTGATCCTTGACAACAAAGAGAGCCAAACACAGCCAATTCCAGCTTTTATCCATTAGTTCACCTACTACTCAGTGAGTATGAGCAATTCTTACTTCACCATGTTCAGTCTCAGTAAGATTAGTGAGCACTCAAGGTTGGACGTGGGGCTCTGAGTCACCCTCCTGCTGAATTTACCTGGGGCTGGTTCACTTGTGGGGGCTGGAAGGGTTACACCCCAGCTGGTGCTGCCTCCTCCTGCCTCCCCATGGAGGCTGTATCCCCACCAGAAGCAGAACAGGATCTTCAGCTGCCACAGTTTTCAGTCCAGTGTATTTAGAACCAAAACGCGTTGCTTTAACTCGATGTGCCAACATGAGAACTGAGGCAGCTGAGTTTCAGCAGCTGCAGATAAAGCTCAGAGGGAATGTGAATTGGAGCCCTTAGCAATTAACACGTCTCTGTTCCTAAAAGGGCATCAGGGAGGATGTAGAGGTTTTTAGCACTAGCTCAGCCTGGTATAAGCCTCTCCAACTGCAGGTCAAAATCCCTAAGCAGAAGTGGTTGAGTTTCACAATTAGTCTGAAGCGTGTTCGGAGTGATAAGGGGATCAAAATGCAAGTTCTTTCATACTCCCAGATTTCCTCTTTCATACTTAATCAGTTCCACTCTGCCAGACCACCTCGCCATGCTGGAAGTCATCAATGCCATCAGTGCCAATTCCCTGAGAACTCTCAAGGCATTAACATCCACCACCCCTTTTTCACAACAAAACCCCTTACAGTGGTTTCAGGAATTTGTTGGGTGTGAGGGGGAAGAATAACAATCCACAGAGAGACAGTGTAGATTTCCTCTCAAAGAGGAAATCCTGCCTTGAGCTGTGCAACCACCTTCCTAGTCACTGAGCCATGAATTTCAGGGCACAGTGAAGCAAATAACAGATCTGGTTAGAATGGAAATAGCTGCTTTATTTGAGAAGAGCTCACAGGTTACAAGCAGCAGAAATTAGAAATGTGAATTCCTACTAATTCCACTACTCCTTTTGCTATGGCTGGACAGCAGGACAGCAAGGCTCTACAAACTATGAGGAGCACAATGAATGCCTTAATGAGCATCACTTAGCATTGCTCTCCAAACTCCTTATTTATCAGTAGGCAGGACTTTCCAAATATTCGGATTAAGCTGCCCTTGGCTGTCAACAAAGCTGGATGCCAAGCTGCAGAGATTTCCTTTTCTTTTCATCCACTCAAGCCCTTTGGTTCAGCTGTACTGAAAAATTCCCCATTAGATTAAAATGCACTGACTCATCAGTGGAAGATAATAGCTGCAGTAAAGAAATACAGTCAAATCTTCATGGTTCTTATCTCAGGGCTCTGAATGGCCAAGCCAGAGAGACATGCCAGGATAAAAACCACTGCTCCCAGCTTCACCTGCCTGCTGGATCAAGGTGACATACAGCCAGGCAGGTGATGGAATGATCTGCTTTTTTGTTCTGTCCAACAATGAATTACTGATAGTGCACGACAGGTTCCATGAGTATTTATTTTGTTTGCTTCAACTGGATTAATTTTAGATTAATTTGTCGATTTTCCACCTTTTCAGTCATGCCTGTGATCACATGGTTAGAAGTGCAGGCAGAAACCTTCCCTATCTCTTCCTGCATTGTTTTTTCCCTCTTAAACTCTGTACTGAAGCCCATGAATCTCAGGCAGTGCTGCCTTGCTCCACAATCACATGTTCACTAAGACATGTTTGACCTCAGGACCATGACCTTGCTGTGTCTGTGGCACCAAACCTGTAGCTCAGCGTGGATGGCATGAGTCCAGGGACACAAATGCATGGGAAGGATGAGCCAACTCTGACTTCCCTGGCTTTCTCTGGTCCAGTGAAGCCACCAGCAGCATTTCATCAGCATGAATTGCTGCTACCCCAGTGGCAGTGGCCCTGTTGTGGTCTCTCTCCTGACAGGAGGACAGAGTGGGAGCAAACAGGGGATCCAGCTCATCCTTGTTCCCCTTCCCTGAAGGAAGGAATGGGTGTGTTTGTTGGCCAGAAGTGCCAAGCAGGCCACAAAACAACAGGCAGACAAAAGGTACAACCCCCTTCTCTAGTTGCTCCTACCCCAGCAGGATGGCAAGGGCAGACCCACAGCAAGGCTATTTTAATTAAGCATCGCAAAGCTGAATGCAGAGTTACTGTCTCACTGCACAACTTGACCTGATGAGTTATGCCCACAAAAATCAGTGAGAATATTCCCTAAAACCACCTCCTGGCCATAGCAAGGGACAGTCCCAGCCACAGCTCCTGCTGGCAGCCAGGGATCACTGTGACCCTGCCAGGAGCAGGGAGGGCACGGGGGCAGGGAAAGGCTGCAACCACAGCACGATATTCCCTAAGCCACCCATGGCCCCAGGTCCTCCTTTAAATAGCCATTAAGGGAAAGCAGGAGAGAAGAACATTAAAGAGGAAAAACAAAAGCAGTAGGAGACTGATTTACAAGGCCCGTTTTAGCAACTTAAGATGCAGCCGAATGCAGATAAACACCTATCTCATTATATGTCCTGATGTTTTTTTACAAATCTTTCCTACAACCTCAGGTGCCAATGTTACCTTGGTGATCTCTCAACTCATAGCTCCTAATTTTTATATGCAGAGCAGGGACAATTTATAGGACAATTGATCTAAGCCAAAAAAGAACTTGTATTTGTATTAGGAGCTGGTTCTGTTTCTATTTTCTAATATTTTATGTCAGTCTCAAATAATTTTATAGGGTATTTATTTCAGACCAAAGATTTTCAGTTCTTCCTCCTGCTGAATGCACAGTGTGGTTTTGGTCTGATCTTTTCAGACACATGAATAACTATCCCATTTCATGCTGTCATTGCAATTATTTATCTGGACTGGGGCTTTCCAAATAAAAGACTCATTATTTCTTTTGTCAGAGATGCATTGAAAACAGCTGTTCACATATGGTTGGGGGNGCACAGAGATGATGCTCTGCTGCTTCTTAACACAGACACTGAGGCAACTGTCCAAGGCAGTCAGGTATCACTAGCACACACAAAAGTTTCACAGGATGTCATTTCAGTTCTAAGTCATTCTACTCTTCTCAGCAACAGCATCACCAGTGCAGTTATAAGACTTTGAAACTAAAAACAACAATAAAAAAACCCCAGAGCTTTCACATCCTTCCATACGATAACCTTCAACTCTTATCTGTGTTTCTGGCTTCAAATCCACCAGCTCAGCTGTGGGGGTTTTTTTCAAAGTGTACTGATGGCACGTACTAAGAACCACCAAATTAATGCTGTGTCTGGACCCATGCCATCTGCAGAGGCAAGAGCTGTAACTGGGAGGTAAAATGGATCAGAAGCCTTGAATTAAGTCCTTGTTTAATGCAGAGGTAATCTGTGCTGTTAAGCCCAACCAAAACAGCCTTTAGCCAGAAGACACAGGAGGTGTCTACAGTGAGTGTTCAATGACCCTGAGACAATGAATGTCCTCAGCTTTCCTCTCCAGACCCTTTGGATCAGACAAAGACAAACACAGGCACATATGTTGGTCATTACAAAGGACTGCAAGAGGAAGAGCCACCAGAAGCCACCTGCCCACCACACAGCGATGTGCCAGTGGTTTAAACCAACCTCCTTGACTTTATTTATGGGATAGGCTGGAGGAGGGCTGTTCACACATGTGAGGATGTCTTTGAAGGACAGAGAATATGACTGCCTGACTCTAAAGCAGACTCTACTACATCCCAGCCAGTGTTTTGAGTTGTCTTGTGCCTGACACAGACCTTGATAGCAACAGCAGGATAAGAACTGACATGCAGAAACCCAAGGCTCAGGCTCTGTTTGCACTATCATCCTGGAACCTTGAACAGAAGGGCTCTGAAGAAGCTTTTCTTTCCAGGTTTCCTCCCTTTTGGAGTGGCCACTGCTGTCCACAACCAGGAGGATGGCAAACCTGATAGTTTGATGCTGCAGTTTGTTAAGCTCTTCTGCTAGAACACAAAGCTCAGTAAAGAACTTGGGAAGAAAAAAACTCTTCCCCATGACGTGCAACGTGTAGGTCTGATGTGCAACACGGATCTGAGAGCAGAGCAATGAAACCCACAGCAGGTACATGGGTGGAGCAGCAGTCCTGGCTCAGGGCATGGGCCCCACCACCCCAGGAGCTCAGCACCTCTCTGAGCAGCCCCAGAGTGTGGCTGGAGGTGTTAAGGGTTGGTTTCTAACAGGGCCTTTTTAAAGGAATTGCTACTTCCTTTAAAGGAATCTTTCAGTCTCTTGTTTCTCCCTTTGTCCTCAGCCACGCTGGTTCCCCGAGGAGATTTGCAGAATCAGTAATGGGCTGGGCATGGTCTGAGTGAAAAGGGTTGTGGATGGCAGGGAGGAAAAGCAAAAAAATACAACCCACGGCCCCAAATGTCTCCCAAACTGGTACAAAAGCCCTTCTGGGTCCCAGAGCCACAGGAAGCAGCACACGGTGACCCCGCCTGCGCTGTCATTGCGCGCCCTGGAGGGAAGCAATGTTGTACCAAGGTGCTTTTAATAAGAATAGTCATTAAAAAAAGCAGGGAACACAGATGTTTGCAGCTCAGAACGGCGCCGAAATAGCTGCTGCAAAGTGGAACAGAGCGAGCTCCGACGGTGACTCTTTGCACGCTGAGGTTTTCAATCTCAGCTCCTGCTCCCACCTTCAACCACCAAATTATGCTCAGCTTCTGCCACAGGCAGCTGCAGCACGTTGTGGCTTTCAGGGGAGTGTTTTTCACAAAACAGGAATTCAAAACAAGGAAGTTTACTCTGATAACGGGTTGTTTTAATCTTTTAATCACATTTTCTGAAGCTGTTTGTGTTGATAGCTGTTCCTCCTATATCCAGAAAAATGTAAAAGGAGATGGAAGAGACCAGGAGAAAAGACAAGTACCAATAGGAAGGAATAATATTTAGAAGTTCTTCCCATCCCTTCCTACTCTTCTTTACTAACTTTGTTTCAGTAGAAATATTCCAACCAGCTCTACTTCATGGCAACGTTTGACACCTTTCTTCCAGATGGGAAGGAAAACTCCAACTTCAGTGCTGGCACAAGGCTTGATTCTGTCTATGTCTAGCGGGCCAGGTGAAGGTTTGCTGCACAGATGGAGCCTCCAAAACTTGCAGCTCTTCCTTCCCCAACTGCTGCCCCATAATTCGTGGGTGGAGGAAGATCCTTTCTAGCTCTCAGCCAAGGACCCAGTAACCGAATTTGCCTCCCTCTTTAATCTTCCAACAACTGTGTTCCAGAGGGGGGGTTTGGGAACCTCTGGGCCCTGGCCTGCCAAGGAATACCCTCCAAGTGCATGCCATGGGAGAGGGAAAGATGGAAAAGGGAGAGGGAGGGAGAGCCATAAAGGATTTAGCTCCCCATTAAAGACTAACAATAGGCCACAGTGCCTTTTATTTAACTCTTCCCCTACCACGCTTATTTCTAAAATATATAAAATTTTCTTCTATAAAAATGCTTCAGTTCTAGGGCCAGCTTGGTACTTTGCTGGTATAAAATGAGATTTCCATAAGCCCTCTCTGTTTGAATACCCCATTTATAAATACAGGTTTGGCCCATGCCAGCGACGGCAAGAACACAAAACTGGCCAAACTCCCGAGAGCAAGATGTGCCGCCATTAGTTGTTCTAATCATCAAACCCAGCCCAACCAGTGCCTGGGCTCTGCCAAAGCCCCTCTGCCTCCTCAGCTACTCCATGAAAGGATTGTCTTTGCTATAAAAGGAAGGAGAGGAAGTTCTTGAGAGAGTAGTTTTTCATCCAGAAAAAATATTAAAAATCAATTAAGATAAAACAAGACAAGGACTCTGTAAAGACGAGGAGAGAAAATGAAAGGGGAAGGCTCCTCTGCAAGCCTCAGATGTCTGGAGATGCTGGAGATGCTCAGTTATGTTGGCCATGAGAGGAGACAGAGAACATGGCTCTCAGTTACTTCAGTCATTGACCTCCCAATTAAACTACTAACCAATGGCATGAACTTCCAAAGTGCTGAGCCCTGAGTTTCCCTGTATTCCAGGTAATTGCTTTTTCCCTTCTGCTGCCCAGGAAGAAGAGTTGAGTGGGAAAGACTTCCTGCAGTGCAGGGTATCAGCTCTTCTGACATCAGCTACAAGATGATCCTTCTGGGTTTTGAGAATTTTCCCTGCAAAGCTCTCAAGAACAGCTGGAAACGAGTGGCTTTGTTGATCCCAGTAAGACCCCACTGCCAAATTGTTGCAGAGCAGTCTAAACCATCCTCATTTCGTGGCTGCTTTCCAAGGACTAAAATGTACGTTTCTCCCGTGATATTTATTGACTGATCAGACCAGTCGTGCCCTCAGTTAAGTTCCTGGAAGTTTTCCCCTCCGGCTCAATAAAACACAGCCAAGCCCTGGGAGTGACAGACCAATGGTCAGGCACTGGTGTTTCCAGAGCTGTGGGATTGACTGTGGAGTTCCCAGGACTTGTCTCACCTGGAGAAGGCAGAGACTGCTCAACACACAATTCCTTCCCATACACATCATCCTAAAAATACATGTTAACCACAATGCCTGATTGTAGAGCCACTGGGTGAGTGAGGAAGGCTTTGCTATAGTCCAGGATTAGTTACAAACACCTCATTTCTCCCATCACTTGGTAACACTGTTAAACAGCAGCCAAGACGGGAGGAAATTTGAGATAAAAATCAAAACCTGCTTTTGTGAAACTCATCAAAAGTCACGATCAGGTGAAATTAAATATTCATCTATTTTCATTTTCCCCGGGCCTTGTTCCTCCCGTTAATGTTCTACAACCAAGAGTACAACAATCAACTGCCACGTTTAAACCTGGAGCCGCAACAGTTGCGGTTGTGCAACCACATCTCCGATTGTTTCCAGGGCTGTATTGTTGGAGCCGATCTTTGCAATACCCACCCTCTTCTCAGGTTTCATGCTCTTAAAAAATCCCAGCAAGCCTTCCAACCGCAATCACTTTAGCTCTACGAATTTGAGAATTTGAAGGGAATTTCATTCCCAATAATCTGTACGACTGCATCTTTACAGCCACAAAACCCGAGTCGTTTTAGCCCCGAAAGTGCAGTGCCGAACAAGGGGACTGTTGCTTATCAAGCGTTTTATATTGTTTATAATCGAGAGGCAATGAAATATTGTGCAGGGGGCGGGGGGGGGGGGGAACNGACCGGCCGGACTATGGACTTGAGGGAGTTGCACTGTGTGGTGGCTGGAAAACTCGATCCTGCAGGACAGGGCAAGCAGCACAAATTCCAGGTTGCCCAAGTTTTCTCCCATCCCCCTCGCACCGGGCAGAAAAAAGGACAGTAAGGGGCCAAAGCAATGGAGAGGGACCTTACCTGTGCACTTCCTTTTAAAGGTTTCATAGTCTACCCCTTGGTCTCCAGGGACGATTGTAGAGCCATTGTACTTAAACGTCACCCTTCGGGAAGGGAAGAGAGAAGGGGAACAATACAGTTAAAAGTCACCTTTTGGGATAGGGGAAAGGGAAGGGGAATCCCACATTTAAAAGTCACCCTTTGGAATGGGTGCAGGGAAGGCGAATAATACAGTTAGCCACCAGCCTTTAGGAAGGGAAGAGAGGAGATGGGGAGGAATATACTGTAAGAAGAATCCATCCTTTAGGAAGGGAGATCTGTAAAAGTCACCCTTTGGGCAAAGGGCAGAGAGGACGGGGAATCCCAGCGCAGCGGTGCCTGTCCGGGGGGATGCCGGGGGCCACCTACCAGTTCACCTCGGTGGCATCGTCCCTGACGAGGTTGTACGCCTCCCTGCACGCCTCCTTGTCGATTTTGGTGGCCATGGGGGCGAAGGGGAAGGGGGGGGAGCGCGGAGCGGCGCGGAGCCGGAGGAGCCGCCGCCGCCG